>CANTUT010000059.1:782500-1382500 GCA_947687605.1 Reutealis trisperma
CTAAAGCTCCTCAAATTCTAACACAATTATTTAATTTAATACTTAGTATTTATTTACTCATGATTCTCCTATCCCATAACTACCCCATGCAATATAGCATACACATACACTTAGAGTTACACATATAAGTGTACTCATCATTTACATATAACATGTTGACTTTAAAAGTCTTATACACTTAGGCCTTATAGGCTCACATGAAAACACACTACAATCATGTCAATACCTTTCTAAGGTCATCACAATATTATTACCTTAATATCAATTCACTTCAACAATCATCTTAATACACTTTACACTTCCACAAATATCAACTTAACAATTAACCTTTCAAGTGTCATGCTTAACTCTCATGATCCTTTTATTCAATTGTCACTTCATCAACTCAAAATCATGTATTCATTATTAAGTCATCATAACATCTACTTCTATATTTCCCTATCACATTTACATTCCAATCAAAATATAAGATTAAGATACCTTAAGTATACCAAAATGCCTTTAAGCTTATCTAGGGTCATACCTTCAACTTATATGCAATTTTATCCTTTATTATACATACATACATGTCAATAATCATCAAAATACATTACACAAAAATTATAGACATTGGGATAAAATATTAATGCAGGCCAAATGCATCACCAAAAGGAAAACTAAACTTTCTTTCTTTTCGCACTTTCCATCTATTTTAGTAATATGTAAAAACATGGTTTGAATTGAGATTTTTCATGTAAACACAACATAAATCATTTTAGAATTTTAATTCACATGAATTGGCCTTATATGGTATTGCTTATACATGAAAATTCAATTTTTGGGTTAGAGGGTACAAAACCATGAGTTTTCTTATTTTTGGTATTTTCTGATTATTACAATAATATGTAAACATATGGTTAAAAGCATTATTTTTCATTCAATCATAGCAAATATCAGTTTAGAAAATGTTCATGCATGATTTGGTAGCCATAGATAATATTTATATAAAAAAATTCTAAGTTTTAAGACTTAGGTGAAAATCATGAGTTTTCACGCTTTTCGCGCTTTCCGTTCATTACAGCAATATGCAAACACATGATTTAAATTATTATTTTTCATCTAAACAAAACATATATCATATTAGAATTCTTCCTCACACAATTGGTAGCCACATGTTAATTTAATAATAAAATTTTTCAACTTCTAAGTTATAGCACAAAAACCTTGAATTCCTTTGTTTTTCAAAACTTTCCGGTCATCACAGAAATATGCAGAAATATAATTTAATCCAATATTTGTCATCAAAAAAAATCAAAAATCAGTTTAGAAAACAATAATACACAAATTGCCCCCCTCTAGTGATGTTTATGCATAAAAATTGTGATTTTAAGTTATAGGATTCACCTTTGGAGAAATCTCACGGAAAATTTTGTGTTTTCAGTAGAAAATAGATTTTCTCTCCCAAAAACTCACCCAAATAGAATTAAATCTGTAAAAATTAGTAAACAACTTGTTCAAAATAAATTTTCTCATAATTTATTTTAGAGAAATTAGTTTAGGAATTGAAAGAGAAGGAAAACTTATGATTACGGTCAAGAAATCGCGAAACTAAAAAGTGTTTTCTTAATTTCGATAGAGAGAAATATTTTGAGAGGATTTTTCTACCAAAATACAGAAAAATAAAGTGATGACTACTGGAAGACCTAGACTAGCTGAAGTTTACATTATCTATTAGGGTTTTGAGCAATTTTCCACTAATACCCTTAATGAGCTATGTTAGAAGAGTTTTTGGGTAGTGGGGTTTGATGTATTTGGGCTTTTTATTTAAATTAGGGGCTGATTATGAGTAATTAAAATAAAAATATTTTTTATTATTTTCATTAAAATTTCCCCCAAAAAATTTATTTAAAAATTATTTTAAAACACTCATAAAATTGTTTTATGCTTAAAAATTGCCTTTATGCATGAAAATTCATTTTATTTGAAATAATTTATTTTATGCAAATGCATTTCATGTAAATCATTTATTTCACAATAACAACTCATGTCATGCATATTAAAATTAATTTAATATGCCACATGCTCATCAATCACATAGATTACTTATTTTCACGAAAGCATACACTTAACCTTAATAGTTATAAATCAAGGAATTTATCACGAAAATTTCTAAGGTAGGTGTAGACCCCCCACCCCCCCCCCCCCCCCCAAAAAAAAAAAAAATAAATAAATTCATCCTTGAATTTAAATCCTTACCTAACTACTATTGAAAAGCTGAGGATGCTTCTGCCGTATCTCCTCCTCTGCTTCCCAAGTGCACTCATCTATCCCATGATTTTGCCACTAGACCTTAGTCATGGGTATCTCCTTATTTATTAACCTCTTCACTTGTTGATCCACTATAGCTATTGGTGACTTCTCATAGGATAGTTGTTCATCTAACGTAATGTCTGAAGGTGATAGGACATGAGACAGATCTGACATATACTTCTTTAACATGGATACGTGAAACACTGGATGCACATGTGTCATAATTGGAGGTAGGGCAAGTCTATAAGATATCTCCCCAACCTTATCTAAGATTTTAAAGGGACTAATGAAATGAGGTGATAATTTCCCCTTTTTGCTGAATCTCATAACACCTTTCATTGGAGAGACCTTTAAGAACATATGATCTCCCATGGCAAAATGGATGTCTTTTTGCTTAGGATTTGTATAACTCTTTTGCTAACTGAAGGTCGTTTTCAGTTACTCTTGAATCAAAGGTACTTTCTTAGTAGTTTCCTTAAGCAACTCTGGCATTTCCATATGTTTATCACCAGGTTTGATCCAACAAATTGGAGAACGACACTTTCTCCCACACAAAGCTTCATATGGTGCCATTCCGATGGATGAATGATAGCTGTTGTTATAGCGAATTCAATTAAAGGTAGATACTTATCCTAGCTTCCACCAAATTCTAGTACACACATCCATAGCATATCTTCTAGTGTCTGAATTATCCATTTAGACTGTCCATTCGTTTAAGGATGAAACACTATATTGAAATCCAGTTGTGTTCCTAATGCTTCTTGCAACTTCTACTAGAACCTTGAGGTGAATTGAGTTCCTCGATCCAAGATGATGGAAATTGGCACTTCGTGTAGTTCCATGGTCTCATCTACATACAATTACGCATACTGAGCTATAGAATATATGGTCTTAACTTTCAAAAAATGAGCAAATTTTATCAGTTGGTCTACTATGACCCACATAGAGTCATATCCTTTAGAGGTTCTAGGCAAACCAACTAAGAAGTCCATAGTGATGTGCTCCCACTTCCATTCAGGTAGTCGAATTTCTTGTAGCAATCCTGAGGGTTGCTGATGTTCATACTTTACTTGCTAGCAAGTTAGGCAGGATGCTATAAACTTACTTGCTAGCAAGTTAGGCAAGATGCTACAAACTTAGCCACATCTTTCTTCAGTCTAGGCCACTAATAATTAGCTTTCATATCATGGTACATCTTAGTAGTTCTAAGATGAGCACAGTAAGGTGTTTGATGAGCCTCCTTTAGTATCCTTTCCCTTAATCCATCCACATCAGGCATGCATACTCTATTCTTGCACTTTAAAATTCCATTGACCACTTCAAACTCAGAGTTCCTTCCTTCTTTCATCTCATCTTTCATCTTCACCATATATGAGTCCCTATCTTGTGAATCCTTTATTTCTTCCATTAACTTAGACCTTACTTGAAAATGAGACAATAAAACTCTTGATCCTCCAATCTCCAGCTTCAATCCTTGATTTAACAACTCTTTTAATTCCTTCACGATCAGCCTCTTTCGCATATCCATATAGGCTAGGCTTCCTGTTGATTTCTGACTCAAGGCATCGGCCACTACATTCGCCTTCTTGGGATAATAGAGAATCTGACAATCATAATCCTTTAATAGTTCAATCCATCTTCTTTGCCTCAAGTTGAGGTCTCTTTGGCTCAAGATGTACTGAAGACTTTTATGATCCATGTAAATCTCACACTTCATCCAATACATGTAATGTCTCTAGATCTTTAGAGCAAACACTATTGCAGCTAATTCCAAATCATGAGTAGGGTAATTCAATTCATGCCTCTTTAGTTGTCATGATGCATGGGCGATGACTTTACCATTTTGCATCAAGACACACCCAAGTCCTACTCTCGAAGCATTGCAATAGACAGTGAGCCCTTCTTCTCCTTCTGGCAATGTCAAAACTAGAGCTGATATCAAACACTTCTTAAGCTTCTAAAAACTCTTCTCACAGGACTCTTCCCAATTGAACTTAACTTGCTTCCTAGTCAACTTGGTTAACGAAGCTGCTATCTTAGAAAAGTCTTGTACAAATCTATGATAATACCTAGCCATGCCCAAGAAACTCCATACTTTCAAAACTGTTGTGGGCCTTGGCTAATTTGCTGCCACTTTGACTTTCTTAGGATCAACTTAAATCCCTTCCTTACTTACTACATGTCCAAGAAAGTTGACAAACTCCATCCACAACTCACACTTGGATGACTTAGCATAGAGTTGGTGATCACACAGTGTTTGAAGCACGATCCTTAAATATTCTTCATGTTCTTCTTTATTCTTTGAGTAAATCAGGATGTCATCAATGAACACGATCACAAACTTGTCAAGGAATGGTCTGAATACCCTATTCATCAAATCCATGAAAGCAGTAAGAGCATTTGTCAAACCGAATGGCAAAACCGTGAACTCATAGTGTCCACATCTAGTACAGAAGGCAGTCTTGCAGATATTTTCTCCTTGGATCTTTAGTTGATGATAACTAGACCTTAAGTCGATCTTGGAGAAGTGACCAGCTCTTTGCAATTGATCAAAAAGATCATCAATCCTTGGGAACGGGTATTTATTTTTCATAGTGACTTTGTTAAGCTGACGATAATAAATGCATATTCAAAACAAGCCATCCTTCTTCTTTACGAATAGCACTGGAGTGCCCCATGGTGAATTGCTTGGCCAAATAAAACCCTTATCAAGCAGATCATACAATTGCATCTTTAACTCTTTTAGCTCCATTGGTCTGGCGGTATCAAGATGGGTTACATACCAGGTAGTAGTGCAATATTGAACTCAATCTCATGATCAGCTGGTAATCTGGGTAAATCTTCTAGAAAAACATCCATGAACTCATCCATCACTAGAATGCTCTCGCCTCGAATGGCCACCTCCTTGTTAATATCGATTACATGGGCTAGGTACGCTTAGCACCCTTTCTTTAACATTTGTCTTGCTCTTAAGGCTGATATCACATTCAGATGATTCTCATTCTTATCTCCTTGATACATAAACTCCTTCCCATCCTTAGTTCGAAACTCGACAAGTTTCTTTCTATAGTTGATACGAGCTCCATGCTCATATAACTAGTCCATCCCTAATATCACATCAAATTCTAGTACATCCAATTCTAGCAATACTACTAGAAGTTTTTGTCCATTAATATCTACATCACAACCCTTATACCCATACCTTACTTCCATCACTTCCCATAAAGCAGTTGATATTACTAAAGGTTCACTTATCAATTCCTTATCTTTACCCAGATACTTAGCAAAACAAGGTGACACAAAAGAATGGGTAGCACCAGAATCAATCAAACATTTTGCACTAGAACTTTGGATGGGGATGATACCTGTGATGGCTGTGTGCGAATTGCGAGCCTCTTGCTTATTTAAAACAAAGACTTATCCCTTGCCCTTATTCTCTGTCGTTGGTGCATTCCCAACAGCTGTCATTATAGTCCCATTCCCTTGACTCCTCATATGAGGGCAGTCCTTTATGAAGTGCCCCATTTGTCCACACTTAAGGCATGCACTAGAATCCTTTCGGCAAATTCCAGGATGCTTCTTTCCACTTTTATCACAAGTGTGAAGTTCTTGCTTAGTTTGATTATTTCATTGTCTAGAGGATGAAAATTCCTTCCTTGGGCCTCATCTACTTCCATGTTATCCCCCATGACCTTTGTTCCTATGCTTTCCCTTGTGGTCTCGTTTAGCTCATTCGGCTCTCTCCTCCTTGTACCTTTTCTCTATTATCTTGGTCTTATCTATGAGCTTGGCTAAGGTTGGAAACTCTGTTGCTACCAACAAATTGAATAGAGGTGTGATAAGTCCCCTCAGGAAATGATAGATGCGGCTGGCTTCAGTAGAAACAATATTGATAGCAAATCAGCTAAGTTGATTAAACTCCTTAGCATAATCTAAGACGAACATCCTGGCTTTTGCTTTAGTTGCTCAAACTGTAATGCTCTATCTTGCCTTTCTCCTTCTAGTAAGAACTGATCCATTACTTCTTGCTTAAACTCTGCCCACGTAGGTGGGTCTTCCTCATAAAGCCATTCTTAAATACTTCTCTCATACCAATACCAAGCTTCCTTCTTGAGTTGGAGTCCTACCAACTTGATCACTTGAGCATTTAAGCAAGATAAATGATAGACTAGCTTATCCATCTCATCCAAAAATTCATGTAGGTCATCTCCTTCTTCACCACAAAAGGTAGGTAGTTATAGCTTCCTAAACTCCACTACAGTCATCCCTTCATCAGGTAACTGCTTGCTCTCTCTCTGAGCAGGTGCCATTACCATAGGTGGCAAAACTCCATTCCTTTCTCGATTTGACGGTGCTTCCCACTTTTGAGCTTGTAGCTCGTCTAGTTCCTTGCATAAGTCTCTCATTTCTTCATGCATAGTGTGCACCTCTTGCAAAGATGCTTACTCACTAGAGCCTATAATTAGTGCCCTCGAGTTGGATCTTTCTCTTGACCGTACAGGTGCCAAGGCAGCATTCGATGCAGTGTCTGACTGACATCATCATTAGCCCTAACGGATTACGTAGCTATTCGCACCTTCTTTTTGGGAGGCATTCTATCTATCATGATAAGGGAATTTAGTACTAATCCCTAACTTATCCCATTTAATCCCATCATTATACTAGCATAAATCATCATGCATTTATCATATCACATCCCTAAGCACATGTCATATATATATATATCACATATCATATAGTTTTGCACATATCACATATCGCAATTAAGTAGTATATATCTCATAATATGAAAATAACCTCCTATCATGGTAAGTTAATCATATCATAATAATAAAAGAAATCATCTCATACTAGGTAACTAGGCAATCCAAAGGAAAATCATTTATATCATATAAAGTGTTATGCCATTACATCGACCATCACCATCTACTAATTCTAACCCTCGTGTGTCTACCACCAGGGCAATAAACCCAATCAGGATCTAAGCACTCCTTAGGGTCCTCCTCTTCATCAAGGGTCTCCTCCTTTATGGGCTAAATAACAGATATGACTCTTTCCAACATCTCCGGCCAAGTCCTCTTACAGGTCAAATGGGCTGCTCTGGGTCGCAGTCCTCGAGCAGGTGTAATCTTCTTGGTCATCTGTCAAAAGAATCATGAGGAAAGCAAACAATAACAAGGATTACTAAAATCTACTAGGATTTCACAAAACTATACTAACGATAGACTGCAAGTGACATGATAGGAAAATTCCTATGCTCCAGGATAATACTTAAACAACTCATATAAAACAAGCCTAAACTTGACTTAAAAAAAACTACAACTCTAATACCAACTTTGTCACAACTTGACTTTAGAGACATGACGGTCCTAGAACATGGGGAGACATAAGGTCACCCACACTTGTAGAACCCATTTACACATATACAAATCATGCATAGGATCGTACCAAACCTCTTATAATAACTCATTTAAAATATTTAAATGAATACCTTTAATTGCGGAAGACTATAATTAAACATTTCACATAAAATCCATAAGGAAAATAATATTCATATCCCATTTGGAAACTTAGGAAAAATGTTATCTCAAAATAAGCATCAATCAATATTCCCGGAGTATCCAATGACAACACTTCATAACGTGGTATCATTAATGACTTTAACAAGGAATCCCCTAAGCAAAGTAGAATGCTTGAGGCATTACCTTGCCTCCTCACATTTTCTCACTTGGAACCACACAAGGAAAGGGGTGAGATAGATGATTTCAATGAGTAAACGATAAAGCATATACATTATCATATATTCCTTTGAAAAGGAAACACATAGCATATACACATAGTTCATGATTTATAATTCATGAATCAAGTTGCAATTTAGCAAGGGTTCAATTTGGCAAGTTTGCAGAAATCACACTTATAACACATAGTGAGTGAAGGCTATTGCTCTATCACTCAAAAATATTAAGAAGAGGTGGCCTTATACCAAATTCCAACTCCTATCACATAAAAGGCATGAAGCTAATCAGGCCCCATGGCTAGAATCGCCCCTTTCTAGCTGAGATGGATACACTACCCCTATCCATCGGGTTAAGACCGTGTGCATAGGTTTCAATGATTACCCGTATCGGCGCGAGGATTCTTCAATTTTCTTGTTCTTCATTTCTTATTCTTTGTTCTTGGTGAAAGAACAAAGGTTTCTTTTATTGAAAAGAAATATCTACAACAATTAGAAGAAATCAAATCACCAAGGATTTGTTTTAGAAGATCTTGTATTCATTTGGGCTACCAAGAGAGAGAATTAAGAACATCTATACAAATCAAAGTGAGCCATTTTTTATGGGGGCAGCTGTAAACCTTTAATTTTACACCGTTAAATCCACCCATAGATTATTAAAAAAAAAAAAAACAACTAGTCTAACTTATGGTTGCACAGGCACAACCTATGGTACTGCAAGCCTGCCTTGCAGTAGTGACTCCCAAAATTCAAAACCCACATCAAATTTTATGCCCTTAGGCCCCCAGACCCTTCCACATTTAGACCCTCCAACTTAGTTTTGACATACTCAAACTTGCTTGATCAACCCCGATCTCAAAGCAAGTAATTTTTTTAGCTTATTCTATAAAGAAATGAGCACTCTAGTCCAATATTTTATTTTACTTTATTTTATTTTTCTTTTCTATTACTCCTTGCTTTAGAAAGCACATTGGATTGCGACTTCCTGAGCCAACCTGTCAAGTTAAAAGCTTCACATCATTTGATGCAAGTCATCCCTTATTGACCAAGAAAAGTCTCCTCCATCTCAAAGCCACACGAGCACAAGGTAAGCATATTTCCCTTTTCCTTTTCCTTTTCCTTTCTTTATTATTCCCTGCTTTGGATTCTCTTCTCTCCTTTTGGGTCCCTCATCTAATTATTTTCTCATCTACTCCTAACTCTCTTAATTGATTCACTTAGATTAGTTAATTAAAATTTGAAATAATTAATTCAAATTGGTAATCAATTAAAATCAATGAATTAATCAATTTAGCCAAATCAATCAATCAAAATATGATAAAAGGCTAGGCTAAACTAATCCCTTAGAATTATGTAGGTTCTAATTCCTATTCAAAAGGAAAAGCAAGCATGCTTGGTTCAAACATCAAATCCAAATAAAATGAATCAAATCCTCTCTCCATCACCTTTTTCACTTTTGTTTTCTCCATTTATTTT
Organism: Reutealis trisperma; assembly: GCA_947687605.1. Classification (NCBI taxonomy): domain Eukaryota; kingdom Viridiplantae; phylum Streptophyta; class Magnoliopsida; order Malpighiales; family Euphorbiaceae; genus Reutealis; species Reutealis trisperma. The sequence goes on from CANTUT010000059.1 coordinate 792,000, forward strand.
AGGATATAGTTCAAGAAATGTTTGACTTCCCTAGAACCCATAAGGACTAGAGGAGTTATCCCCCTAATTTTGGATTTTTGCTATAATTTTAACTAATTTTATTCAAATGAACCAAAAATCTAGTCCCTAAATTCTTTTTGGTTTCTAGAATAGTGCTCTTTTTCCTTTGGGACATTAATTGAAGTTAAATGAGTTTTTTCTTTAACTTTTTCCCAAATAAAATAAAATTAATGTGGCGACTCAAAGTCACTTTTGAAAATCAATCTATTTGAACCTAGAGCCTCCAACATGATTTTTTTTCCCACATGAGCATTTCAATTCCTATTTAGTGAGTTAGATAATTGCTTAGGCGAGGCCTCACAGAGACCTAATTAGTCTCACACTACTGATACTATGTGAGTGAGCAAAGCTTAGGCTACCATTATAATATTTGCTTATGGGAAGCACATCGCTTTTAAAATCATGATCTCTGCTAAAAAGTACTATTGTTCTTAAACCATTATTGATTATTTTTTGTCTCCTCTCTTGTATAGATATAGCTACATCCTATTGATACTACATTTAAGTACTCACCCATATACTATTTTATTATGAGACTTATATACTCATTAGCTTCTCTCACATCTTCACAATGTATTGTTTTCACGAAATAGAAGACTCAATGAGGTAGCCTTAAGCATTCTCTTCCACTTAGGACTTACTAAGTTGGCATTTGAAAGATACCTTGAACACTATATGGTAAATCATATCGAGATTCTTCCTTATTATGGAGCTCCATGGATAAAAGCGGTGAAGATCAATAGAAATAGTTGGATGATTAAAAATGTAATTAAATGAACACCATTAATGTGATGTATGCGTAGTTAAGAATCATAATCGTATAATAGTGAAATGGTATATGTAAGGTATATGCGATGTATATGTTGGGTAAATAGTATAAATTAAGAATCCAAATGGAGTAGCAAGTGTATACGAATACCAATTTAATTAAAGATCATGAACATGAAAAGGATATTCTTAAAGTTGCTAAGATAGGTATATGATTAGTATCCATTTGGTATATGTTTAGTATCTAAAACTGTTATTATAGGTTATAATGTTGGGGATATGTTTAATGGATATTGAGCTTAGAAGAAACCATATCTTTAGGTAATGGGTTAGCAAGCAAAACTAAGTCTTTATTCATGCAATAGCAGTCCTCTCTTGAGATAATAGGGATACATATAGATCATAATAGAGGCAGTGATCACAGCAGCTAGTTAGACAATAGAGTTCCTAGCTAGTTAGACAACAGAGTTCCTCAATGGGTTCCATAAAGTTGAGCCAATCTTGGCATTGCTAAGCTAGGAAACGATGTGGTAATTATCCTCTTTATGGATCTCATTGTAGCCTGTAAGTTTCTCTTCATATATAAAGTTACAATGTTTAAGCAAATATTTGTATTGATCATTACTTTTGACCTTAGTTATCATGCTATAGAAAAGGGAATGCAATTTGTTTCCTCTTTCTTAAGATGGTGTTCAGTATAGTCTCCAACTTCTTGATCATGATAATCCTATTTATAACCTCCCAATTATCATCTTTCCAGGCTATGAAATCTAATTTTGGGGTATCTAACCAAGAGGGTTCAATTGTCACCATTGGAGTAATGGAGAATAAAGGTTTGCTTATTTAGTACAAGATATAGTGTAAAGTCTCAGCTGAACACCAGTCTGATCCGCTAAAGGGAATCAAAATGCTCATTTGGGAAAGAACTCATGGGAAAGCCCTCAGGCTTATCTTTGATAGATTTGAAAATTGTTTCTTAGAGTTGCCACCTTAATTTATTTTTATTTGGGAAAATATAAGAAAAAAAACCCATTTGACTCTAATTATTACCCAAAGGAAAAAAGATCACTAGCCTCTAAACCGAAGAGGATTCAGGGACTAGGTTTTCAGTTTATATTAACAAAATAAGTTTGGCTAATTAATATAAGAGTGACTTAAAACATATTTTATGAACAAATTAAAATGCATGAACAATTTATAATATGTATGATTATTAAACTCATCTATTTTAATAATAAAGTAAAAACATGATTAATGTTTGAAATAAGAGAAAGTTAATATTATAATAAAAACCCAAACTAAGGGAATACCGCCTCTAGCCCTTTTGAGTTCTAGGAAAGTCACATATTCCCTAAATTAAGCTTAATAAGAAAGTAAAACAAAATAAAAGCAAGTGAAGAAAGTGATAGAGGGGGAAAGTTGATTAGTTTTAATTGGATTTGATACTTGAACCAATCATGCCTGCCTATCCCTTTGAATGGGAATTAGAACCCATGCAGTTCTCCCTTCTTGTAAAGGGGTTAGTTTAACTTAGCCATTTTATCATGCTTTGATTGATTGATTAAAAGAGGTTTGAGTTGATTGATTTAACCAATTGATTACTAAATGGAGTTAATTAAGTCAAATTTTAATTAACTACCTTAGTGAATCAAGGATTAGGCAAGAAGCCTTAAAACACAAATCTCAATTAGGGAAAATAATAAATAAAATAAAGAAAAAGGAATAGAAAAGGGAAAAGGAGATTACCTTGGACAACAAGCGACAACTAGACTTAGATAGGGTGGTAGCTTGTCTCGGATGGCAAGTACAGTTAGCCCCAAATGTCAGACATGAACATTGGGCAATAGACTTGCTTCAAACAGGAGAGTGGAAAGCCTTTAACTAGTCAGGTAGGAATAAAGGAGAAACCTCCCAACATGAGCCTTGGGTAATAGACTTGCCTTGAATAGGCAGGTGGAAAGCTTTTAACTAATTAAGTAGGAATCAAGGATATCCCTCAGCTTGCTTTGCAAAGCAAGGAGCAAATGCAAAGTGGTTTGCTTGAAGTTAATGTTTTTCAAGCTCTAAAAGTTTCTCCTTTGAAGTGTGGAGAGGTCCTATATATATAGGGAGAAGATTGGAGGAGGAAAACACTGACATTTCGATGTGGGACTTCAAAAATAGGAATTCAATAGAGTTGCCGCAATGGGCTTTACAGTGCCATAAGGCCATAGCTCTTTGCAGTTTCCCACTATAGTAGAACTCTATGGCAATGGGCCATTTTTGCTAGTTTCTCATCTGTTTTTTATGATTTCAGTTGCATTGTATTTGTTACTCAGTCCTATATTATTTGAAAAGGTTCAAATGTCAAAAAGACATGTTTTGACTTTCCTAATTTTCCCATTTTGAAAGTTTTTAGCTTTTGGAGGTTGAGTCTAAGTGCTTATAAGATTCAAATGCACACTAGAGGGTGCAAAATTAAGTTTCATAGTTGCCCCCTCATCAGAATTGTCTTGCATTTGAAAGGTGATTTTGATGACAATGAACCTGAGGATGGGAGATAGTAAAAAGGCACCAAATTAATGTCTAGGTTAGAGTTTAGACATTTGGGTGAAATGTGTGGTTGAATTTTAAGAAAGATGCTCCTGGTATATTTAGGACATCTGTCAGCTGGTAGCATTTGGTTATTATCCTTTCTGGTAAGAGCTAAAAGTAATGTTCCTATCTAGTAGGAATGATAATCTTGTCTAGTAGGAAAGAAGGTGACCCTGTCTGATAGGAATTGATAAAATGGTGATCCTATCTTATAGGAATGGTGATCCTATAAGGAAAGAAGGTGACTTTGTTCGATAGGAATTGACAAAGTGGTGATCCTGTATGGTAGAAATGATGAGATGACCATCCTATTTGGTAGGAATGGTAAAGATAACTATCTTGTCTAGTAAGAATAGTAAAAGTAATGGACCTTTCTAGTAGGAATGAAAAGTGACGATCCTATCTGGTAGGATAAAAAAGATGACCATCCTATATGGTAAGAATGATAAAGATAACTATCACATCCTATCTTTAGAGACATGACAGTCCTAGAATATGGGGAGACATAAGGTCACCTACGCCCGTAGAACCCACTTATGCTCATACAAATCATGCCTAGGATCATACCAAATCTTATACAAAAACTCATTTAAAACATTTATATGAAAACCTTTAGTTGTAGAAGACAATAATTATATACTTCATATACAATCCATAAGAAAATAATATTTATAATCCAGTTGAAACCTTAATAAATAACATCTCAAAATAAATATCAACAAAATAAATATTCTCGGAGCATCTAATGATAACCCTTTATAGCATAGTATTATTAAAGACTTGGACAAGGAATTCCCCAAGCGAAGTAGAATGCTTGAGCCATCACCTTGCCTCCTCATATTGCTCACCTGGAACCACACAAGTAAGAAGGGGTGAGATAGATGATCTCAATGAGTAAACAATATATATTCCTTTAAAAAGGAAACTCACAGATTATATACATAGTTCATGATTTTCAATTCATGAATCAAGTTGCAATTTAGTAAGATTTTCAATTTAGTAAGTTTGTAGAAATCACACTTATAACACATAGAGAGTGAAGGCTGATGCTCTATCACTCGAACACATAAAGGAGAGGTCCAACTCTTATCACATAAAGAGGCATGAAGCTAATTAGGCTCTAGAGCTAGAACCACCCCTTCTAGCCAAGGTGGATACACTACCCCTATCCATCGGGTTAAGACCATGTGCATAAGTTCTGATGATTACCCACATTGATATGAAGACTTCTGCATAAAGAGTTAAAGTACCATAGCTAGAGCTAATGGTAATCATATATAACAATAATATTTAAAGCAATAATAACATGTATCACAATAGCAATAGAAGTTTAACTTTTTGAATAAAAGATACAAGAATAGTGTAGTTCCAAAAAGAATACAGTTTGGGCAATAATCACCAAGGATTTGTCATTGGATAAACAAAAATGATTTTTGGACCAATTGTCCTTTAGCAACCCAAGCTTAACAAAGAAATCAAAGAGTTTCATTTTAAAAGTAAAGAAGAACTCGGGCTTTAAGGATATTAAGGGTTCATATACTATGATAGCTTGTACTTGTAACAATAATATAATATTTACTCACCTTGTGCTTCCTTTGCTCCTAATACTCATTGCCCTTGAACCTTTAAAACTCCTCAAGCTCTATCATAATATTTAATTCAATACTTAGTATTTATTTAATCACCACACTATCCTATCCCATAACTACCCTATGCTCATATAATATTCACATACACTTAGAGTTGCATATAGAAGTGCACTCATCACTTGCACATAACATGTTGACTTTAAAAATCTTGTACACTTAGCCTTTATAGGCCCATATGAAAACACATTATAATTCATGTTAATACCTTTCTAAGGTCAACACAATATGATTATCTTAATATCAATTCACTTTGACAATCATCTTAGTACACTTAACACTTCCATATATGTCAACTTAACAAATAACCTTTCAAGTGTCATGCTTATCTTTTATAACCAATTCATTCAATCAATTTATTCGTCAATTCAAGGTCATTAATTCATTATCAAGTCATCATACAACCTACTTCCATATTATCCAATCACATTCACATATTAATCACAACATAAGGTTAAGATACCTTAAGTATACCAAATTGTCTCTAGCCTTGTCTAGAGTCATTCTGTCACTTTCCAACTTCTGAGACATGACGGTCCTAGAACATAGGGAGACATAAGGTCACCGATGCCGTAGAACCCACTTATACTTATACAAATACTGTCTAGGATCATATCAAAACCTCTTACATCAACTTAAATAAACGCCCCCTTTTTTTTTTAGAAAACCTTAAGTTGTGGAAGCATAGTTAAAATATACTTTAAACATAATTCATAAGGAAATAATATTTAAAAGCCAATTAAAACCTCGAAAGATAACATTTCAAAATAAATATCCAAAAATGAATATTCCAAGAGAGTCTAAGGACTCAACATAGTAGGGTATTATTATTATAATTTTGACAAGAAAATTTCCCAAGCAGAGTAGGTAGCTTGAGCGATCACCTTGCCTCCTCAAAATGCTCACCTGGAACCACACAAGAAAAAAAAAGAGTGAGATAGATAATCTCAATAAGTAAACAATAAGGCTTATACAATAACACATATCCCTTAGAAAGGGCTCATAGCTTATAACTTATAGTTCATGGTTTGTAGTTTGCAATTTAGAAAAGTTCGCAGAAATCACACTAATAACACATAACACATAGAATGGAGGCTGCTACCTTGTCTGCTTATAACATAATATAGAGTGAAGGCTGCTGCCTTGTCCACTCATAACATAATATAGAGTGAAGGTTGTTGCCTTGTCTACTCATAATTCATAACATGTAAAGTGAAGGCTACTGCCATGTTCACATATAACTCATAACATGTAAAGTGAAGGCTGTTGTCATGTTCACACATAACTCATAACATAATTTATAACATATAAAGCTAATAGCAGCATTGTAGGTGTTTAACTTACCAAACAAAAGACAAATAACAGTGTAGTTCCAGAAAGAATATAAGTTAGGGCAATAATCACAAAAAAAATTCTTATTGGATAAACAAAGTGGTTTTTGGACCAATTGTCCTTTAGCAACCCAAGCGTACAAAGAAATCATTAAAATATAAAAGAACTTGGATTTCAAGATATCAAAGGTTCACAAAACATAATAGCTTGCACTTGTAACTTGAAACATAATGTTTACTCATACTTGTAGCATGAATACAGTGTTTACTCACACTTATAGAATGAATACAATGTTTACTCACCTTGTGGTTCCTTTGCTCTTAGTACACGTAGCCCTTTTGAACCTCTAAAACTCCTCAAGCTCTAATATCATATTTAATTCAATACTTAGTATTTATTTAATCACGATGATATCGTATCCTATAACTACCCCATGCATATATAACATTCACATACACTTAGAGTTGCACATATAAGTGCATTCATCACTTGCACATAACATTTTGACTTAAAAGTCTTATACTCTTAGCCTTTATAGGCCCACATGAAAACACATTATAATCATGTCAATACTTTTCTAAGGTCAACACAATATCATTATCTTAATATCAATTCACTTTAACAATCAACTTAGTACACTTAACACTTCCATACATGTTAACTTAACAATTAACCTTTCAAGTGTCATGCTTAACTCTTATGATCCATTCATTCAATCAATCCCCTCATCAACTCAAAATCATAACATCTAGTTCCATATTTCCCAATCACATTCACATTCTAATTAAAATATAAGATTAAGATACCTTAAGTATACCTTAAATATACCAAAATGCCTCTAGGCTTGTCTAGGGTCGTACCTTCAACTAAGATACAATTTTATCATTTATTATACATACATACATGTCAATAATCATCAAAATACATTGCATAAAAATTATAGACATTGGGCCAAAAATCCTATAGTAGGCCGAATGCATCATCAAAGGGAAAACTGAATTTTTCTCACTTTTCACACCTTTCGTCTATTACAGTAATATGTAAAAGCATGGTTTGAATAAAGATTTTTCATGTAAACATTAAAAAAACCTTTTTGGAATGTGAATTCACATGAATCAGCAGCATATGGTATTTGTCATATGTGAAAATTCAATTTTTGGGTTCTAGGGTACAAAATCATGAGTTTTCTTATTTTTGGTATTTTCTAGTCAACCATTATTTTTCATTCAATCACAGCAAATATCAGTTTAGGACACCTTCATGTATGATTCGGCAACCATAGATAATATTTATATAAAAAAATCCAAGTTTTAAGACTTAGGTGAAAATTATGAGTTTTCGTGCTTTCTATTCATTACAGCAATATGCAAACACATGATTTAAATCATTATTTTTCTTTCAAACAAAACAAATATCATATTAGAATCCATTCACACACAAATTATCAGCCACATGTTTAATTAATAATAGAATTTTTCAACTTCTAAGTTCTAGCACAAAAACCTTGAATTTCGTTGTTTTTTGAAACTTTCCAGTCATTACAGAAATATGTAGAAATATAGTTTAGTCCAATATTTTTCATCAAAATACATCAAAAATCAGTTTAAAAATCATTCATGTAGGAAATCACCCCCGTTGATATGGTCTATGCATAAAAATTTTAATTTTGAATTACAGGATTCACCTTTGGAAAAATCGTGTAGAGAGGTCAATGCTTTCGGTAGAAAAATTAATTTTTCTCTCAAGAAATCACCTAGCCCAAATTTTATCAGTAAAAATAAGTAAATATTCAGTTCAAAATAATTTTCCTAAGATTATTTTCATAAAAATTAAAATAGCAAATTGAAAAGAAAAAAAAAATTTACGAAACGGTCGCGAAATCGCAAGTTTGAAAGGATTTTTATGAATTTCGGTAGAGAAAAATATTTTAAGAGAATTTTTCTGACAAAATAATGAAATAATAGAATGGTGGCTATTGGAATGAAGGGCTGGCCGAATTTTACATTATATATTAGGATTTGGGGTGCAATTTCTAAGTTTACCCTTAATGAGCTAGGTTACGAGTGTTTTGGTATAGTGGGCATTTGGGATTTTTAATTAATTTTGGGCTAATAATAGATAATTAAAAATAAAATATTTTTCTTATTATTTTCATTAAAATTTTCACCAAAATATTTATTTAAAAATATCTTAAAAAATACTCATAAAATTATTTTACGCTTAAAAATCGCCTTTTTACATGAAAATTCATTTTTCAAAAAATAAATTATTTCATGCTAATACATTTTATTCAAATCATTTATTTCACAATAATAATTCATATTAGGCATATTAAAATTAATTTAATATGCCCCAAACTCATAAATCATGTCACACATGAATTTTCATATAGTAACACAATTTGTCACGATAACCCTAAATTCAAATAATTTGTCACTAAAATTCCGAGAGTAGATGTGGGTTGTTACATATTCTTTCAACCAACAGAAAATTTAACCATTTATCATTCATACATAAATGTCAATAATCAACAAAATACATCACATAAAAATTATAGACATTGGGATAAAAATCCCAATGTAGGCCGAACACATCATCAAGGAGAGAACTTGAATTTCTTATTTTCTGCACTTTTATTCTATTAGAGTAACATGCATAAATATGGTTTGACATAACAAAAATCATTTTAGAATATTAATTCATATGAATCAGCAACAATAGGTGCAATATACATAAAAATTCCAAATTTTTGGTTTTAGGATGCAAAACCATGCGTTTCTTGTTTCTGGTACTTTTCAGTCATTACAATAATATGTAAACAAGTTTTTTAAACCATTATTTTTCATTCAATCATAAGAAAAATTAGTTTAGAACACATCATACACAAATTGGCAGCCACATACATATGAAATCATAGAATTTTCCAACTTTTAAGTTCTAGAATGAAAACCTTAAATTTTTTTGTTTTATGAAACTTTTTGGTCATTATAGTAATATATAGAAATATGATTTAATTCAATATTTTTCATCTAAACTCATAAAAAATCAGTTTAGAATACAATTGTGTAGAAATCCCCTCCCCCCCCCATTTTGAGTTTATGTTTGAAAATTTTCAATTTTGAGTTGTAGGATTTACTTTTGGAGAAATCGTATAGGGAAGTTGGTGTTTTTAGCATAGAAATTAATTTCTCTTTCAAAACTCACCCAAACTGAATTAAATATATAAAAATCAATAAACATCCAGTTCAAAATAATTTTCTCATAATTTATTTCATAGAAATCAGATAAGAAATTGAAAGGAACAAAAAACTTACAAATACGGTCAAGAAATCGCAAAGTTGAAGGTATTTTGAGAATTTTGGTAGAGAGAATAATTTTGGGAGAATTTTTCTACCAAAATACTGAAATAATAGAGTGTGGCTACTGGAATTCTAGGACCGATCAAAATTTAGTATTTAAATGTAGAATTTTGGATAATTTCCAAGATTACCCTTAATGAGCTAAGTTAGGAGAGTTTTAGTATAGTGGGCTTTTAGGTATTTGGACTTTTTATTTAATTTGGGGGTTGATTATAGGTAATTAAAATGAAATATTTTTTTCTTATTATTTTTTGTAAAATTTCCCCCAAAATATTTATTTAAAAATTATTTTAAAATACTCATAAAATAATTTTATGCTTAAAAGTTACCTTTTTGCATGAAAATTCATTTTATATAAAATAAATTATTTTATGCTAATGCACTTTATGTAAATCATTTATTTCATAATAATAACTCATATTATGCATATTAAAATTAATTTAACATGCCATATACTCATCAATCACATAGCACATAAATTCCTATAAGATCACACATTTAGCCTTAATAGTTCTAAGTCAAGCAAATTGTCACAAAAATTTCTAGGGTAAGTGAGGGTTGTTACATTCCCCCCCCTCTAAAAGAAATTCATCCTTGAATTTAAATACTTACCTAATTGATCTCGAAAAGTTGAGGATGGTTCTGCCGCATCTTCTCCGCTTCCCAAGTGCACTCATCTATCCTGTGATTTTGCCATTGGACCTTAATCATAAGTATCTCCTTGTTTCTTAACCTCTTCACTTGTTGATCCATTATGGCTATCGGTGATTCCTCATAGGATAGCTACTCATCTAATGTAACTTTCTGGAGGTGATAGAATATGAGATGGATTTGACACATACTTCCTTAACATGGAGATGTCAAACACAGGATGTACATGAGCTATAGTTAGGGGTAAGGCAAGTCTATAAGACAGTTCTCCAACCTTATCCAATATTTTAAAAGGACCAATGAAATGAGGTGATAACTTTCCTTTCTTGCCAAATCTCATAAAACCTTTCATTAGGGAAACCTTTAAGAAAACTTGATCTCCCACAGCAAAATGAATGTCCTTTCGCTTAGGGTCTACATAGCTCTTTTGCTGACTGAAAGCTGTTTTCAGCTGCTCTTGAATCAAAGGTACTTTTTCAATAGTTTCCTTAAGCAATTTTGGCATCTCCACATATTTGTCTCCTGGCTCAATCCAACAAATTGGAGAATGACATTTCCTCCCATACAATGTTTTATATGGTGCCATACAGATAGATGAATGATAGCTATTATTGTAGGCGAATTCAATCAAGGGTAGGTACTTATCCCAGCTACCACTAAAGTCCAAGACACATATTCTTAGCATATCCTCGAGCATTTGAATTGTCGTTTTAGACTATCCATTTGTTTGAGGGTGAAATGCAGTACTGAAATCCAGTTGTGTTCCTAATGCCTCTTACAACTTTTGCCAGAACCTAGAGGTGAATTGAGTCCCTTGATCTAAAATGGTGGAAATCTATACTCTGTGTAATTTCATGATCTCATCCATATATAACTATGCATATTGAGTTGCAAAATATATGGTCTTAACTCTTAGAAAATGAGTAGATTTTGTTAGTCGGTCCACTATGACCCATACAGAGTCATATCCTTTGGAGGTTCTAAGTAAGCTAACTACGAAGTCCATAGTGATGCACTCCCACTTCCATTCAGGTAGTCAAATTTCTTGTGGCAATCCTAAGGATCATAGATGCTTATACTTGACTTGCTGACAAGTTAGGCAGGATGCTACAAACTTAGCCACATCTTTCTTCAGTCCAGGCCACCAATAGTTGGCTTTCACATCATGGTACATCTTGGTAGTTCCATGATGAGCATAATAAGGTGTTTGATGTGCCTCATTCAATATCGTTTCCCTTAGTCCCTCCACATTAGGCATGCATACTCTTTCCCTATACTTTAGGATTCCATCATCTACTTCAAACTCAGGATTCTTTCCTTTTTTCATCTCATTTTTTAGCTTAACCACGTGTGGGTCCTTACCTTGTGAAGCCTTTATCTCCTCTATTAATTTAAACTTCACTTGAAAATGAGCCACTAAAGCTCTCGATTCTCCAACCTCCAACATCAAACCTTGACTAAACAACTCTATTAACTCTTTCATGATCGGCCTCTTCCATACAGTCACACGGGCTAGGCTTCCTATTGATTTCTAACTCAAGGCAGCCGCCACTACATTTGCCTTTCGAGGATGGTAGAGAATCTGACAATCATAGTCTTTCAATAGTTCAACCCATCTTCTCTGCTTCAGGTTGAGGTCTTTTTGGCTCAAGATATACTAAAGGCTTTTATGATCCGTGTAAAGCTCACACTTCGTTCTATACATGTAATGTCTCCAGATCTTTGGAGTGAACACTACTGTGGCCAATTCCAAATCATGAGTAGGGTAATTCACTTTATGCTTGTTAAGTTATCATGATGCATAGGTGATGACTTTAACATTTTGCATCAAGACGCATCTAAGTCCTACTCGTGAGGCATCGCAATAAACAGTGAACCCTTTTTCTCCTTTTGGTAAAGCCAAAACTGGAGCTGATATCAAACACCTCTTGAGCTTTTGAAAGCTCTCCTCACAGGACTTTACACAATTAAACTTAACTTGTTTTCTGGTCAACTTGGTCAATGGAGCTGCTATCTTAGAAAAGTCCTGTACAAATCTATGATAATAGCTAGCCAAGCTTAAGAAACTCTGTACTTCTGAAACTGTTATGGGCTGTGGCCAATTTGCTATCGCTTCAACTTTCTTAGGATCAACTTAAATCCTTTCCTTACTATATGCCCAAGAAAGTTGATAGACTTCATCCAAAACTCACACTTAGATAGCTTAGTATAGAGCTAGTGATCACGTAGTGTTTGCAACATGATCCTCAAATGTTCTTCATGTTTTTCCTTACTCTTTGAGTAAATTAAGATGTCATCAATGAAGACAATCAGAAACTTGTTAAGGAATGGCTTGAATACTTGATTCATCAAGTCCATAAAAGTAGCAGTAGTATTTATCAGACCAAATGGCAGAACCATGAACTCATAATGTCTGTATCTAGTATTGAAGGTAGTCTTATAGATGTCTTCACCATGGATCTTTAGTTGATGATAGCTAGACCTTAAGTCAATCTTGGAGAAGTGACTAGCTCCTTGCAATTGATCAAAAAGATTATTGATCCTTGGCAAAGGGTACCTATTCTTCATAATGACTTTGTTAAGCTAGCGATAATCAATGCACATCTGGAATGAGCCATCCTTCTTCTTTACAAATAGCACTAGAGCACCCCATAGTGAGCTACTCAGTCGAATAAAACCCTTATCAAGTAGATCATATAGTTGCATCTTTAATTTTTTGAACTCCATTGGTGCTATATGATATGGCGTTATCGATATAGGCTGCATACCTAATAGCAATTTGATGTTGAATTCAATCTCCCAGTCTAGTGGTAATCTAGGTAAATCTTCTGGAAAGACATCCATGAACTCATCCACCACTAGAATGCTCTTGTGTCGAACGGCGGCCTTATTGTTAGTATCGATTATATGGGCTAGGTACGTTTGTCACCCTTTCCTTAACATCCTTCTTGCTCCTAAGGTTGATATCAAGTTTGGAGGATTCTCATTCCTATCTTCTTGATACATGAACTTCTTCCCATCCTTGGCTCGAAACTCGATCTCTACAGTCAATATAAGCTCCATGCTCGTAAAACCAGTCCATCCCGATTATCACATCAAATTCTAGTACGTCTAGTTCTAGCAATTCTACAGGGAGTTGTTGCTTATTAATATCTACCTCACAACCTTTAAACATATACTTTACTTCTATCACTTCTTCCAAAGGAGTTGATACTACTAATGGTTCACTCATTAATTCCTTATTTCTACCAAGACTCTTAGCAAAACATGGTGATACAAAAGAATACGTAGCACCAGAATCAATTAATCATCTTGCACTAGAATTTTGAATGGGAATGATACATGTGATAGCTGTGTGAGAAGTGCGGGCCTTTTATTGATTTAAGGCAAAGACTCGATCTTTTCCCTTATTCTCTGTTGCCGGTGCATTCTCAATAGTCGGCCCCTTATTCTTGGCTCATTGCCCTTGCGTTTGGAATGTTCTAGATTATAGATGTGCTGTGGTCCCATTTCCTTGATTCCTCATCTAAGGACAGTACTTAATGAAATGTCCCATTTGCTCACATTTAAGGCACGCACCAGAATCTTTTCAGCAAAATTTGGAATGCTTCTTTCCACATTTGACACAAGTGGGGAGTTCCTACTTGGTTTGACCATTTCGCTATCCAAACATTGCAAATTCCTTCCTTAGGCATCCTCTTCCTCCTTGCTGTCCTCCATGACCTTTATTTTTATTCTTCCTTTTCTACTCCCGTTCAGCTCATTCAGCTCTCTCAACCTTGTATCTCTTCTCTATTATCTTGGCCTTATCTATCAGCTTGGCCAAGGTTGGAAATTTTGTTACTACTGATGAGTTGAATAGAGGTGTGATCAACCCTCTTAGGAAGTGATTGATGCAGCTATCTTCGGTAGGAACGATGTTGACAGCAAACTTGCAAAGTCAATTGAACTCATTACCATAATCTAAGACCAACATTCTAGACTTCTGCTTCAGTTGTTCAAACTAAAGTGCCCTATCTTGCCTTTCACTTGCAAGCAATAACTGATCCATCACTTCTTGTTTGAACTCTACCCACATAGGTGGGTCTGCCCCATAAAGTTGTTCCTTGATGTTTCTCTCATACCAATCCAAGCTTCCTTCTTAAGTTGGAGTCCTACCAACTCGATCACTCAGGCATCTGAGCAAGACAATCAACGGACTAGCTTGTCCATCTCATCTAAGAATTCATATGGGTTATCACCCTCCTCACCATAAAAGGTAGGTGGCTGAAGCTTCTTGAACTCTAAAATAGTTTTCCCCTCATCAGGTAGCTATTTCCTTTCCCTTTGTGTAGGTGCCACTACCGCAGGAGGCGAAACTCCATGAGGACTTGATCTATAAGGATGTAAAAGGATTTAATTCAAAATTTTATATCATTTAAGATAAAATGTTCTAGATTTATTTTGATTATATACTTGTGTCCAGTGTGTCTGCCTATATGCATCGAGTTTTGCTTTACGAAATCATACATCATCAATCATACATCATGAACTGCATCAAGCATTAAGGTTGCATGTTACATGCAAGAATGAAAATATTTTGATTCTTAATGATTCTATGTAGTTTTGAAAAAATATAAATGGTTTTGAATATATCTGGAAGGAATTGACTCCTCTAGATGAGAAATGTTTAAAGGCATTAGATACAATAATCTATAAGGATGTAAAAGGATTTAATTCAAAATTTTATATCATTTAAGATAAAATGTTCTAGATTTATTTTGATTATATACTTGTGTCCAGTGTGTCTGCCTATATGCATCGAGTTTTGCTTTACAAAATCATACATCATCAATCATACATCATGAACTGCATCAAGCATTGCATTAAGGTTGCATGTTACATGCAAGAATGAAAATATTTTGATTCTTAATGATTCTATGTAGTTTTGAAAAAATATAAATGGTTTTGAATATATCTGGAAGGAATTGACTCCTCTAGATGAGAAATGTTTAAAGGCATTAGATACAATAATGTTCAATTGAGGTTACTAGAAAATTTGGTAGTGATCTTTAGTATGGGAAGAATTTTTATTGAGATAACTTAGAATGGCATAGAGTTGGAAAGATATAAGAGTTGCATAGAGATTTCATTAAATGTTGATGGTATTAAAAGGTTTATTATTTTAATATGGGTAAGTTAAATGATTAGGAATGTGAAGTATAGTAAGATGTAAGTGGAAAACCTAAAGTGAGATCATATTATGAGCTAAAGGTATGTAAATTATGAGGCATTAGGTAATTAAGTCATGATAATGATGTATGTATTATACAGAAGAGAGAAAGTCTGAAATAGTTATGAGAAGTTTATTTAGGATTGTAAATTAAAAGAATGCAAGTTCATTTGGGATATGATATATATATGAATGTTTGTAAAGTTTAAGTATATTTTAAGTTGATAAATGATGGGAGTGTAGAAATTGTAAAGTTAGCAAAGTATTAAACATGAAAATATTTATTAAGGTTATAATAGATTAAATAATAATTATTAATATGAAAAGAGAATTATTGAATATTAATTGAAGTTATTAATTTGGAATTGTCTGTTGGATTTTTATATGACTAATGAGATAAATAATGAATGGAAGTGGTGATTAAGGTATTAGTATAGATGTTAATAATAATAGAGATATAAGGAAAAGAAATGCTTGGGATTATATTTGATTGAAGGTGAAATTAAAGATTCTCTTACTTTTGTTTGAGGTTAAGGGATATAAAAATTATTAAGGATTAGTTAAGATTTGTTTGAACAAGAGATTAACATAGGTGTAGCTTAAGCTGAAGGCTTATCAGGGTGATTTTTGATAGATTGTGAGTATGTGCCTTACTGTATTTGATATGATTATTGTAGTTAGATATTGTGTTTGAGTGGCACAGCAGAAGCATGGCAGAGAAGTTAAGTAGAATGTGTTGTGCTACTAAATTTGAAAATTCAAGGATGAATTTTTTTTAAGAGGGGGAGAATGTAACAATCCACATCTACCCTATAAGTTTTAGTGACAAATTATTTGAATTTAAGGTTATCATGACAAATTATGTTACTATATGAGAATTTGTGTGTGATGTGATTTATGGGTTTGGGGCATGTTAAATTAATTTTAGTATACCTAATATGAATTATTATTATGAAATAAATAATTTAAATAAAATGCATTAACATAAAATAATTTATTGTCATAAAATGAATTTTCATGTAAAAAGGCGATTTTTAAGCATAAAATGATTTTATGAGTATTTTAAAATAATTTTTAAATAAATGTTTAGGGGGGAATTTTAATGAAAATAAAAAAAAAATATTTTATTTTTAATTACCTATAATCAGCTCTAAATTAATTAAAAAGCCTAAATACTCAAAAGCCTACTACAATAAAACAATTCTAACCTAGCTCATTAAGGGTAATCTTGGAAATTTCACCCAAAACCTTAATATTCAACCTAAATATTGGCCAGTCCTTTATTCCAATAGCCACCATTCTATTATTTCATTATTTTGGTAGAAAAATTCTCTCTAAATATTTTTCTCTATCGAAATTAATAAAAAATCCTTTCAAACTTGTGATTTCGGGACTATTTCATAAGTTTTTCTTTTCCTTTCAATTTGCTATTTGATTTTTATGAAACTAACATTGGAAAAATTATTTTGATCTAAATATTTACTGATAAAATTTAGGCTAGGTGATTTCTTGAGAGAAAAATCCATTTTTCTACTAAAAGCACCAACCTTTCTACGCGATTTCTCCAAAGGTGAATCCTGTAACTCAAAATTAAAATTTTTATAAATAAACCATATCAAGGGGGAGATTTCTATATCATTGCACTTTAAACTAATTTTTTATGTGGTTAGATGAAAAATATTGAGTTAAATCATATTTCTGCATATTACTATAATGATTGAAAAGTTTTAGAAAACAAAGGAATTCAAGGTTTTTGTGTTAGAACTTGGAAATAGGAAAATTCTATTATTATTTAAACATGTGGTTACTAATTTGTATATGGATGGATTCTAATCTGATATTTGTTTTATTCAGATGAAAAATAACAATTTAAATCATGTGTTTGCATATCACTGTAATGAACGAAAAGCGCAAAAACTTGGGATTTTCACCCTCAATCCTAAATTTGGAATTTTCATGCATAATTATAATCAATGGCTTCTGATTCATACATGTGGATGTCCTAAACTAATATTTGCTATGATTGAGTGAAAAATAATGGTTTAAACCACTTGTTTACATATTGCTGTAATGATCAAAAAAATACCAAAAATAAGAAAACTTATGGTTTTTTATCCAAAAATATAAAGTTAGAAATTTTCATGCATATGAATGCATATGTGAGTTGATTCCTACATGACTATATTCTAAAATGGTTTTTTTTTATTGCATTAAAAATCTTTGTTCAAATCATGTTTTTATATATTACTGTAATAGATGGAAAGTGCAAAAACTAACAAAATTCAGTTTTTCCTTTAATAAGAGCATTCAACCTACATTGAGATTTTTATCCCAATGTCTATAATTTTTATGTAATGTATTTTGATATTATTGACATGTATGTATGTAGGATAAATGATAAAATTGCATGTTAGTTGAAGGTATGACCTTAGATAAGCTTAAAGGCACTTTGGTATACTTAAGGTATCTTAACCTTATATTGTGATTAGAATGTGAATGTGATTGAGAAATATGGAAATAGATGTTATGATGACTTGATAATGAATTAATGGTCTTGAATTGATGAAGTGATTGACTGAATGAATGGATCATAAGGGTTAAGCATGTCACTTGAGAGGCTATTGATAAATTGAAATGTATGGAAGTGCTAAGTGTACTAAGTTGATTGTTAAAATTAATTGATATTAAGATAATAATATTGCATTGACCTTAGAAAGGTATTGACATGAGTTATGATGTGTTTTCATGCGGGCCTACAAAGGCTAAGTGTATAAGACTTTTAAAGTCAATATGTTATGTGCAAGTAATGGGTGCACTTATATATGCAACTTTAAGTGTATGTGAATGTTATATGTGCATAGGGTAGTTATGGGATAGGATAACATCATGATTAAACAAATACTAAGTATTGAATTAAATATCATGATAGAGCTTGAAGAGTTTTAGAAGCCTAAGGGCTACGCGTATTAGGAGTGAAGGAATCACAAGGTGAGTAAACATTATGCTATTATTATAGTACAAGCTATCATGATATGTGTACCTTTGACATTCTTGAAACCCAAGTTCTTTCTATTCTAAAATGAAACTCTATGATTTCTTTATTAAGCTTAGGTTGCCAAAAGACAATTGGTCCAAAAACCATTTTTGTTTATCCAATGATATTTCCTTTGAGATTATTGCCCTACTTATATTCTTTCTAGAACTACACTATTCTTGTATCTTTTGTTCAAAAATTTAAACTACTATTGCTATTGTGATATTGTTGTCTTAAATGTTATTGTTATATCTAATTACATTTAGCTCTAGAACTTTAACCCTTTATGCAGAAGTCCTTGTGCCGATGTGGGAAATCATCAGAACCTGTGCAAATAGTCTTAACCCAATGGATAAGGGTTGTGTATCCACCTCAGCTAGAAAGGGATGGTTCTAGTCGTGGGGTCTTATCAGCTTCATGTCTTCTATGTGATAGGAGTTGGAATTTGGTTTAAGGCCACCTCTCTTCTATGTGTTTGACTGGTAGAGCAATAGCCTCCAGTCTCTGTGTGTTATAAGTGTGATTTCTACAAACTTGTTCAAATGAACCCTTGCTAAATTGCAACCTGATTCATGAATTGTAAATCATGAACTATGTGTATAAGCTATGAGTTTCCTTTTTAAAGGAATATGTGTTAATGTATGTGTTTATTCGTTTACTCATTGAGATCATCTATCTCACCCTTTCTTCCTTGTATGGTTCCAGGTGAGCAAATGTGAGGAGACAAGGTGATGGCTCAAGCATTCTCTATCGCTTGGGGATTCCTTGTCCAAGATAATCAGTTTAATATGTTATGAAGAGTTATCCTTAGATGCTCTAGGAATATTTATTTTTGGATGTTTATTGTGAAATGTTATCTTTCGAGGTTTTAATTGGATCCTAAATATTATTTCCTTATGGATTATTTTTAAAGTATATTTTAACTACGCTTCCACAACTTAAGATTTAAAAAAAAAGGATTATTTAAGTTAATGTAAGAGGTTTTGGTATGATCCTAGGTAGTATTTGTATAAGTATAAGTGAGTTCTATGGGTATGGGTGACCTTATGTCTCCCCATGTTCTAGGACCGTCATGTCTCTGAAGTTGGGATGTGACAGCGGTCCTCGAGTAGCTGTAATCTTTTTAGTCATCTGTCAAAAGAATCATAAGGCAAGAAAATAATAACAAGGATTACAAAAACCTACTAGGATTTCATGAAACTATGATAGCGATAGATTGCAATGACATGACAGGAAAATTCCTATGTTGTAGGATTATAATTATTTAACCCAATACATGTACAAGTCTAAACTTGACTTTTAAAACTACGACTCTAATACCAACTTGACACTGGTTAAGAGGCAACAAAGGATAAACCTATAGCTTTGATGCCAACTTTGTCACATCTTAACTTTAGAGACATGACGATTCTAGAACATAGAGAGACATAAGGTCACCCATGCCCATATAACCCATATATACTCATACAAATAATGCCTAGGATCGTACCAAACCTTATACAAGAACTCATTTAAAACATTTATATGAAAAGCTTTAGTTGTGGAAGATAATAATTAGATACTTCTGTAACAACCCATACCTATCCTATAAATTTTCATGATAATTTGCTTGACTTAGAACTATTAAGGCTAAGTGTGTGCTTTTATAGGAATTTATGTGCTATGTGATTCACGAGTATGTGGCATGTTAAATTAATTTTAATATGCATAAAATGAGTTATTATTGTAAATAAATGATTTACATAAAGTGCATTAGCATAAAATAATTTATTTTAAATAAAATGAATTTTCATGTATAAAGGCAATTATTGAGCATAAAATAATTTTATGAGTATTTTAAAATAATTTTTAAATAAGTCTTTTGGGGGAAATATTATAGAAAATAATAAGAAAAATATTTTATTTTTAATTACCTATAATCAGCCCTAAATTAAAATAAAAAGCCCAAATACCTAAAAGCCCACTACACTAAAACCCTCATAACCTAGCTCATTAAGGGTAATCATGGAAATTACCCAAAACCCTACATATAAATTCAAGAAATTCAGCCAGCCCTAGTATTCCAGCAGTCACACTTTGTTATTTCACATAGAAAAATTCTCCCAAATAATTCTCTCTACTGAAATTCTCAAAACACCTTCAACTTCGTGATTTCTCGATCGTATTCGTAAGTTTATTGCTCTTTTCAATTTGTTATTTGATCTCTATGAAACTAACCATGGGAAAATTATTTGAAACTAAGTATTTACTAATTTTTACTTATTAAATTTGGCCTAGGTGATTTCTTGTGAGAGAAATTGATTTTCCTACCAAAAACACCAACCTCTTTACGCTATTTCTCCAAAGGCAAATCCTACAATTCAAAATTAAAATTTTTATGCATAAACGTTACCAAGGGGGGCGATTTTTAAATTCTTCTATTCTAAAATAATTTTTGATGTGTTTAGATAAAAAAATATTAAACTAAATCATATTTCTGTATATTACTGTAATGACCAAAAAGTTTTAAAAAACAAGGAAATTCAAGGTTTTCATTCTAGAACATAAAAGTTAGAAAATTCTATGATTATATATACATATGGCTGTTGATTTGTGCATGATGGAATTCCAAACTAATATTTGTTTTATTTGGATGAAAAATAATGATTTAAATAATGTGTTTACATATTATTATAATGATAAGAAAACACCAGAAAGCTAGAAAACTCAAGATTTTCACTCTAAACCATAAAATTTGAAATTTTCATACATGAGAATTGTCCATGGTTGACTGATTGGTGTCTCTTAGTATTCTAAACTGATAATTATTGTGATTGAATAAAAAATAATGATTTAAATCACATATTACATATTGCTATAATGACTAGAAATACCGGAAATAAGAAAACTCATGGTTTTTTCATCTTAAAAGGTAAAGTTGAAATTTTTTATGCATATGGATTTATATATGTGCTAATTTCTATATCTTTATGTTCTAAATTGATTTTTTTTATTACATAAAAAATTTTGGTTCAAACCATGTTTCTACATATTACTGTAATAGACGGAAAGTGCGAGAAGTAAGAAAATTCAATTTTTTTTCTTTTAAAGGGCATTCAACCTACATAGAATTTTTTATCCCAATGTCTATAGTTTTTATGTAATGTATTTTAATGATTATTGACATGTATGAATGAATAATAAATAGTTAAATTGTATGTTGGTTGAAGGTATGACCCTAGACAAGCCTAGAGGCAATTTGGTATACTTAAGGTATCTTAACCTTATGTTGTAATTAATATGTGAATGTGATTGGATAATATGGAAGTAGGTTGTATGATGAGTTAATAATGAATTAATGATCTTGAAATTATGAAGAGATTGATTGACGAAATTGGTCATAGGAGATGAGCATGTTGCTTGAAAGATTATTTGTTAAGTTCACATATATGAAAGTGTTAAGTGTACTAAAATGATTGTTAAAGTGAATTGATATTGTGTTGACCTTAGAAAGGTATTGAGATGATTGTAATGTATTTTCATATGGGCCTATAAAGGCTAAGTATATAGGACTTTTAAAGTCAACATATTATGTGCAAGTGATAAGTGCCTTTCTATATACAACTCTAAGTGTATATGCATGGGGTAGTGATGGGATAGGATAGTGTCATGATTAAATAAATACTAAGTATTGAATTAAATATTATGTTAGAGCTTAAGGAGCTTTAGAGGTTTAAAAGAGCTATGTGTACTAGGAGCGAAGGAACCACAAGGTGAGTAAACACTGTGTTCATGTTACAAGTATGAGTAAACATTATAATAATGTTACAAGTATGAGCTATCATGATTTGAGTACCTTTGACATTCTTGAAACCCAAGTTCTTTCTATTCTAAAATGAAACTCTATGATTTCTTTGTTAAGCTTGGGTTGCCAAAGGACAATTGGTCCAAAAACCATTTTTTGTTTATCTAATGATAATTCCTTTGTGATTATTTCCTTACCTTATATCCTTTTGGGATTTACACTATTCTTGAATCTTTTGTTCAAAAAGTTAAACTACTATTGCTATTGTGATACATGTTTTATTGCCTTAAATGTTATTGTTAGATGTGATTACCATTAGCTCTATCTATGGTACCTTTAACCCTTTATGTAGAAGTCCTCGTGCTGATGCGGATAATCATCGAAACCTGTGCAAATGATCTTAACCCGATGGATAGGGGCAGTGTATCCACCTCATCTAGAAATGGATGATTCTAGCCATGGAGCCTGATCAGCTTCAAGCCTTCTATGTGATAGGAGTTGTAATTTGGTTTAATGCCACCTCTCCTTTATGTGTTTGAGTGATAGAGCAACAACATTCACTCTTTATCTGTTATAAGTGTGATTTCTGCAAACTTGTTAAATTGAAACCTTGCTAAATTGCAACTTGATTCATGAATTGTAAGTCATGAACTATGTGTATAAGCTATGAGTTTCCTTTTTAAAGGAATATATATTAATGTATGTGCTATATTGTTTACTCATTGAGATTATCTATCTCACCCATTTTTCCTTGTGTGGTTTCAAGTGAGCAATATAAGGAGGCAAGGTGATAGCTCAAGTATTCTACTTCGCTCGGGGGACTCCTTATCTAAGTCTTTAATAATACTATGCTATGAAGGGTTGTCATTAGATACTCAGGGAATATTTATTTTTGATGTTTATTTTGAGATGTTATTTATTAAGTTTCGAGCGGATTATGAATATTATTTCCTTATGGATTATATGTGAAGTGTCTAATTATTGTTTTCCATAACTAAAGGTTTTCATATAATGTTTTAAATGAGTTATTGTATAAGGTTCCTAGGCATGACTTATATATGTGTAAGTGGGTTCTACGAGCATGGGTGACCTTATGTCTGCCCATGTTCTAGGTCCGTCATATCTTTAAAAGTTGGGATGTGACAAAGTTGGTATCAGAGCCTGGTTTTAAAAGTCTAATTTTAGATTTGTCTAATTATTAGGTTAATTAAGTGTAATCCTAAAGCATAGGAATTTTTCCTGTCATGTCACTTGTAGTCTATCGCTAGCATAGTTCAGCGAAATCCTAGTATGTCTTAGTAATCCTTGATATTGTTTCTTGCCTTATGATTCTTTTGGTAGATGACCAGGAAGATTACCCTGCTCGAGGAACATGACCCAGAGCATCGTGTGTGACCTGCAAGAGGACTTGGCCAGAGATGTTTGAGAAAGTTGTGTCTGTATTCACCCTACAAGGAAGGAGACCCCTGATGAAGAGGAGGACCCTGAGGAGTGCCTAGATTGTGATAAGGTTTATAGTATGATTCAAAAATTGGAGGATGACTATTCATACCTAAAGGAGGAAAACTGACGTCTTAGGTTTTTTATTCATACCTTGAGGGAGGATGTGGAGCAGCTTAAGGCAGGGATTATTGAGCATAAGGGAGATTACTCACCAGCGAGGTCTTTGTCTTCTACTAATCGCCATCAGGATAGAGATCTCCTTTGTTATCGATGTTAGCAGCAGTGGCCATGTCGCTCTTAATTGCCCTACTGGTGGACACACGAGAGCTAGGATGAGTAGTTGGTGATGATCGACATAACGACATAGTGCTTTTTATGATAAGAATGATATTTTCCTTTGGCTGCCTAGTTTCTTAGTAGGAAGTGATTTCTTTTATTGTTATGATATGATTAGCTTATCATGATAGGAGATTATTTTCATATTGTGAGATATATGCTATTTGATTATGATATGAGATATATATATGACATGTGTTTAGTGATAAGATATGATAAATACTTAGGATAAATGCATGATATTATGCTAGTATAATGGTGGGGGTTTAATGGGTTAGAAAGGGTTGGTATTAAATTCCCTCATCGTGATAAGCAAAATGCCTCCCAAAAAGAAGGTTCGCATAGCTACCTAGCCTGTCAGGGTAAGTAATGATGCCATATCGGACACTCCATCGAATGCTGCCTCTACACCTACACAGTCAAGAGAAAGATCCAATTCGGGGGCACTAATTATGGGCTCTAGTGAGTAAGCATCTTCACAAAAGGTGCAAGCAATGCAGAAGGAAATGAGACTTACGTAAGCAATTGGACAAGCTACAAGCTCAAAGGCGAGAAATGCCACCGACACAAGAAAGAAATGGAGTTCTACCTCCTGCAATAGTGGCACCTGCATAGAGGGAAAGAAATGGCTACTTGATGAGAGGATGACTATTTCAGAGTTCAAGAAGCTTCAGTCACCTACCTTTTATGGTAAGGAAGGAGATGACCCACATGAATTCTCGGATGAGATGGACAAGCTAGTCCATCGATTGTCTCCTCAGATGCCCAAGTGATTGAGTTGGTAGAACTCCAACTTAAGAAGGAAGGTTGGTACTGGTGTGAGAGAAACATCAAAGAGTGACTTTATAGGGTAGACCCACCTATGTGAGCAGAGTTCAAACAAGAAGTGATGAATTAGTTCTTGCCTGAAGGCAAAAGGCAAGATAAGGCGTTGTAATTTAAGTAGCTAAAGCAGAAACCTAGAATGATAGTATCAGATTATGCTAAGGAGTTTAATCAACTTAGCTAATTTACTATCAACATCATTCCTACTGAAGCTAGCTACATCAACTGATTCTTAAGAGGATTGATTAAGCCTCTATTCAATTTATTAGCAGCAACAAAATTTCCAACCTTGGCCAAGCTAGTAAATAAGGCCAAGATAATGGAGAAGAGGTATGAGGCGGAGAGCCGAACGAGCTAAATTGGACCAAAGGGGAAGTATAGAAACAAAGGTCATGGAGGTTAGCATAGAGGAGGGGGAGGCCCAAGGAAGAAATTTCATCATCTAGACAACTGAATGGTCAAGCTAAATAGGAAATCCCCACCTATGGCAAATGTGGAAAGAAGCATTCTGAAATTTGCCGAAAAGATTCTGGTGCATGCCTTAAGTATGGCAAACGGGAAACTTCATTAAGGACTACCCTTAGAGGAGGAATTAAGAGAATCGGACCATAACACATCCATAATCTAGACCATTCCAATTGCAAAAGCAAGGAGCCAAGAGCAAGGGGCCAGCTAATGGGAATGCACTGGCAATAAAGAATAAAGGCAAAGGTCAAGTCTTCACCTTAAATTAGCAAGAGGCTCGTGCTTCACATATAGCTATCACAGGTATCATCCCCATCTAAAATTCTAGTGTAAGATGTTTGATTGATTATGGTGCTGTGCATTCTTTTGTATCACCATATTTTGCTAAGAGTTTTAGTAGGGATGAGGAATTGATGAGTGAACCTTTAGTAGTATTAACTCCTTTGGGGGAAGTGATGGAAGTAAGACATGTGTTTAAGGGTTGTGAGGTAGATATTAATGGGCAAAAACTCCCTATAGAATTGCTAGAAATAGACATACTAGAATTTGATGTAATCTAGGGGATGGACTGGTTATGCGAGCATGGAGCTCGTATAGACTGTAGGGAGAAATTGGTTGAGTTTAGAACTAAGGATGGAAGGAAGTTCATGTATCAGAGGGATAGGATTGAGAATCCTCTAAACTTGATATCGGCCTTAGGAGCAACAAGGATGTTAAGGAAAGGATGCCAAGTGTACCTAGCCCATGTAATTGATATTGATAAGGAGACCGCCATTCGAGATAAGAGCATTCCAGTGGTGGATGAATTCATGGACATCTTTCTAAAGGACCTACTTGGAATACCACCTAACCGTGAGATTGAGTTCAATATTAAATTGCTACCTGGTACGCAACCTATATCAATATTGCCATATCATATGGCACTAATGGAGTTGAAAGAATTAAAGATGCAACTGCATGACTACTTGACAAGGGTTTTATTTGACCAAGTAGTTCTCTATGGGGCACTCTAATGCTACTCATAAAGAAGAAGGATGGCTCATTCCGAATGTGCATTGATTATCATTAGCTTAACAAAGTCACTGTGAAGAATAGGTATCCTTTGCCAAGGATTGATGATCTCTTTGATCAATTACAAGGAGCTGGTCACTTTTGCAAAATCATTTTGAGGTTTGGCTATCATCAAATAAAGATCCGAGGAGAAGACATTTGCAATACTGCCTGTACTAGATACAGCCATTACGAGTTTATGGTTTTGCCATTCGGTTTGATGAATGCTCTTGCTGCTTTCATAGACTTGATGAATCGAGTATTCAGGCCATTTCTTAACAAGTTCATGATTGTGTTCACTGAAGACATCCTAATTTACTCTAAGAATAAAGAAGAGCATGAATAATATTTGAGGATCGTGCTTTAAACACTATATGATCATCAGCTTTATGCTAAGCTATCTAAGTGTGAGTTTAGATGGCGTCTGTCAACTTTCTTACACATGTTGTAAGTAAGGAAAGGATTCAAGTTGATCCTAAAAAAGTTAAAGTGGTAGCAAGTGGGCCACAACCCACAATAATTTTGAAAATACAGAGTTTCTTAGGCATGGCTAGATATTATCACAGGTTCGTATACGACTTTTCCAAGATAGCAGCCCTATTGACTAAGTTGACTAGAAAGTAAGTTAAGTTTAATTAGGAAGAGTCCTATGAGGAGAGT
Source organism: Reutealis trisperma (assembly GCA_947687605.1). NCBI lineage: Eukaryota > Viridiplantae > Streptophyta > Magnoliopsida > Malpighiales > Euphorbiaceae > Reutealis > Reutealis trisperma. The sequence goes on from CANTUT010000059.1 coordinate 819,199, forward strand.
TTTCAGAAGCTAAAGAAATGTTTGATATCGGCCCTAGTTTTGACGTTACCCGAAGGAGAAGAAAGACTTACCGTCTATTGCAATGCTTCGAGAGTAGGATTTGGATGCATCTAGATGCAAAATGGTAAAGTCATCGCTTATGCATCACGATAACTGAAGAGGCATGAAGTGAATTACCCTACTCATGATTTGGAATTAGCTGCCGTAGTGTTCGCTTTAAAGACCTAGAGACATTACATGTATGGAACAAAGTGTGAGATCTACATGGATCATAAGAGTCTTTAGTACATCTTGAGCCAAAGAGACCTCAACCTGAGGCAGAGGAGATGGATAGAACTATTGAAAGACCCTGACTATTAGATTCTCTATCATCCTGGGAAGGCAAATGTAGTGGCGAATGCCTTGAGTCAAAAATCGATGGGAAGCCTAGCCCATGTGACTGTATGAAAGAGGCCAATTGTGAAGGAATTAAAGGAGTTATTTAACCAAGGATTAAGGCTGGAGATTAGAGGATCAAGAGTTTTAGTGGCTCATTTTCAAGTGAGGTCTAAGCTAATGGAAGAAATAAAGGATTCACAAGATTAAGACCCACACATGGTGAAGTTAAAGGATGAGACAAAAGAAGGGAAGAACTCTAAGTTTGAAGTGGTCAATGGAGTTTTAAAGTGTGAAAATAGAGTATGCATGCCTTATGTGGAAGGATTATAGGAAAGGATATTAAAGGAGGCTCATCAGATACCTTATTGTGCTTATCCTGGAACTACCAAGATGTACTATGATGTGGAAGTTAACTACTGGTGGCCTAGACTGAAGAAGGATGTGGCTAAGTTTGTAGCATCCTACCTGAATTGCCAGCAAGTCAAGTATGAGCATCAATGACCCTTAGGATTGCTATAAGAAATTTGACTACCTGAATGGAAATGGGAGTGCATCACTATGGACTTCATTGTTGGCTTACCTAGAACCTTTAAAGGGTATGACTCTGTATGGGTTACAGTGGACCAATTGACAAAGTCTGCTCATTTTCTGGGAGTGAAGACTATATACTCTACAACTTAATATGCATAGTTATATATAGATGATATCGTGAAATTACATAGAGTGTTGATTTCCATCATCTCAGATCGATTGATTCAATTCACCTCCAGGTTCTAGTAGAAGTTGCAAGAAGCATTAGGAACATAACTGGATTTCAATACTTCCTTTCACCCTTAAATGGATGGACTCTGAAAGGATAATTCAAACACTAGAGGATAAGTTAAGAATATGTGTTCTGGACTTGGGTGGTAGCTAGGATAAGTACCTACCCTTGATTGAATTTGCCTATAACAACAACTACCATTCATCCATCGGCATGGCACCATATGAAGCATTGCATGGGAGGAAATTTCGTTCTCCAATTTGTTAGATTGAACTAGGAGACAAATATGTGGAAATGCCAAAATTACTTAAGGAGACTACTAAAAAGGTACCCTTGATTCAAGATTGACTTAAAATGGCCTTCAGTTGACAAAAGAGATATGTAGACCCTAAGAGAAAGGACTATCATTTTGCTATGGGAGATCACATTTTCTTGAAGGTCTCCCCAATGAAAGGTGTTATGAGATTTGGCAAGAAAGAAAAGTTTTCGCCTTGCTTCATTATTCCTTTTGAAGTCTTGGATAAGGTTAGAGAAGTGTCTTATATACTTGCCTTACCCCCAACTATAGCTCATGTGCATCCTGTGTTTCATGTTTCTATGTTAAGGAAGTATATGTTAGATCCATCTCATGTCCTATCACCTCCAGACATTATGTTAGATGAGCAGCTATCCTATGAGAAAGCACCAATAGCCATAGTATATCAACAAGCGAAGAGGTTAAGAAATAAGGAGATATCCATGATTAAAGTCCAATGGCAAAATCATGGGGTATATGAGTGCATTTGGGAAGCTAAGAAGGAGATGCGGCAAAAGCATCCTCAGCTTTTGAAGATCAATTAGGTAAGTATTTAAATTTGAGGATGAATTTCTTTTAAGGGAAAGAGGGGGGGGGGGGGGGGGTGGGGGAAGAGGGAGAGGGGAAAGGAAATGTAACAACCCACACCTATCTTAGAAATTTTTAGGACAATTTGCTTGACTTAGAACTATCAAGGTTAAGTGTGTGCTTTTATGGGAATTTATGTATTATGTGCTTGATGAGTATATGGCATGTTAAATTAATTTTAGTATGCATAAAATGAGTTATTATTGTGAAATAAATGCTTTATATAAAGTGTATTAGCATAAAATAATTTATTTTAAATAAAATGAATTTTCATGCATAAAGACAAATTTTGAGCATAAAATAATTTTATGAGTATTTAAAAAAAAATTTAAATAAATATTTTGGGGAAAATATTACAGAAAATAATAAGAAAAATATTTTATTTTTAATTACCTATAATCAGCCCTAAATTAAAATAAAAAGCCCAAATACCTAAAAGCCCACTACACTAAAACCCTCCTAACCTAGCTCATTAAGGGTAATCTTGGAAATTACCCAAAACCCTACATATAAATTCAAGAAATTTGGCAACCCCTATTATTCCAACAGCCACACTCTATTATTGCAATATTCTCATAAAAAATTCTCCCAAAATAATTCTCTCTACCCAAATTCTCAAAACACCTTCAATTTCGCGGTTCCTTGACCGTATTCATAAGTTTATCGCTCTTTTCAATTTGTTATTTGATCTCTATGAAACTAACCATGGGAAAATTATTTGAAACTATGTATTTACTGATTTTTGTTTATTAAATTCCACCTAGGTGATTTCTTGTGAGAGAAATCAATTTTCCTACTAAAAACACCAACCTCTCTACGCGATTTCTTCAAATGTGAATCTTACAACTCAAAATTGAAATTTTCATGCATAAACATTACCAAGGGGGCACAATTTTTACAAGCTTCTATTCTAAACTGATTTTTGATGTGTTTAGATGAAAAATATTGAATTAAATCATATTTCTGCATATTACTATAATGATCGAAAGTTTCATAAAACAAGGAAATATATACATAAGGCTGCCAATTTTTGTATGATAGAATTTTAAACTAATATTTGTTTTATTTGGATGAAAAATAATGATTTAAATTATGTATTTACATATTACTATAATGATCAGAAAACACCGAAAAGTTAGAAAACTCATGATTTTCACTCTAAACCCTAAACTTGGAATTTTCACACATGAGAATTGTCTATGGTTGACCGATTAGTGTGTATTAGTGTTCTAAACTGATGATTATTGTGATTAAATGAAAAAACATGTTTAAATCACATGTTTACATATTGCTGTATTACCAAAAAGTATTGAAAACAAGAAAACTCATGGTTTTTTCATCTTAAAACCTAAAGTTGGAAATTTTCATGCATATGGATTTATATATATGCCAATTTTTATATCTTTATGTTCTAAAATGATTTTTTTTTATTATATGAAAAATCTTGGTTCAAACCATGTTTCTACATATTACTATAATAGATGGAAAGTGTAAGAAGTAAGAAAATTCAGTTTTTTATTTTAAAGGGCATTTAGCCTATATAGAAATTCTTATCCCAATGTTTATAATTTTTGTGTAATATATTTTAATGATTATTGACATGTATGAATGAATGATAAATATTTAGATTTTATATTGGTTGAAGGAATGACCATAGATAAGCCTAGAGGCAATTTGGTATACTTAAGGTATCATAACCTTATATTGTGATTAATATGTGAATGTGATTAGATAATATGGAAATAGGTTGTATGATGAGTAAATAATGAATTAATGATCTTGAATTTATGAAGAGATTGATTAAAGGAATTGGTCATAAGAGATAAGCATGATGCTTGAAAGATTATTTGTTAAGTTGACATATATGGAAGTGTTAAGTGTACTAAAATGAACATTAAAGTGAATTGAAATTAAGGTAATGATATTGTGTTGACCTTAGAAAGGCATTGACATGATTGTAATGTGTTTTCATATGGGCCTACAAAGGCTAAGTGTACAGGACTTTTAAAGTTGACATGTTATGTGCAAGTGATGAGTGCACTTCTATATGCAACTCTAAGTGTATGTGAATGTTATATGTGCATGGGGTAGTCATGGGATAGGATAGCTTCATGATTAAATAAATAATAAGTATTGAATTAAATATTATGTTAGAGCTTGAGGAGCTTTAGAGGTTCAAAAGAACTACATGTACTAGGAGCAAAGGAACCACAAGGTGAGTAAACACTGTGTTCATGTTACAAGTGTGAGTAAACATTATGATAATGTTACAAGTATGAGCTATCATGATATGAGTACCTTTGACATTCTTGAAACATAAGTTCTTTCTATTCTAAAATGAAACTCTATGATTTTTTTGTTAAGCTTGTGTTGCCAAAGGACAATTGGTCCAAAACTATTTTTTGTTTATCCAATGATAATTCCTTTGTGATTATCGCCCTAATTTATATCCTTTCGGGAACCACCCTAGTTTTAAATCTTTTGTTCAAAAAGTTAAACTACTATTGCTATTGTGATACATGTTTTGTTGCCTTAAATGTTATTGTTAGATGTGATTACCATTAGCTCTAGCTATGATACCTTTAACCCTTTATGCAGAAGTCCTCATACTGATGGATAAGGGTAGTGTATCCACCTTAGCTAGAAAGGGGTGATTCTAATTGTGGGGCTTGGTCAGCTTCATGCCTTCTATATAATAGGAGTTGGAATTTAGTTTAATGCCACCTCTCCTCTATATGTTCGAGTGATAAAGCAGCAGCAGCCTTTACTTTCTATATGTTATGAGTGTGATTTCTGCAGACTTGTTAAATTGAAACCTTGCTAAATTGTAACATGATTCATGAATTGTAATTCATGAACTATGTCTATAAGCTATGAGTTTTCTTTTTAAAGGAATATATATTAATGTATATGTTATATTGTTTACTCATTGAGATCATCTATCTCACCCCTTTTTCCTTATGTGGTTCCAAGTGAGCAATATGAGGAGGCAAGAAGATAGCTCAAGCATTTTACTTTGCTTGGGGAAACTCCTTATCCAAGTCTTTAATAATACTATGCTATGAAGGGTTGTCATTACATGCTTTGGGAATATTTATTTTTTATGTTTATTTTGAGATGTTATTTATTAAGGTTTCGAGCAGATTATGAATATTACTTCCTTATGGATTACATATGAAGTGTCTAATTATTGTTTTCCACAACTAAAGGTTTTCATATAATGTTTTAAATGAGCTATTGTATAAGGTTTGGTACCATCCTAGGCATGACTTATATGTGTAAGTGGGTTCTACAGGCATGGGTGACTTTATGTCTCCCTATGTTTTAGGACCATCATATCTGTAAAAGTTAGCATGTGACAACTTCATATACAATCCATAAGAAAATAATATTTATAATCTAGTTGAAACCTTAATAAATAACATCTCAAAATTAACATCAACAAAATAAATATTCCTGGAGCATCTAATGACAACCCTTCATAGTATAGTATTATTAAAACTTGGACAAGGAATTCCCCAAGTGAAGTAGAATGCTTGAGCCATCACCTTGCCTCCTCATATTGCTCACCTAGAACCACACAAGTAAGAAAGGGTGAGATAGATGATCTCAATGAGTAAACAATATAACACATAGTTGGGTTCCCTAGATCTTCCAAAGGATACAACTTTGTATGGATCATAGTAGATTGATTGACAAAGTCTACTCATTTTCTAGGAGTTAAGACCACATATTTCATAGCCTAGTATGCATAGTTATATATGGACAAGATCGTGAAACTTCACGGAGTGCCAATTTTCATCATCTGGAATCAAGGGACTTAATTCACCTTAAGGTTCTGGTAGAAGTTGCAAGAAGCATTAGGAACACAATTAGATTTCAGTACAATGTTTCACCCTTAAATGGATGGACAATCTAAAAGGATAATTCAGACGCTCAAAGATATGCTAAGGATGTGTGTATTGGACTTTCGTGGTAGCTAGGACAAGTACTTACCATTGATTGAATTTGCCAACAACAATAGCTACCATTCATCCATTGGCATGGCACCATATGAATCTTTATATAGGAGGAAATGCCGTTGTCCAATTTGTTGGGTGGAGCCTAGAGACAAGTACATGGAAATGCCAGAGTTGCTTAAGGAGACTATCGAGAAGTACCCTTGATTTAAGATCGACTAAAAATCACTTTTAGTTGACAAAAGAGCTATAAGGAAGGACGTACACTTTGCTGTAGGAGATCACGTGTTCTTGAAGGTCTCTCCAATGAAAGGTGTCATGAGATTTGGCAAGAAAGGAAAGCTATCACCTCGCTTCATTGGTCCTTTGAAATACTAGATAAGGTTGGGGAAGTATCTTATAGACTTGCCCTGCCCCCAATTATGGCCCATGTGCATCTCGTGTTCCATATCTCTATGTTAAGGAAGTATGTGTCAAATCCATCTCATGTCCTGTCACCTCCCGACATAATGTTAGATGAGCAGCTATCCTATGAGGAGTCACCAATAGCTATAGTGGATCAACAAGTGAAGAGGTTAAGAAACAAGGAGATACCCATGACTAAGATCCAATAGCGAAATCATGAGGTAAATGAGTGCACTTGGGAAGCCGAGGAGGAGATGCAACAGAAGCATCCTCAGCTTTTCAAGATTAGTTAGGTAAGAATTTAAATTCAAGGATGAATTTGTTTTAAGGGGAGGAGAATGTAACAATCCACACTTATCCTAGAATTTTTTTTTGACAATTTGCTTGATGTAGAACTAATTAGGGCTAAGTGTGTGCTTTTATGGGAATTTATGTGCTATGTGATCAATAAGTAGTGGCATGTTAAATTAATTTTAATATGCATAATATGAATTATTATTATAAAATAAATAATTTACATGAAGTTCATTTGCATAAAATAAATTATTTAAATAAAATGAATTTTCATGCATAAAGGCAATTTTTGAGCATAAAATAATTTATGAGTATTTTAAAATAATTTTTAAAAATATATTTTTGGGGGGAAATATTACAAAAAATAATAAGAAAAATATTTTTATTTTAATTACTTATAATTAGCCCCTAATTTAAATAAAAAGCCCAAATACCTAAAAACCCATTACCCAAAAACCCTCCTAACTTAGCTCATTAAGGGTATTAGTAGAAATTGCCCAAAATTCTACATTTAAATACCTAAAACAGCCAGCCCTAATGTTTTGGCAGCCATCAATCTATATTTCTATATTTTGACAAAAAAAATTCTCTCAAAAAAATTCTCTCTATCGAAATTAAGAAAACACCTTTTAATTTCGCGATTTCTTGACTGTAATCGTAAGTTTTTCTTCTTTTTCAATTCCTTAATTGATTTCTATGAATTAAATTATCAGAAAATTATTTGGAACTAGTTGGTTACTAGTTTTTACAGATTTAATTCAATTTGGATGGGTTTTTGAAAGAGAAATCTAATTCTCTACCGAAAATACAATTCTTTCTACGCGATTCTCAAAAGGTGAATTTTGTAACTCAAAATTGAAATTTTTATGCATAGACCATATCAAGGAGAGGGGGGAAGGGGGGCGATTTCTATATCATTGATTTATAAATTGATTTTTGATGTTTTTTGATGAAAAATATTGGATTAAATTATATTTCTGTATATGACTATAATGACTGAAAAGTTTCAAAAAACAAAGGAATTCAAGGTTTTTGTGCTAGAACTTAGAAGTTGAAAATTCTATGATTTCTTGAACATATGGCTATTGATTGGTGTATGGATGGATTCTAATATGATATTTTTTTTGTTTGGATGAGAAATGACAATTTAAATCATGTGTTTATATATTACTGTAATAAACAGAAAGTGCAAAAACTCACGATTTTCATCCTAAACCTTAAAATTTGGAATTTTCTTGCATAATTATGACCAATGGCTACCAATTCATTCATAGGAATGTTCTAAACTGATATTTTCTATGATTGAATGAAAAATAATGGTTTAAACCACTTGTTCATATATTACTGTAATGACTAGAAAATACCAAAAATAAGAAAACTCATGGTTTTGCACCCTAAAACACAAAATTTTAATTTTCATGTATGAGATATACCTAATGCTGCTGATTCATGTAGATTGATATTCTAAAATGATTTTTGTTATGTTTACATGCAAAATTTTTATTCAAACTATATTTTTACATATCATTGTAATAGATGGAAGTGCGAAAAGTGGGAAAAATTCAATTTTCCCTTTAATGGAGCATTCGGCCTACCATGGGATTTTTATCCCAATGTCTATAATTTTTACGCAATGTATTTTGATAATTATTGACATATATGAATGGATGACAAATGATTAAATTGCATGTTAGTTGAGGAAATGACCTTAGACAAGGTTAGAGACAATTTGGTATACTTAAGCTATCTTAGTCTTAGGTTGTGATTAGTATGTGAATGTGATTAGATATTATGGAAGTAAGTTGTATGATGATATGATAATGAATTAATAATCTTGAATTAATGAAGAGATTGATTGAATAATGTGGTCATATAGATAAGCTTGACACTTGAAAGATTATTTGTTAAGTTGACATATATAGAAGTGTTAAGTGTATTAAGATGACTGTTAAAGTAAATTAACATTAAGATAATGATATTGTGTTAATTTTAGAAAGGTATTGACATTAATTATAATGTGATTTTTGTATGGGTCTATAAAGGCCAAGTGTGCAAGACTTGTAAAGTCAACGTGTATGTGCAAGTGATGAGATGCACTTATATGTGCAACTCTAAGTGTATGTGAATGTTATATGTGCATGGGAGTAGTTATGGGATACAATAGCATCATGATTAAATAAATATTAAGTATTAAATTAAATATTATGTTAAAACTTAAGGAGCTTTAATGGTTGAAAAGGGCCACATGCACTAGGAGCGAAAGAACAACAAGGTGAGTAAACACTATAATCTTGCTTCAAGTGTGAGTAATATTATATTATGTTGCAAATATGTGATATCCTGTTATGTGAACCTCAAGATCTTGAAACCCAAGTTCATCCTATCCTCAAATATGATTAAGTGAATTCCTTGTAAAGCTTGGGTTGCCAAAGGACAATTAGTCCAAAAACCATTTTGTTATCCAATGATAATTCCTTGTGATTATTACCCTAACCTATATTCTTTTCAAAACTACACTATTTTGTATCTTTTGCTCAAAAGTTAAATTGCCATTATTATTGTGATACATGTTATTGCTGCCTTAAATGTTATTGTTATATGTGAAAACCAATAGCTGTAGCTATGGTACCTTTACCCCTTTATGCATAATCCTCATGCCGATGCAGGAAATCATTGAAACCTGTGCATACGGTCTTAATCCAATGGATAGGGGTAGTGTATCCACCTCAACTAGAAAGTGTTAGTTCTAGCTATGGGGCCTAATCAACTTCATGCCTTCTAAGTGATAGAAGTTTGAATTTGATTTAATGCCACCTCTCGTCTAAGTGTTCGAGTGATAGAGCTACATCATTCACTCACTATGTGTTATAAGTGTGATTTCTACAAACTTATTAAATTGAACCCTTGCTAAATTGCAACTTGATCCATGAATTGAAAATCATAAACTATACGTATAAGTTATGAGTTTCCTTTTCAAAGGAATATGTGTTAAGTTCTAGGTGAGCAAATGTGAGGAGGTAAGGGGATGACTCAAGCATTCTACTTCGCTTAGGGATTCCTTGTCAAAGTCATTAATAATACCATGCTATGAAGTGTTGTCATTAGATGCTCTAGGAATATTTATTTTTGATGTTTACTTTGAAATATTATTTATTAAGGTTTTTGAGTGAAATATGAATACTATTTCCTTATGAATTATATGTGAAGTGTCTAATTACTATCTTATGCAATTAAAGGTTTTTCATATAATGTTTTAAATGAGTTATTATATAAGGTTTGGTACGATCTTAGGAATGATTGTATATGTATAAGTGGGTTCTACGGGAGTGGGTGACCTTATGTCTCCTCGTGTTCTAGGACCGTCATATCTCTAAAGTTGGGATGTGACACCCCATAGCTAGAACTGTCCCTTCTAGCTGAGTTGGATACACTACCCCTATCTATCAGGTTAAGACCATGTGCATAGATTCTGATGATTGCCCACATTGGTATGAGGACTTCTGCATAAAGGGTTAAAAGTACCATAGTTAGAGCTAATGGTAATAACATATAACAATAACATTTAAAGCAACAATAACATGTATCACAATAGCAATAGTAGTTTAACTTTTTGAACAAAAGATACAAGAATAGTGTAGTTCCAAAAAGAATAAAGTTTGGGTAATAATCACTAAGGAATTCTCATTGGATAAACAAAAATGGTTTTTAGATCAATAATTCTTTGGCAACCCAAGCTTAACAAAGAAATCATTGAGTTTCATTTTAAAAGTAAAGAAGAACATGGGTTTCAAGAATATCAAGGGTTCACATAGTATGATAGTTTGTACTTGTAACAATAATATAATGTTTACTCACCGTGTGGTTCCTTTGCTCCTAATATTTGTTGCCCTTGAACCTCTAAAACTCCTTAAGCTTCATTATAACATTTAATTCAATACTTAGTATTTATTTAATCACCATGCTATCCTATCCCATAACTACCCCATGCACATATAACATTCATATACACTTAGAGTTGCACATAGAAGTGCACTCATCACTTGCACATAACATGTTGACTTTAAAAGTCTTGTACACTTAGCCTTTATAGGCCCATATGAAAACACATTATAATTCATGTCAATACCTTTCTAAGGTCAACACAATATCATTATCTTAATATCAATTCACTTTAACAATCATCTTAGTACACTTAACACTTCCATATATGTCAACTTAACAAATAACCTTTCAAGTGTCATGCTTATCTCTTATAACCAATTCATTCAATCAATCTCTTCATCAATTCAAGACCATTAATTCATTATCAAGTCATCATACAAATCCCATTCACATATTAATCACAACATAAAGTTAAGATACCTTAAGTATACCAAATCGCCTCTAGCCTTGTCTAGACCATTAATTCATTATCAAGTCATCATACAAATCCCATTCACATATTAATCACAACATAAAGTTAAGATACCTTAAGTATACCAAATCGCCTCTAGCCTTGTCTAGAGTCATTCCTTTAACCAACATGCAATTTAACCATTTATCATTCATAAATACATGTCAATAATCAACAAAATATACCACATAAAAATTATAGACATTGAGATAAAAATTCTAATATAGGTCGAACACATCATCAAGGAGAAAACCTAAATTTCTTACTTTCTGTACTTTTCATCTATTATAGTAACATGCAGAAATATGGTTTGAACCAAGATTTTTCATGTAAACTTAACAAATCATTTTAGAACAATAATTCATATGAATCAACAGCAATAGGTGTAACATATACATAATAATTCCAATTTTTTGGTTTTAGGATGCAAAACCATGCATTTTCTTGTTTCCAATATTTTCTGGTCATTACAGTAATATATAAATAGGTGTTTTAAACCATTATTTTTCATTCAGTCATAACAAAAATTAGTTTAGAACACCATCATACACAAATTAGTAGCCAAATACATATGAAATCATAGAATTTTCCAACTTTTAAGTTCTATAATGAAAACCTTGAATTTCCTTGTTTTCTAAAACTTTTTGGTCAATACAGTAATATGTAGAAATATGATTTAATTCAATATTTTTCATCCAAACACATCCAAAATTTATTTAGAATACAATAGTACAAAAATCATCAACCCCCCCTCTCCCCCCCCAAATTGAGTTTATGTTTGAAAATTTTCAATTTTGAGTTGTAGGATTTACCTTTGGAGAAATCGTGTAAAGAAGTTAGTGTTTTTGGCAGAGAAATTAATTTCTCTTTCAAAACTCACCCAAACTGAATTAAATATATAGAAATCAATAAATACCTAGTTTAAAATAATTTTATCATAATTTATTTCATAGAAATCAGATAAGAAATTGAAAGGAATGAAAAACTTACGAATACGGTCAAGAAATTGCTAAGTTGAAGGTTTTTTTTAGAATTTCAGTAGAGAGAATAATTTTGGGAGAATTTTTCTGCCAAAATACTAAAATAACAAAGTGTGGCTTCTGGAATTCTAGGCTAGCCAAAATTTAGTATTTAAATGTAGGGTTTTGGATAATTTCCAAGATTACCCTTAATGAGCTTGGTTAGAACTGTTTTAGTGTAGTGGGATTTTAGATATTTGGGCTTTTTATTTAATTTCAGAGCTGATTATAGATAATTAAAATAAAATTTTTTTTTATTATTTTCTGTAAAATTTTCCCAAAAATATTTATTTAAAAATTATTTTAAAATACTCATAAAATTATTTTATGCTTAAAAATTGCCTTTTTGCATGAAAATTCATTTTATGTAAAATAAATTATTTTATACTAACACACTTCATGTAAATTATTTATTTCACAATAATAACTCATATTATCCATATTAATTTAACATACCACATACTTATCAATCACATAGCACATAAATTTCTATAAGAGCACACACTTAGCCTTAATAATTCTAAGTCAAGCAAATTGTCATGAAAATTCCTAAGGTAGGTGAGGGTTGTTACAATAACTGTCCTCTCTGATAGGAACAGTAAAAATAATTGATCTTTTATAATAGGAATGAAAAGTGAGGATCCTGTCTAGTAAGACCAAAAGGATGACCATCCTGTCTAGTAGGAATAGTAAAGATAATTGTCCTTCTAGTAAGAACAGTAAAAGTAATGATCCTTTTTGGTAGGAATGAAAAGTGAAGATCTTGTCTGGTAGGATAGAAAAGATGACCATCCTATATTGTAGGAATGGTAAAGATAACTATCCTATCTAATAGGAACAGTAAAAGTAATGGTCCTTTCTGGTAGGAATGAAAAGTGATGATCCTGTCTGGTAGGATCAAAATGATGACCATCCTGTCTCATAGGAATGGTAAAGATAACTATTCTATCTTGTAGAAATAGTAAAAGTAATGGTCCTTTCTAGTAGAAATGGTAAAAATAACTATCCTGTCTAGTAGGAATTGTAAAAGTAATGGTCCTTTTAGTAGGAATGAGAAGTGCATATCCTATTTGGTAGGATAAAAAAGATGACCATCATGTCCAGTAGGAATAGTAAAGATAATTGTCCTGTCTAATAGGAATAGTAAAAGAGTGGTCCTTTCTCACCTCCCAGCCTATGTGTCCAACTTGATGAATCAATTCATGAGGTGGCATTCCACCTATCTCCTTCAAAACAACTTTACCCCTATCTCCTTGATCAAGGCCTACTACCTCTTTAAGTGATCAACCATACCACCCTTCAAAAGATTATGCATCCTGGGTATATTATTATCAAATTCTTTGATGGAATCCCATGGATTGAGCATGTTAGCAGAACCAAGGCCCATTATCATCAAAACCTAAATTTCTTAGTTAAATCACCTTCTTTTGCAATACTTATAGACTCCTTAAACTCAAGGTCTGTTTATTAAGATTGGCTCAACAAATGAATCCATTACCCCCAAAGTATTGGGTCAACTGTCTTTTCTCAATTCTTGCAACTTGAATTTTCAAAATGATAATTCTTGACTTGATCTAGAATCTAACACAACTTGATTTAACATCTCAAGACCAGTCTATCCTTCCAAGGACCTACCTAACCTACCCAATGCTTAGCTAATATCTTTCCTTACAAGGACTGATCCTCAACCGTAACTTTATATGGGCAAACCGAGTTAAGCCACCTATATTGACATCCTTACACCCCTCATCTTTTAGAGACATAACTTGCCCTAAATCCTACAACACCAAAGTTGAACATATAGCTTTGATCCTAATCCTCCTAACATTAAGGCCAAATGATAGCTTTGATCCCAATTTTTCCAACATCAAGGCCGAACAGATAGCTTTGATCCCAATTTTTCCAACATTAAAGCCGAACAAATAGCTTTAATGATGAGAATCCATATACCTTGCAAAAAGCTCACAAATACATACATGATAAAGATTTTAAGAAGGTTCTTCAAGGTTATCATTTCTATCAAGATAGCTTACAAAGGCATGTAATATAACCATTGTGCAAGTTTGATGGATCATTCAAGAAGAAAATAAGGTTGTATGAAGTTTCCTATAAATCAATCAAGGATATTTGGATCAGGAGCTTTACATATGGATCCAATTGTATTCAAGGAAGCTTCAACTGCTTAATCAATCTATTCAAACCCAATGTCAAGATAAAGAGGCCAAATTACATTCCAATTTACTTGGGCCTAATCTATTCAAGTGTTTACAAGGCTACCATTCTTTATTCAAATTATACCCTCCATATTTGGGCTTTTCAAATTCAATTTATGATGTTTTATTTAGCGTTTGGGCTGCCTATGTTATTTATATAGCCCAAGAGTTATTTAAACTACATCATTTTCATTTTTTAATTAGTTTTAGGCCTATTTTATATTAGGTCAAAGGCCCATCCGAATTTTATAGTTTAATTAATTAGATTTCAGTTTCCAGTTAGGAAATAGCTTCTCTTGTATAGGAAGGATTCCTAACTTGTTTTAGAAACTTAGGAATTAGTTTCTGATGCAAACAACAAAGCATACAAAGGCAAGGATCCAATTCAACTTCCCAATGGTCCATTACAAGAGCAAGAATGAAGAAATTCAAGGAAACACTAAATGGGATGATTCAAGGCTTGTGGAATGATCTTGCCACAATTCAAGAATGCAAGAATGAATCATTCATCAAAATGGGGATTCAAGACTCAAATCAAAGTTTGGTGACAATGATTCAAGTGGATGAAGGCCAAAACATGGGCATGTACCTAGGCTTTTAGTTTGTTTTTGATGTTTTTGGGCCTTATCAATATGATATAAGCCCAAGTTCAAATAAATTAAGTGTGCTTATGTAATTAGTGAGTTTTGGACCTATTTATGTTAAGTATAAAGCCCAAAACGAGTTTAGATTTATTTCTTATTTAGGAATCAATTTCTAACTAGGAAACTTCAATCCTTGTTTAGGAAGATTCCCTAGTCTATGTTTTTTTCCAATTTAGGATGAACTTATAATTATTAGTTGTCTAGGAATCAATTTCTAACTAGGAAACTTTAATTCTTATTTAAGAAAGATTCCTTAGTCTATGTTTTAATCCAATTTAGGGTTGAACCTATAATTATTAGTTGTTTAGGAATCAATTTCTAACTAGAAAGTTTTAATTCTTGTTTAGGAAAGATTCCTTAGTCTATGTTTTATTCCCATTTAGGGTTGAGCCTCTATATAAACTCAACCATTCATGTAAAATGGAGTTAGATTTTGATAAATAAAAAATTCAGTTTTTTCTTAAGAGTGTTATCTCTTGTTTTTGATTCTTGCTTGAATCAAGTTCATACAATCAAAGCTAATTACTTTGTGCGTATTTATTCCAAGATTCTCTTTCACAAGTTGGTATTGTGTTGCGGAGATCATCATCCAAAGGTGATCATATTCCAAGGTGCTCTATCACGGGTTGGAATTGGGTCACGGACTTGGGAAAAATCTAATTTAGCTTTCCAAGGAGTTGCTTCCAAGCGTAAAGATATTGGGTCTCAAGTTTATACTTGAGGTTCATATCAGTTTGATATGAGAGCTTAGGCTCTAAATCAGGTTATATCTTTCCGTTTCATTTGTATTTTCCATTTTTTTCGTTTCTTTTTTTTTTTGTCTATTTTCCTTTTCATTAAATTCCTTTGTTTTCACTTTGTTAATTTTGTTTACTATTGTTTCAGGTCAAAAATTAAAAAAAAAAATCCTAAAATCATCTACCTTTATTAGTGTCTTGTTATCATCTTCTTTAGTTTGTCTCTTTGTTTCCTACCTTTTTGTATTATTTTTGTCCCATTTCTATTCTTTGTGTTTCATCAAAAATCAAATGTTGGAAGATCATACCTATTGCAATCATTCAAATTCAAGATGTTAAGAAGGAAGGAATCAGCTCCTAAATTGTCAACTTTATTTCGGTTTGGATTTTTGTACTTGATCTTCAATTTATCTTGTTAATCTTCAGTATTTGTCCTTAAAATTACTTGTTGCAATTGAATTTAAAAAAAAAAAGAAGAAGAAGAAGAGTAAAGAAAATTAGAATTAAAAAAAAGAGAGAAAAAAAAAGTAAAAAAAAAAAGAAGAAGGAAAATTCATCCAAAAAGAAAGAAGAAGCAAAAAGTGTTGAAATCTGACTTTTTGGAGTATTTATAGAAGTTATTTAGTTCCTAGAGTGAAGAAGATAAGGAAATAAGCTGATTTTTTTTTTCAAGAATATACAAGGAGAATCAAATATTTTAGCAGTCTACAAGGAGTTTGACTAAAGTCTAAGCATCCTTCCAAAACAAGCTAAGATTGTTTTCCTACTCCTTTCCAAATTTTGGTTTGACTTTTCTAATCCTATTTTCATTCTGATTTCTTATTTCCTTATTTGTTTTGCTTTTTTCTTTTCGTATTTAATTATTTTGATTTGTGTCTCATTAGGTTTCCTAATCCCATCAGGATTCCTATATTGTTTTCCTAGTTCTATTAGGATTTCTAGTTCTTGTTTCATTGAGTCTTTAAACTTTGGATTTTATTCACATTGTAATTTAGTAAAAATCATATTAATTTGATTTTTGCAACTAATCTTAGCAAGAGATTGAGTGGAAAAAGGCTAAGTGTGAGCACATCTAGAGAAAAGCCATTGATTGCGTGTAAAACTAAACACGAGTGAACTGGAGTGTCAAAACTACTTGAGTGAAACACGTGAGCAAGTGAAGTGAGGAAACGATTCTCTACTTTACTAACTTTATTTTGCAGCTTCAAGATGAGTGGAACCCAAGGGAATCCACATAAGGAACTAGATAAATTCCAAGCCTTGCATGACTTACTCTAAGCTATAGAGAGAAGGACAAATGATAGATTGGATCAAATGGAGCGAAGAAGCAATGAAAGGATTGAAAGATTAGAAGTTTCAGTTACAAGGGGACAACCACCCAATGCTCCTAGGCAAGCTAGGCGAATCCAAAGAAGAGTATGGAATGAAGATGAGGACGAAATCGAGTCGCTTGGTGATAATGAGGAGGAAGAAGAAGTAAGGCCAAGAGCTAGACAAGATAACAGCAATGGTGGAATAAAACTGAAAATTCCAACATTTCATGGACAAATAGATCCCGAAGCATACTTGGATTGGGAAAAGAAGATTGAGTTGGTGTTCGATTGTTATAACTACACCAAATTCAAGAAGTTGAAGCTTGTTGTGGCTGTATTTGATGGATATGCCATTACTTGGTGGGATGATACCAAGCAAAAGAGGAGAAGAAATAGAGAAAGACCTATAGAAGAATGGAGGGACTTAAAGGCAATCATGAGAAGGAGATTTGTACCAAGCCACTACTATAGGGAGCTATACAATCGTCTTCAAAACCTATCTCAAGGGTCCAAAAATGTTGAGGAATACTACAAAGAGATGGAGGTAGCCATGATTCGAACAAATGTGGAAGAAGATAATGAGGCTACAATGGCAAGGTTCCTCAATGGGTTGAATAAGGAGATTGCAAATGTGGTTGATCTGCAACCATATATGGAGCTTGAAGAGTTGCTTCATCTTGCTTTGAAGGTTGAGAAGCAGTTGAAGAAAAGGAGTACCAATCGGCTATCTACCTCTTACAATGCAATATTCAAATCAAATTGGAGAAAAGATGACAAGGCTTTTTCATCCAAGCCTAGAGCCGATTCCAAGGAAGCTCTAAAGACACCCATCCCAAGCAAGGACAAAGGTAAAGCTACACCTTCTAGTTCTGGAAATATTATATGCTTTAAATGTCAAGGTGTAGGTCACTACAAGAAGGATTGTCCAAATAAAAGAACAATGATCATGGTTGATGGGGAGTACTATTCGGCTAGTGAAGAAGAAGTTGAAGAAGAAAGAACACCACCTCTTAAGGATGCAACTGACGAAGAGGACGACAACCAACCAAAAATAGCCAAATGTGGGAGGTCTCTTGTCACAAGGAGATCGTTGAACATTCAAATCCAATATGATGATAATGTGCAACAAAGGAAAAATCTGTTTCAAACTAGATGTCTTGTAAAAGATAGAGTTTGTGATGTAATTATAGATGGCGGTAGTGTAACCAATGTAGGCAGCACCACTTTAGTTGAGAAACTAGGGTTACCTACTACTAAGCATCCTCACCCTTATAAACTAAAATGGCTTAATGATTGTGGGGAAATTAAGGTGACAAGGCAAGTTCTAGTAGCTTTCAAGATAGGCAGGTATAATGATGAGATTTTATTAGTAGGTCATCTATTGTTAGGACGCCCTTGGCAATTTGATAGAAGGGTGATGCATAATGGCTACACCAATCACTACACTCTTGAGAAAGATGGAAGAAAGATAACTCTTGCACCACTTTCACCTAGAGAAATCGATGAGAATGAGCTAAAAAGAATTCAAAAGGAGAGAGAAGACAAGAGTGAGAAAAAGAGTGTAAATGATGTACCAAAAGAAAGAGAGAGTGCAAAAGAAAAAAGTGGCAAAAATCTTGAGAAAGGAAAGAAAGTGAGCTCGAGTGAGAAAAATGAGGGAAAAGAAATTGTTGAAAGTAAAAAGAAACATGTGAACTTTTATGCAAAGGGAAGTGATGTTAGGGAAGCTTGGTTTTCAAAGAAAAGTATACTTGTACTCATGTACAAAGAGCTTTATTTTAACACTAATGACCTTAGTGTTTCTTTGCCTAGTGTTTTTGTTTCTCTTTTACAAGAATTTGAGGATGTCTTTCCTGAAGAGATACCCAATGGATTGCCACCCATTAGGGGTATTGAGCATCAAATCGATTTTATTCCTGGTGTATCGATTCCAAATAGACCAGCCTATAGAAGTAACCTCGAGGAAACAAAGGAGCTTCAAAGGCAAGTTATGGAGTTGTTAGCTAAAGGACATGTTAGAGAAAGTATGAGTCCATGTGTTGTGTCCGTTTTGCTAGTACCTAAGAAAGATGGTTCTTGGCGTATGTGTGTTGATTGTCATGCAATTAATAACATTACGGTAAAGTATCGCCATCCCATTCCTAGGTTAGATGATATGCTTGATGAGTTGCATGGTTCTGCTATCTTTAGCAAAAATGATTTGAAAAGTGGATATCACCAAATTAGAATGAAGGAAGGTGATGAATGGAAAACTACCTTTAAAACAAAATATGGTTTGTATGAATGGTTAGTTATGCCTTTTGGCTTGACTAATGCACCTAGTACTTTCATGAGACTTATGAACCATGTTTTGAGAAATTTTATTGGTAAGTTTGTTGTTGTATATGTTGATGATATTCTTGTCTATTCTAAAAGCATAGATAAACACTTAGAACATTTAAGGTGTGTGCTTGATGTGTTGAGAAATGAAAAATTGTTTGCTAATCTTAAAAAGTGTTCTTTTTGTTTAGATAAGATTGTGTTTTTAGGATTCGTGGTTAGTGCTCAAGGTGTTGAAGTTGAAGAAGAAAAGGTAAGTGCTATCAAAAATTGGCCTATTCCTACATCGGTAAGTGAGGTAAGAAGTTTTCATGGTTTGGCTAGTTTTTATAGACGTTTTGTAAAAGATTTTAGCACCGTAGCTGCACCTCTAACAGAGGTAATTAAAAAGAATTGTGTTTTTAAAAGGGGAAAAGAACAAGAAGATGCATTTAATTCATTGAAAGATAAGCTATGTAAGGCACCCATTCTTGCTTTGCCTAACTTTAATGATATTTTTGAGATTGAGTGTGATGCATCAGGTGTTGGTATTGGGGCTGTCCTTATGCAAGGAAAAAGGCCAATTGCCTATTTTAGTGAAAAGCTACATGGTGCCTCATTGAAATACCCCACTTATGACAAGGAGCTCTATGCTTTGGTTAGAGCTTTGGAGACTTGGCAACACTACCTTTGGCCTAAGGAGTTTGTAATTCACACCGACCATCAATCCTTGAAATTCCTAAAGGGGCAAGGTAAGTTGAACAAGAGGCATGCCAAATGGGTTGAGTTCATTGAGACCTTTCCATATGTGATCAAATACAAGCAAGGTAAGGAGAACATTGTGGCTGATGCACTGTCAAGAAGGTATGCTTTACTTAATACTTTGGATGCAAGAATGCTTGGGTTTGAAAATATTAAATCTCTGTATGTTGATGATTCTGACTTTTCTAGCATTTTCAAAGCAAGTGAGAAAGTTGCATTTGGTAAATTCTATAGAATGGATGGGTTTTTGTTTAAAGAAAATAGACTTTGCATACCTATTTGTTCTATGAGAGAACTACTTGTTAAGGAGACACATGGGGGAGGATTAATGGGACATTTTGGCATCACTAAAACTTTAGATACTTTACATGAACACTTTTATTGGCCTAAAATGAAAAGGGATGTACATAGAATTTGTGATAGATGTGTTGTGTGCAAGCAAGCTAAATCTAAAGTTTTGAATCAAGGTTTGTACACTCCTTTACCTGTTTCTAGTAGCCCTTGGACTGATATTTCCATGGATTTTATTTTAGGGTTGCCTAGATTGAAAAAAGGGAAAGAATTCTATCTTTGTGGTGGTTGATAGGTTTTCCAAAATGTCACATTTCATTCCTTGTAATAAAACTGATGATGCCACCAACATTGCTAATTTATTCTTTAGGGAAGTGGTACGTTTGCATGGCATTCCTAAAACTATTGTTAGTGATAGGGATGTTAAGTTTCTAAGTCATTTTTGGAAAGTTTTATGGAGTAAAATTAGAACCAGATTGTTGTTTTCAACTACTTATCATCCACAAACTAATGGTCAAACTGAAGTTATTAATAGGACTTTAGGAACTTTGTTGCGTGCTATTGTCCAAAAGAACTTAAAGAATTGGGAAGAATGCATTCCATTTGTTGAGTTTGCTTATAATAGAGTTGTGCATTCTACTACCGGTTTCTCACCTTTTGAAATTGTTTATGGTTTTAATCCTCTAATCCCTTTGGATTTAAGTTGTGCATTCTCCTACTAGTTTCTCACCTTTTGAAATTGTTTATGGTTTTAATCCTCTAACCCCTTTGGATTTAATGCCTTTACCTTGTAATGAAATGAGTAGTTTAGATGGGAAGAGAAAGGCAGATTTGGTGAAGAAACTACATGAGGAGGTGCGCAAGAATATTGAGAAGAAAAATCAACAAATAGCAAGCCAAGTGAATAAGGGAAGGAGGCATGTTGTATTCGAACCAGGTGATTGGGTTTGGGTGCATATGAGAAAAGAAAGATTTCCAACTCAAAGGAAGACAAAGCTTCATCAAAGGGGAGATGGACCTTTTCAAGTAGTTGAGAAGATCAATGACAATGCATACAGGCTGGATCTACCTGGTGAGTATAATGTGAGTGCTACCTTTAATGTTAGTGATCTTTCTCCTTTTGATGTAGGTGTTGGAGATTCGTGGATGAATCATCTTGACGAGGGAGGGAATGATGCAAACAACAAAGCATACAAAGGCAAGGATCCAATTCAACTTCCCAATGGTCCCATGACAAGAGCAAGAATGAAGAAATTCAAGGAAACACTAAATGGGATGATTCAAGGCTTGTGGAATGATCTTGCCACAATTCAAGAATGAAAGAATGAATCATTCATCAAAATGGGGATTCAAGACTCAAATCAAAGTTTGGTGACAATGATTCAAGTGGATGAAGGCCAAAACATGGGCATGTTCTTAGGCCTTTAGTTTGTTTTTGATGTTTTTGGGCCCTATCAATATGATATAAGCCCAAGTTCAAATAAATTAAGTGTGCTTATGTAATTAGTGAGTTTTGGGCCTATCTATGTTAAGTATAAAGCCCAAAATGAGTTTAGATTTATTTCTTATTTAGGAATCAATTTCTAACTAGAAAATTTTAATCCTTGTTTAGGAAGATTCCCTAGTCTATGTTTTATTCCAATTTAGGATGAACTTATAATTATTAATTGTCTAGGAATCAATTTCTAACTAGGAAACTTTAATTCTTATTTAAGAAAGATTCCTTAGTCTATGTTTTATTCCAATTTAGGGTTGAACCTATAATTATTAGTTGTCTAGGAATCAATTTCTAACTAGAAAATTTTAATTCTTATTTAGGAAAGATTCCTTAGTCTATGTTTTATTCCCATTTAGGGTTGAGCCTCTGTATAAACTCAACCATTCATGTAAAATGGAGTTAGATTTTGATAAATAAAAAAATTCAATTTTTTCTTAAGAGTGTTATCTCTTGTTTTTTATTCTTGCTTGAATCAAGTTCATACAATCAAAGCTAATTACTTTGTGCGTATTTATTCCAAGGTTCTCTTTCACAAGTTGGTATTGTGTTGCGAAGATCATCATCCAAAGGTGATCATATTCCAAGGTGCTCTATCACGGGTTGGAATTGGGTCACGGACTTGGGAAAAATCTAATTTAGCTTTCCAAGGAGTTGCTTCCAAGTGTAAAGATATTAGGTCTCAAGTTTAATATACTTGAGGTTCGTATCAGTTTCTAATTAGGAATCTTCAATCCTTGTATTAGAAGATTTCCTAATCCTTAGCTCTTTCTAATTTAGGGTTGAGCCTCTATATAAACTCAATCATTCATGTAAAATTAAGTTAAATTATGATAAATAAAATTCAATTTTCTTAAGAGTGTGATCTCTTGGTTTTGATTCTTGCTTGAATCAAGTTCATACAATCAAAGCTAATTACTTTGTGCGTATTTTTTCCAAGGTTCTCTTTCACGAGTTGGTATTGTGTCGCGGAGATCATCATTTAAAGGTGGTCATATTATAAGGTGCTCTATCATGGGTTGGATTTGGGTCGTAGACTTTGAGAAAATCCGATTTAGCTTTCCAAGGAGTTGCTTCCAAGCATCAAGATAATTGGGTCTCAAGTTTAATATACATGGGGTTTGTATCAGTTTGGTATCAGAGCTTAGGCTCTAAATCAGGTTATATCTTCCCCTTTTATTTATGCTTTTCATTTTTGTTAAATTCCTTAATTTTTGTCTCGTTAATTCCATTTGTTATTGTTTCAGGTCTGAAAATTCAAAAAAAAAAAAAAAAGAAGAAAAAAATTCCTAGTTTAAAAAGAAAAAAAATTCCTAGATCATCTACCCAATTTTGTTTGTGTCTTTTTGTTTCTTTGTTTTCTATCCTATTCATATCCTTTGTGTTTCATTGAAATTCAAGTGTTGGAAGATCAAATTCATCCATACTTACATGGAAACCAATTCGAATTCAAGAAAAAGGAAGTGGAGGATTCATCAATCACAAGCTTGAAGACTTCCAATTCAATTTGGTTCTTGTATTTGATCTTTAGTTTATTTGTTAATTTTCCTTTCAATTTGTTGCTGTAATTATTAAAAAAAAAAAGAGAAGAAAAAAAAGAGTCAAAATTTAAAAGAAAAGAAAAAAAAAGAAGAAGAATTCGCCTAAAAAGAAAAAAGGAAGTAAAAAGTGTTGAAATATGACTTTTTGGTGTATTTATAGAAGTTATTTGGTTCCTAAAGTGAAGGGGACAAGAAAAGAAGCTGATTTTTAAGATTATACAAGGAGAATCAAAGATTTCAGCAATCTACAAGGAGTTTGACCAAGTCTAAGCATCTTTCCAAAACAAGCTAGGATTGGTTTCCTACACCTTTCCAAATTTTGGTTTGACTTTTTCTAATCCTATTTTCATTCTAATTTCTTGCTAATTCATTTCAATCCTTATTCGTGTTTCATCAGGTTTCCTAATCCCATCAGGATTCCTATATTGTTTTCCTAGTTCTATTAGGATTTTAACTTTTGTCTTCCAATTTCAATTAGGATTTTTATTTCTATTTTTCTTAGTCAAAATTCTAATTTTGTTTTCCTAGTTCAATTAGGATTTTCTATTTCCTAGTGTCATTAGGATTTCTTATTTCTTGTTTCTTGTTTCATTTTGAGTCTTTGGATTTTATTCATATTGTAACTTAGTAAAAATTGTGTTAAAATCATTACAAGTAAAAATATCAAAATCAGGGGATCTTTCCTCTAGCCCTTATGATTTTTAGGAAAAGCACATATTCCTCAAATATAAACTAAACAATCAAAGTAAGAAAAAATAATAAAACAATTGTAATAATAATAAAAAAAAAAGAACTAAAGTTTCAACTTTCATTTAAGAAAAGCAATTTCTACCCTAAATTATGTGAAGAAGGTGATAAAGAGAAGAAGTTGTTAATTTTTAGTAGAGTTAATGCCTTGGAGACAGCATGCCTGCGTATCTCTTTAAATGGGAATCAAACCCCATGCAGTTCTTCCTTCTTACGAAGGAGGGGTTTTTAAGTCATTGCCTTTGTTATTATATTTTGATTGATTTTAAGGGCTTAGGGATTTGTTAATTAGATCATATTTTAATTAACAAAAATTAGATCTTTTTATATTTAGATCTTAAAATTAGAATTGAAAAGGAAAAGAAAGAACTTTTACCATTGGCTTTCAGCAGCGAGGAACACAGGGAGATAACTTGGTACTAGATCTAAGTTCCACCTTGGCTTACAGATCACATGGGCACTACTTTTGGAAGAAGGACTCTTGAACTCTTTTAAAAGAAGGCTTTGGATCACCCTTGCTTGAATGCCATAAATTCCCTTTAAAAGAAAGAACCTGAATTACACCTTTTCTTAATTAAGAGGCTTAGAGAGATGGTTTGAGGTGATTAGGAGGCTTATGAATAGGGTTTTATGTGTTGGAAGAGGTTTTGGAATGGAGTTTGAGAGATTATGAGGTTTAGAAAAAGGGTTTTAATGATTGGAAGACCTGAGAATAAGGTTTAGAAAGCTTTAGGGAGAGTATAAAAGCATGTAATTATGTGTGGAAGTTGTTAAAAGGTGTAAGGTATTTATAGGAGGAGTTTGAGGGCTTAAACAGTGAATTTTTGGTGTGGGATCAAGAAAAATGCATTGCGGCAGAGGCCTCTATAGCTGCTACAGCCAGCTGCGAGTTATCGCAGTTGGCCTGTAGGTTATCACACCTTTTTTTACCTATATATATGATATTGACTCATTCAAGAAAAGGTAAATAAAATGAATTGTTCATTTTAATTTTTGAAACATTCAAGAAATTCAAGATGAAAAGGAAAATAATTATTAAGGGTATTTCATACAAAAAAGGGAAAAAGTATCATAACCATTTGATATGATCGAAGTGGGGAGAGCTTGGTTACTAAATTTTGAGGAATTTTGTAAATATAAAATTTGCATATAATCATAATTCTTTTTGATAAAACCATACATGAAAGCATACTTAAAAGAATAAATTACTGATGTAAACAAGGAAGCATATAAAGGTAAGGATCTAGTTCAACTTCCTAATGGTCTAATTACAAGAGTAAGAATAAAGAAATTCAAGGAAGTGCTAAATGGGATCATTTAAGGCTTGTGGGATGATCTTGGCACAATTCAAGAGTGCAAGAATGAATCATTGATCAAAATGGGGATTTAAGATACATATCAAAGTTTGGTGACAATTATTCAAGTGGATGAAGGCCAAAACATGGAGAGTCAAGTTTCAAACATGGCCAACAAGCTCAACACAGTCTAGAATACGCTTATGCTCTAGGGCATATTGGCTACTGTGTAAATTGTTTTATTTAACAAGCTTAACACGGTCTCAAACATGCCCATGTTCCAGAATGTGTTGGTTGTTGTGTTATTTGTTTTATTTTCGAATTTTTATTCAATTTTTTATTTTTTGGGCCTTAAACTTATCATATTTAGTAGCCCAACTCAGTACTAACTTATTATCTGTTTAGGAATCAATTTCTAACTAGGAAACTTCATTCCTTATTTAGGAAGATTTCCTAGTCCATGTTTAATTCTAAATTAGGGTTGAGCCTCTATATAAACTCACCCATTCATGTAAAATTAAGTTAAGTTTTGATCAATAAAAATTCAATTTATACTTAAGAGAGTTTTCTCTTATTTTTGATTCTTACTTGAATCAAGTTCATACAACTAAAGCTAATTATTTTGTGCATATTTATTTTAAGATTCTCTTTCACGAGTTGGTATTGTGTCATGGAGATCATCCTCCAAAGGTGATTAGATTCCAAGGTGCTATATCATGAGTTGGAATTGAGTTACAGACTTAGGAAAACCTAATTTAGCTTTTTAAGGTGATGTTTCCGAGAATAAAAATATTGGGTCTCAAGTTTAATATACTTAGGGTTCATATCAATTACAACATATACAATATGATGTAATAGATGATGAACTATAGAAGTTTTGTTTATTTCCTTGTGGAAATTTATAATTAATAGCATAATATTCTTAAATAGAATTTTCTCCAAAGTCTATCTAATCCTATTTCATAAATTTATAATTAATAGCATAATATTCTTAAATAGAATTTTCTCCAAAGTCTATCTAATCCTATTTCATATATGATATGATATGGATAGATATCAAAATTCTTACTCATATTAAGATTTGAGATATCTATCTTATCTAATAAGTTGAAGTTAGATAATTGGAAGATAATTCTAATTAAGATAAGGTTTATTGGATATCCTAAAGGTGGCTTAGGATAGAATTTCTATCTTTTGCATAACAAAGAGTTGTTAGCAAAGATGCTATTTCTTGATAAAGTGTTTACTCAAGAAAGTGACATATTGAGCAATATAAAATGATTGGGTGGATATCATCCAATAATCTCCAACAAAATGATCAAAGTAAATTTGATCAACCCTGTGAAAAGTCTAAAACTAAATAAATGTTTTATCCTTATACGCTGCTAAAAGGTTTAGTAGAATATCTAATTTTTTTGTAAGATATGATTTCCTTTATATGAATACACAATAGTTGTATATTCATGATAAAGTAAATTATGAGATAGAAAATTATCTAATTTTAAGAAAAATATAATTTATTTTATATGAATACACAAAAGTTATACATTCATGATGTAGCTAATTATGAGATGATTTTATTTTAGCTATATACGATATAGCAAAACATAATGATTATGAGTTTGACATATAGATGTCAATACTAGTTTCCTTTCTCTGGAAGAAAACATATTCATGGAATAAATCTAAAGGCTTAGAGTCTTAAGAAAATTCCAAAGTGTGCAAAACCTTAATGAGTTGTATCATCGCAAGATGAGTCCTTAATGTGCAAAAGGATAGTGAGAGTATCCTCACTTTTCAGTTTTGGACTTGGATAACACATTGGTTTGTAAAAGTATTAACATATTTGCATTTGTAGGATGATTTCACCATTACTTTCTTCATTTAGATGTGAGATAAATATTTTACATTCTTGTTAATTTATATCTATAGAGATTGATTAAAGAGAATATTAAATATGTCTAAGTTAACACTTAGAAAAGATGTTGAAAAGTTTAACGTGCTAATTTCAAAAGTTTTATTTCCAAAGATTTTGATATTCACTTTTGAGGGTTGATTCCTTAGATACCCAAAAAAAAGTATGGCTTGGATTCCTTATAGTATGACTATAGGAAATTTAAATTATATAAGAGTTGTATAATAAGCCAGACATCAAGAATGTTATTAGTGTGACTAACAAATTATAATCCTATCCAGGATAAATTATTAGAAATATAATCAAAATTATTCTAAAGTACTTAAGAAGTATCTAAGATTTAATTCAACAAATGAAGAATGTTACTACAAAAATGATAGAAAGTCTATCATTGGGATTGTTGTTATCTATGATGAAGAAATAATTTGGTAGAAAAGTTCTAAACAATTTATTATTACAAACTTCATTATGGAAGCCAAATTTGCTATATAAGATGTTGCAAATAAGAAACTATTTTGGATTCAACAATTATGAACTTTTAAGAGTTTCTCTAGTACATCATGAGTATCTCTCTACTGTGATTATAATGAAGCCTTAGCTTATGGCAAGGGAACTTGAGTCTCACATTGAAATTCAGAATATTTCAAAAGGCATTAAGATATTATCAAATCAGTTATTAGTATAGGGCTTTCTAGCCTTGCAGAAAATAGCGTTAACCATTAACTTAGTTAATCCATTAACTAAAGTCAAAAGTTAGTAATAGTTAACTTCATCTTGAGAAGATGAGTTTCCAATACTATGCAAAATAGCTCTGGTGAAAGTGAGAGATTGATAGCAGTACGTGCCCTAGGAGCCATATAATAGTATATATTAATTCCTAATAGCATAATAAATATATTTATAATGAGAAAAGGGTTTCATATTATTAAATATAGTCTTTAAGTATTTATAAGAGGATCTATTCTCAAGTGTTGAGAATATATGAGATAGTTTACTCTTGCACAAATATTTTAAATATGTTCATGGTCATAGGACTAATGACTAGGCATCATTAATTCTAAAAGATCATCAAGTCTATTTATTTGCTATAATTAGTATGTGATACAAATGATTGTAGAGGCAGGGAGTCTCATGCTGCTTGACATATGATGTTGATACAAATATATGGATATTTATAAGATGAATTGTAGTATCCAAGGTTTCCCTAACCTATTAGAGTTAGCAATGGTGACATGATAATGTTCATCAACTGTATCACTCAAGATCTTTCTAACATATTAAGAATCATAAGAATACCATAAGAAGTAATTTTAATAAATAATGTGACAATGAGTAAAGAATGCAATCAATTTCGATAAACACTTCTATGATAAAATGAAAGTCAAATAGAGTTTGACTTAATGTGACTATATTAATAATTTATTTGAGTAAATCTAAAGTGCTAGTGAATGGGTATTAGCATCTCCTAAGTCATTGGGAGATAATAACAATGACATGAGAAGTTGATTTCAATCAAAGTTACAATGGTTCAATAGAAGTCAAACTTAGTATGACCTAATGAGCATACATGATGTACATACATGAACAATGCTATTGAACAATGCTATTGAAGGGCTAGTAAATGTGTATTAAAATGTGTATAGAATTTATCTAGCAATTTCTAAAGTGTGTAGCGATATTAGAAGGTAGAAGTATGAATACTAAAGTAAAAGAAGTGAAATGAAAATTTTGCTAAGTCATTAAGTTTGAAATGTACACATATGGATTTGTCAACAAGCTTTTGGACTCTAAAGGCCCAAGCCCATTAAATGGTTGGCTTATAAGGCCCATAAATAGATAAACACAAGTCTTAACTAGAGTTAAAAATAGCAAACCATGGTTAAATGGGTGTAGGATGAGCTAGCCCCAAAATTTGACTAAGAAGCTACCAAAAATTGACTAA
The DNA here is from genome assembly GCA_947687605.1 of Reutealis trisperma. Lineage (NCBI taxonomy): Eukaryota > Viridiplantae > Streptophyta > Magnoliopsida > Malpighiales > Euphorbiaceae > Reutealis > Reutealis trisperma. The sequence continues at coordinate 848,486 of CANTUT010000059.1, forward strand.
GTCAAATCTTTAAGCAACTTGAATTCTCATCCCTCCTACATAAAAGTCTAGATACATTTTTGCTCTTTCCACACCATATGTCGACTATCACCAAATTAGATGAAATCCTAGCCATCCAATTGAGTTAAATCATAGCCATCCATTGTGATTAAGTGATAGCCATTGGATTAGAGATGATTAAATCCTCACCATCCAATCCACCATATATTTTTGTTAATTCATGTTATGTGTATAATTTCCAAATCTCTACACCAACTCTTCATATTACCAAAGAGGAAATCTCTCTCTACACCAACATTAACAATGGTCTTAACAAATTAAAATTTCCTAAGGTGAGAAATCTTATTCATCCTTTCCTTTCTAAGTTCTAAATATGATTTTGGTATTTAAGTTGCATAAAATCCTCTTACACCATCTATAGTAGAGGAAGTGTCCTAAATTCTAATTGAAAGCTTACAAGGTTATTTTAGATGGAGATAGATGATGTGAAAATGTTTGATAAGTCAGCAGGGTAAATTCCAAGCCCTATTCTTTCACTTGGAAGTTGTTTTGCTAATTTCAAGTGTTGTGATTCTTGACTATGAAGATCATTGTTTTAGAGCTCTATGGTTACTAGGTTTAGTACTAAAATGACATTGGGTTTATCTATATTATAAATTGTATCATAATTACTATTATAAATAGTATATTAAGTGATGAACATTTGGATAATGACATAAAATGCAAATCTGGAAATTTTACGAGTTAAGTAAATAAATGGTATTAGTAAGTATATGATAATATGTAAAATGATAAACAAGTAATGGGCAATAAGGAAAGGTAATCAGGTTTTGATCTTAAGATAAGGTCCAACATGATAAACAGTGAAGAATTATAAGTTAAAGGGGTTCTACGGGTTTAGATAACTTTATGTTTCCCTATGCCCTAGGACCGTCACAATTTAATAAGTGGGTTGTAACATGAATAGTCGAACTGTGATGTTAGATAATAATAATATAGAGCTTACTACTTATCAATTATTCATTATCTAGGTCATAATAGTACATATAGTCCTTTGACTTAAGGGATACCATATCTTATACATAGGTAGTTAGGATTTATTACTACTTATATAGACGTACTATCCATGTATGGATATATGGCATGTGATAATTCTAATTTGTTATGTGTAGAGGTAAGTGATCGCCAAGATAAAATTCATTACCTTAAGTAAATGAGGTTAAGATCCTATGCTATCTAGTTATTCTTAAAAATTAAAGCTCCTGCCCAGGACAAATAGATTCACTAGAAAGAATTTATAGAAGGAATCTAACCTCATCAAGAATTAGAACCGAGATAAGGACATAGAATCGAGGCATATTAGATTTTGATATAAATAATTACCTTAGCCAAGATTAGGATCTTTAATGAAGGGATTCTAGTGCATGATAATTTATGATCGATGGTCCAAGTGATGTTTAAATTTATCAATTATAAATATTCATTTCTAATTAGATTGTTGTGATATGGAATGCTAGTTGTCACTCATGACTTATGGGACTAAGTGTGAAGTAGGGATTTCACATTAGTAGAGAAAAATCTTTTCTCATTCCCATTGCTAATTAGACATGAACCTAGAAAGTCACACACCTAATAATGATCACCATTCAAGTACAAAAGATTTACCTTAATAATTAACTAAAGTGTTTAATTAATTTAAGCAGTCACCACAGGTCCCTTATCTCGAGAAATGATTAATTTAAGAGTAAAGCTGAAAATTAACTCTTTCTAATATGGGAAATGATTCTTCAGATGAAAGTAATCCTTATCAATATCAGGCTAGATCTAGGTTTTATAAAAGAAACCAATTGGTAAAGTAAAAATGAAGGGTCAACCCATAAACTAGAAAGTATTATCATTGTTAAGGGATTCTATAGATTTAGGTCACATTACGCCTCGCTGTGCCCTAAGACAATCACATCTCTAAAGAGGATATGACAAAATTGGTATCAGAGCAAAACTTTAGGTATAGTATAGACTTTAATAAGTAATACAAGCTATAAAATGTAAGTAAAACCATGGAGCATAGGAATTCCTTTTTATCATTTGAAGTCCATCATTAGGATTAGTTTGATGTTATATATATATGTGTGTGTGTGTGTGAAATCTATCTCTTATTGTCTTATGTGATATATATGTGCATAATACTCACTATGATATATGCATAATTAAGAATCATAATCTTACAATGTTGAATTGGTATATGTACCAATTCAATAAAAGATAATGAATATCAAAAGGATATTCTTAAAATTGTTGAGACAAGAGTTGTGAATGCAAGTGTTAATAATATAAAGAATGATAAGTATATGATTGGTATGCATTTAGCATATGTTGAGTATTTGAAATGGTTGTTGTAAGTTATGATCTTAGGTATATGTCTAATGGATGTTAAGTTTCAAATTATTATTGTTAAGTGGTTCTACGGGTTTGCATGACCTTCTATCTCCCTATGCCCTAAGAGTTTCACATCTCTGAAGATGGGGTGTGATAGTAGAGTATCCCTATGCCATGCATACTAGAAGCATGTTATACCAACTTAACAGAAAAAAATAAAAGGGATTTTTGCATTGTCAAAGAAGGAAGATATAAAGAAGGGACTCATATTAAGGCTTTTGACGGAGTTTTTAGGACTTTTTCTTCTCTATAACAAAAAGAACAATTAGACTTAGTTTATTTCTAATTTTTGATCAATTTATCATTATTGGCTCTTTGATTGGAGGATATTCTACTTTACAATCAAAGTGCTAAAGGGATTGGAAAGCAAATTTTTGGAGACTTTAACTTGAATAATATAGTTTCCTCAATTCTTTTTTTAATCTTATTTCAATTCAATTATTTATATTATTCTTAATTGTTTAAATGTGAGAATGATGATGGTTAAGAATACTTATTTGATTGGGTTGATGATTAAGGAATTGATTATTGTAACAACCCACATCTACCCTAGGAGTTTTTATGACAAATTGCTTGAATTTAGAGTTGTGGGATTTTATGAAAATTCCTGTGTGATGTGATTTATGAGTATGTAGCATATTAAATTAATTTCAATATGCATAAAATGAATTATTAGTGTAAAATAAATGATTTATAAGAAGTGCATTGGCATAAAATAATTTATTTTACATAAAATGAATTTTCATGCAAAAAGGCGATTTTTAAGCATAAAATAATTTTACAAGTATTTTAAAAATATTTTTAAAATAAATATTTGGGGGAAATTTTAATGAAAATAATAAGAAAAATATTTTATTTTTAATTATCCATAATCAGCCCTAAAATTAAATAAAAAGCCCAAATACTGAAAAGCCCATTACACTAAAACACTCATAACCTAGCTTATTAAGGGTAATATAGGAAATTGTCCAAAACCCTAAATATATAAAATGAAATTTAGCCAACCCTTGCTTTTAGTAGCCACCATTCTATTATTTCATTATTTTAGCAAAAAAATTCTCTCAAAATTATTCTCTCCACCGAAATTCACAAAATACCTTCAAACCTTGCAATTTCTTGACCGTATTCATAAGTTTTTCTCTCCTTTCAATTTACTATTTGATTTCTATGAAACTAATCATGAGAAAATTATTTTGAACTAAGTAGTTACTAATTTCTACTGATTTATTCAGTTTAGGTGAATTTTTGAAAGAGAAATTAATTTCCCTACTGAAAACTCTAACCTCTCTACATGAATCCTTCGAAGGTGAATCCTATAACTCAAAATTTGAAATTTTCATGCATAAACTCATCAAAGGGGGTGATTTTTACATGTTTGTGTTTTAAATGGATTTTTGATGTGTTTAGATAAAAAATATCAAATCAAATTATATTTCTGCATATTATTGTAATGACCGAAAAATTTCAAAAAAAAAGAAAATTCATGGTTTTCATCTTAGAACTTAAAAGTTGGAAAATTCCATGATTTTATATTGGTGTAGCTGCCAATTTGTGTATAATGGAGTTCTAAATTGATTTTTTTTTTTTTTTTATGTTTGGATGGAAAATAATGATTTAAATCATGTGTTCACATATTACTGTAATGAATGGAAAATATGAAAAGTTAGAAAACTCATGATTTTCACTCTAAACCCTAAACTTGGAATTTTCATGCATGAGGATTGTCTATGGTAGTCCAATTGGTGTCTATTGGTATTCTAAACTAATTTTTGTTATGATTGAATGAAAAATAGTGATTCAAATCATGTGTTTACATATTACTGTAATGACCAGAAAGTACTAGAAATAAGAAAACTCATGTTTTTTCATCCTAAAACCTAAAATTAGAATTTTTATGCATATGTTATACCAATTGGTGTCGATTCTTATGGTTTAATGGTCTAAAATGATTATTGTTTTGATTACATGAAAAATCTTGGTTTAAATCATTTTTTTGCATATTACTGTAATAAATGAAAAGTGCAAAAAAGGAAGAAATTTCATGTTTGTTCTTGAATGTGTGATTTGGCCTATGGTTGGAATTCTATCCCAATGTCTATAATTTTTAAGTGAGATATTTTAATGATTTTTGACATGTATATATATGAATGATAAATGATTAAATGGCATGTTGATTGAAGGAGTGACCCTAGACAAGTCTAGAGGCAATTTGGTATACTTAGGATATCTTAACCCTATGTTGTGATTAATACATGAATGTGATTAAGTAATATGGAAATAGGTTTTATGATGAGAAATAACGAATTAATGATCTTGAATTGATGAATGGATTGATTGTATGAATTGATCATAAGAGATAGACATGACACTTGAAGGGTTATTATTAAGTTGATATATATGGAAGTTGTCACATCCCAACCTTATGAGATACGACGGTCCTAGAACACGGGGAGACATAAGGTCACCCACGCCTGTAGAACCCATTAACATATATCAATCATGCCTAGGATCTTACCTAACCTCTTTCATTAACTCATTTGAAACATTTAGATAAATACCATAATTTGCGGAAGACTTAAAGTAAATCGTTACATATAAATTCCATAAGGAAAATAATATAAATCTCTATAAGTATCAATTAACATTCCCAGAGCATCTAAAGACAAGACTTCATAACATAGTATTATTGATAACTCGGACAAGGAATTTCCCAAGCAAAGTAGGATGCTTGAGCCACCACCTTGCCTCCTCACATTTGCTCACCTGGAACCACACAAGGAAAGGGGTGAGATAGATGATCTCAATGAGTAAACAAAAAGGGCTCATACATTATCACATATTCCTTTGAAAGGAAACACATAGCTTATACACATAGTTCATGGTTCATAACTCATGAAATCAGGTTGCATTTTAAGCAAGGTTCAATTTAGCAAGTTTTGCAGAAAATCACACTTATAACACTTATAGAGTGGAGACACTGCTCAATCCACTCTAAACACATCGAGGAGAGGTGGCCTTTGCCAAATTCCAACTCCCATCACTTATAAAGCATGAAGCTGATTAGGCTCCATGGCTAGAATCTCCCCTTCTAGCTGACGTGGATACACTACCCCTATCCTTCGGGTTAAGACCATGTGCACAGGTTCCGATGATTACCCGCATCTGCACGAGGATTATGCATAAAGGGTAAAGGTACCATACCTAGAGCTATTGGTAAACACAATTAACAATATCACATATGGCATTAATAACATGTATTTCAATAACAATAGTAGTTTGGCTTTCAACAATAACATAATGAAAGTGTAGTTCCAGAAAGAATAAAAGTTAGGGTGTTTATCACAAAAAAATTCTCATTGGATAAGCAAAATAGTTTTGGACCAAATGTCCTTTGGCAACCCAAGCTTAACAAAGAAATCATGTTATAAAATGAAAATGGAAAGAACTTGGGTTTCAAAGCTCACAAAGGTTCACTTATCAATATATCACATTCTTAAAGCACAACATGATGTTGTTCACATTTGTAACAAGAACATTGTGTTTATTCACACTTGTATCAAAAGCATTGGGTTTACTCACCTTGGGGTTCCTTTGCTCCTAATACTCATAGTCCCCTTTGCACTTCTAAGGCTCCTCAAACTCTAACATTATATTTGATTTAATACTTAGTATTTATTTACTCATGATGTTCCTATCCCATAACTACCCATACACATATAGCATACATATTAGAGTTCACTCATAGGTGTACTCATCACTTGCACATATCACGTTGACTTAAGAGTCTTGCATACTTAAGCCTTATAGGCTCACATGAAAACACATAGCAATCATATCAATACCTTTTTAAGCTCATCACATTATCATTACCTTAATATCAATTCACTTATCAATTATCTTAGTTCACTTTACACTTCCATACATGTCAACTTGACAATTAATCCTTCAATCATCATGCTTAACTCTTATGATCTCTTTCACTTCATTAACTCATAACCATATACTTATCATCAAGTCATCATGACATCTAGTTCCAAATTCCTAATCACATTTACTTTCTAACCATAATATGATATCAAGATACCTTAAGTATACCTTAAGCATACCAAAACACATTTAAGCTTATCTAGGATCATACCTTCAATAAACATGCAATTTTCATCATCTACTATACATACATACATGTCAATAATCATCAAAACACATCAAATTAAATTTATAAACATTTGGACACAATGGTTCATGTAGGCCGAATGCATCTTTAAGGTAAAAACCAAATTCTTCTTCTTTTCGTGTTTTCCGTCTATTTCAGAAATATGTAAAAACATGATTTAAACCAAGATTTTTCATGTAAACATAACAAAAATCATTTTAGAACTCAAATCCATAAGAATCGGCCACTATTGGTGCCATTGATATATAAAAATTCAATCTTTTGCATTACAGTGCACAAAACATGAGTTTTCTTGTTTTCAGTATTTTCCGGTCATTTCAGAAATATGCAAACAGGTTGTTTAATCCATTATTTTTCATTCAATCATTGAAAATATTAGTTTAGAACACATTATCACACAAATTGGCAGCCATAGGTAAGGTTTATACAAAAAAATTCCAAGTTCAAAGGCTTAGGTGAAAAATCATGAGTTTCCGCACTTTTCGCGCATTTCGTTTATTTCAGCGATAAATAGACACATGATTCAAGTCATTATTTTTCATCTAAACAAATCAAATATCACATTAGAACACCAATTCACACAAATCGGTAGCCATGTATTCATGAAAGAATAGAATTTTCCAATTTCCAAATCCTAACATGAAAACCTTGAATTCCTTTGTTTTTCGAAACTTTTCGGTCATCACAGAAATATACAAAATATTATTTCATGCAATATTTTTCATCAAAACAAATCAAAAATCAGTTTAGAATGCAAATAAACACAAATTGCCACCCCCCCCCCCCCCCCCATGATGTCTATGCAATAAAATTGTGATTTTAAGTTATAGAATTCACCTTTCGAGAAATCTTGCGGAAAGAATCGTGTTTTTGGTAGAAAATAAATTTTCTCTCCAAAAAATTCACTCAAACAGAATTGAATCTATAGAAATCAGTAATCAAACAGTTCAAAATAATTTTCCTATAATTTATTTCATAGAAAACAGTTTAGAAATCGAAAGAGATTAAAAACTTACGATTACGGTCACGAAATCGCGAAACAATAAGGTGTTTTCGATATTTCGGTAGAGAGAATTATTTTGAGAGGTTTTTCTGCTAGAATATAGAAAGAATGAGGGAGTGGCTGCTGAAAAACCCTTTCTGGCTGAAAATTTGAATATATATTAGGGTTGGAGTCGAATTTCCACTATTACCCTTAATGAAATAAGTTAGGAGCATTTTTGTGTGGTGGGCTTTTGGGTATTGGGCCTTTTTCTTTAAAATTTCAGCTGAAGTGTTTTAAAAATAGAAATAATATTTTTCTTTTTAAATTCTGAAATATTTCCCTCAAAAATATTTATTTAAAAATATTTTAAAAATACCCATAAAATTATTTTATGCTAAAAATTGTTTTATGCATGAAAATTCATTTTATTTTAAAATAATTTCTTTTATGCAAATGTACTTCATGTAACTCATTTATTTCACAATAGCAACACATATTAGGCATATTAAAATTAATTTAATATGCCACATACTCATCAATCACTTAGATCACAAACATTCACACAAGCACACACTTAACCTTATAGATTCTAATTCAAGCAATTTATCACGAAAATTTCCTAGGGTGGGTGTGGGTTGTTACAGAAGTGTTAAGTATATTGATTTTGAGATTATGATATATTTTTTTTGACTTTAGAAAATTCATAGTATGAGTTATAATGTGATTTTATGTGAGTATATAAAGGCTAAGTGTGCAAGACTATTAAAGTCGACATGTTATGTGCAAGTGATGAGTGCACTTTTATGTGTAACTCTAAGTGTATGTGAATATTATATGTGCATGGGCTAGTTATGGGATAGGATAACATGATGATTAAATAAATACTAAGTAGTGAATTAATTATTATGTTAGAGTTTGAGGAGTATTAGAGGTTCAAGGGCTATGAGTGCTAGGAGCAAAGGAACGATAAGGTGAGTAAACATTATATTCATGTTATAAGTGCAAGTGATTTTGTTATAGGAATCTTTCAGACTCTTGAAACCCAAGTCTTTTCCTATTTTCAATTATAATTATGTGATTTCTTTGTTAAGCTTGGGTTGCCAACGGATAATTGGTCCAAATCCATTAATGTTTATTCAATGATATGAAAGACCCTTTGTAATTGTTGCCTTACTTACTTTCTTTCTGGAACTACACTATCATTGTATCTTCTTTCAAAAAAGTTAAACTACTATTGCTATTGTGATACATGTTATTATTGCCTAAAGTTCTATTGTCATATGTGATTACTATTAGCTCTAGCTATGGTATCTCTTACCTTTTATGTAGAAATCCTTGTGCCGATGCGGGTAATCATCAGAACCTTTGCACATGGTCTTAACTCGATGGATAGGGGGTGTGTATCCACCTCAGCTAGAAGGGGTGGTTCTAGTCGTGGAGCTTGATCAGTTGCACAACTTTATAAGTTATGGGTTAGGAGTTAGAATTTGGTATGAGGCCACCTTTCCCTAGAGTGAATGAGCAAACATTGTCATTTACTCTTTATAAGTAATAAGTGTTATAAGTGTGAATTCTGCTAATTTGCTAAAATGAAAACCTTCATAAATTGCAAACTTTGATTCATGAATTGTAAATCATGAACTGCGGGTTTCCTTTTTAAAGGAATATATGTTATTATATGTGCTATATTGTTTACTCATTAAGATCATCTATCTCACCCTTTTTCCCTTCTGTGGTTCCAGGTGAGCAATATAAGGAGGCAAAGTGATGGCTTAAGCATTCTACTTTGCTTGGGGAATTCCTTATCAAAGTTATAATAATACCATACTACGATGAGTCCGTAGACACTCCAAGAGTTATTATGGGAACTTTATTTTAGAATATCATATTGGAGAATTTACTTGGAGTCTTATTATTATTTTTTTTTCTTATAAATTGTTTTAGAGTATATTTTTAACTTCTGCAACTTAAGGTTTTTCCTTTACAAAAAGGTTTTATTAAGTTAATGCATAAGGTTTAGTACGATCCTAGGCAGTAATTGTATATTCATGAGTGGGTTCTACGGGCATGGGTGACCTTATGTCTCATGTTCTAGGACCATCATGTCTCTGAAATTGCGATGTGACAAAGATGGTATCAGAGCTGTAGTTTTAAAAGTCTAGTTTAGACTTGTCAATATATTAGGTTGGTTAGCTATAATCCTAGAGTATAGGAATCTTTCTGTCATGTCACTTGTTGTCTTTTGCTAGTACAGTTCTGCAAAAATGCTACTAATTTATAGTACTCTTTGTTATTGTTTGCTTGTGTTCCTTACGATTCTTTTACCAGATGACCAAGAAGATCACCCTTGCTAGAGGACCTCGACCTAGAGCACCATGTAGGCCTGTAAGAGGACATATAGAGAGATGTTCGAGAAGGCAGTACCTGTGATCCCTAAAGAGAGAAAAGACTCTTGATGAGGAAGACCCCGTGGAGTGTCTAGGTTATAAATGGATTCAAAGTAAGATGTAGAGATTTGAAAGAGACTGTTTAGAACTAATGAAAGAAAATCGATGTCTTAGGTCCTTCATGCATACTCTTAAAAGGGACGTGGAGAAGAGGCATAAGGCCGAGAGAGTTAAGTGTGTTGAATGTGAAGAGAAGAGTAGGCATAAGGGGAGAGGTCACAGAGGCCAACATATTGGGGGAGGAGTAGGTCCAAGAAAGGAATCTTCACTCACAACTTTAACACCTAGCAAGAATAATAGGCAATCAAAGCAGCTTCAAGCTTGTGGCCATTGTGGCTAGAAACATTTTAGAGATTGCTAGAAAGCCTTTGGCGCATGTCTTAGATGTGGTCAAATGGGCCACTTCCACAAAGACTGCCCACAAAAGGGAAAATTCAAGAAATGTAACCTCGGTGCCTCTACCACCCAAACCATTATAAACTTAAGGGGAAGGAACTAAGAATAAGAGACACAATTGAGACTCCCACCTGTAGTCGGTAATAAATAGCTTAGGGCATAGAACTTATATGATACGAATGATATTAATTGACTACTTAGCGACTTAGTGTGGATTGATTTTCTTCATTGCTTATAAAGTGATTGACTTTTATATGATAGGAGAATTCTTCATACTATAAGATATATGCTACTTGATTGTGATACATGTTATATGTTAGGATATTTGATACGAGACATGTGCCTTATGATGTGATACTATATGATGGGTGCCAATATTAAATGCATGGTTAGTATGATGATTTGATAATGGGGTTAAGTGGATTACAAAGAGAAGTTGACTAAGTTTTGATCCAATTTAGATTAGTGATTGATAGATATAATGTTATGAGGTATGAAATGCTTAAATGTTATACTGGTTTGATATATGAATTAAATAGAGTTATTAAATGGTAATTTTGATAAATGCTATAAGAAGAGGAAGGATATTTAGTAATAATCAGTAAGAGAATGAAACAATTAGTTACATTATATATACAAAAGTATACAGTAGGAAATAAGTGAGGTACATTAAGGAATTTATGGCTTAGATGCTAACAAGTAGAATAGAATAACAAGAAAGCTAGGGATTTCTTTGTCACTTATGTAAACGTCAAGTATAGTCAAAGGAAGAATATTAATATAGTGTGATTTAAAAGAAAAAGGTATCATTCCCATTCAAAATTCTAGAGCAAGATGTTTGATTGATTCTGGTGCTATGCATTCATTTGTATCTCCATGTTTTGCTAAGAGTTTAGGTAGAAATAAGGAATTAATTCATACTCCTTTGGGAGCAATGATGGAAGTAAAGTATATGTTTAAGGACTGTGAGGTAGACATTGATGGACGAAAACTTCTAGTGAAGTTATTAGAACTTGATGTCCTAAAATTCAATGAGATCTTAGGAATGGATTGGCTATATGGGTATGGAGCTTATATTAACTATAGAGAAAAGCAAGTAGAATCTCAAGCTAAGTATGGGTAGAAATTTGGGCATCAAGGAGATACCTATGATTAAGGTCCACTAGCATAATCATGGAATAGATAAGTATACTTAGGAAGTTGAGGAAGGGATGCGGCAGAAACATCCCTAGTTTTTGAGAACGTATGAGTAAGTTTTTAAATTCAAGGAAGAATTTCTTTTAAGAGGGGGAGACATAAAAGGAGAAGTTTTCTCGGACTTGTAATGATGATAAAAGGATAAATATGATGCTATGCAGTTTTGAAAATCAAATAGTTTTGAATATACCTAAAAGGGATTTGAGTCATCTGGATGAGAAATGTTTTAAGGTGTTAGATACAATAATATTTAATTAAGGTTACTGGAAAATTTAGTAGTGATCTTTAGTACAAAAAGAATTTTTATTGAGATAACCTAGAATGGCATAGATTTGGAAAGATATAAGAGTTGTATAGAGATTTCATTGAATAACAATGGTATTAGAAGGTTTATTATTTAATATGGATAATTTAAATGATTAGGAATGTGAAGTATAGCGAAATGTAAGTGGAAAACCTAAAGTGAGATGATATTACGAGCTAAAGGTATAAAAAAATTACGAGGCATTAGGTAATTAAGTCATGGTAATGATGTATATACTATACAGAAAGAGAGTAAGTCTGAAATAATTATGAGAAGTGTATTTGGGAGTGTAAATTAATAGAATGCAAGGAATGTTTGTTAAGTTTAAATATGTTTTAATTGATAAATGATGGGAGTGTAGAAATTATAATGTTAGCAAGGTATTAAACATGAAAAATTTATTGAGATTATAATAGATTAAGTAATAATTATTAATATGGAAAGAGAATTATCGAGTACCAATTAAAGTTATTAATTTAGAATTATCTATTGGATTCTTATATGACTAATGTGATAAATAATGAATGGAAGTGCTGATTAAGGTATTAGTGTAGATGTTAATAATAATAGAGATATAAGAAAAAGAAATGCTTAGGATTATATTTGATTGAAGGTGAAATTGAAGGTTCTATTACTTTTGTTTAAGGTTAAGGGATACAAAAATTATTAAGGATTAGTTTAAGGTTTGTTTGAACAAGAGATTAACATAGGTGCAGCTTAAGCTGAAGGTTTATCAGTGTGATTTTTGATAGATTATGAGTAGGTGCCTTACTATATTTAATATGTTAATTGTAGTTTGATATTGTGTTTGAGTGACGCAACAGAAGCATGGCGAAGAAGTTAAGTAGAGTTTGTTATTCTGTTAGATTTGAAAATTTGAGGAAAAATTTTTTTAAGGGGGGAGAATGTAACAACCCATATCTACACTAGGAGTTTTCATGACAAATTGCTTGAATTTAGAGTTATTGTGACAAAATATGTGATTTTATGAAAATTCATGTGTAATATGATTTATGAGTATATGGCATATTAAATTAATTTTGATATGCCTAAAATGAATTATTACTACAAAATAAATGATTCATAAGAAGTGCATTAGCATAAAATAATTTATTTTACATAAAATGAATTTTCATGCAAAAAGGTGATTTTTAAGCATAAAATAATTTTATGAGTATTTTTAAAATAAATATTTGGGGGGAATTTTAATGAAAATAATAAGAAAGATATTTTATTTTTAATTACCTATAATCGGCCCCAAAATTAAATAAAAAGCCCAAATACCTAAAAGCCCACTACACCAAAACACTCTTGACTTAGCTCATTAATGGTAATATGGGAAATTGTCCAAAACCCTAAATATATAAGATCAAATTCGGCCAACCCTTGCTTCCAGCAGCTACCATTCTTATTTTGGTAGAAAAATTCTCTCAAAATTATTCTCTCCACCAAAATTCACAAAATACCTTCAAACCTTGCGATTTCTTGACTATATTTGTAAGTTTTTCTCTCCTTTCAATTTCCTATTTGAATTCTATGAAACTAATCATGAGAAAATTATTTTGAATTGAGTATTTACTAATTTCTATTGATTTAATTCAATTTAGGTGAATTTTTGAAAGAGAAATTAATTTCCTTACCGAAAACACGAACTTCTCTACGCGAATCCTTCAAAGGTAAATCCTACAACTCAAAATTTGAAATTTTCATGCATGAACTCATCGGGGGGGGGGGGGGGGGGGGGGAGGAGAGAGATTTTTATATGTTTGTATTCTAAATGGATTTTTGATGCATTTAGATGAAAATTATCGAATTAAATCATATTTCTGCATATTACTGTAATAACCAAAAAGTTTTGGAAAACAAGAAAATTCATGGTTTTCGTCCTAGAACTTAAAAGTTGGAAAATTCCATGATTTTATATTGGTATGGCTGCCAATTTGTGTATAATGGAGTTCTAAATTGATTTTTGTTATGTTTGGATGAAAAATAATGATTTAAATTATGTGTTTACATATTACTATAATGAACGGAAAGCGCTGAAAGCTAGAAAACTCATGATTTTCACTATAAACCCTAAACTTGGAATTTTCATGCATAAGGATTATCTATGGCTGACCGATTGGTATCTATTGATATTTTAAACTAATTTTTGTTATGATTAAATGAAAAATAATGGTTCAAATCATGTTTTTACATATTACTTTGATGACCAGAAATAAGAAAACTCATGGTTTTTCATCCTAAAACCAAAAATTAGAATTTTCATGCATATGTCATACCAATGGGAGTTGATTCCTATGGTTTAATATTCTAAAATGATTATTGTTTTGATTATATGAAAAAATCTTGGTTTAAACCATGTTTTTGTATATTATTGTAATAAACGAAAAGTGTGAAAAGGGAGAAAATTCATGTTTGTTCTTGAATGTGTGATTCGGCCTATAATTGGAATTCTATCCCAATATCTATAATTTTTATGTGATATACTTTAATGATTTTTGAAATGTATATATATGAATGATAAATGATTAAATGGCATGCTGATTGAAGGAATGACCCTAGACAAGCCTAGAGGCAATTTGGTATACTTAGGGTATCTTAATCTTATGTTCTGATTAATATATGAATGTGATTAGGTAATATAGAAATAGGTTTTATGATGAGTTAATAATGAATTAATGATCTTGAATTGATGAAAGGGTCAATTGTATGAATTGATAATAAGAGATAGGCATGACACTTGAAGGATTATTATTAAGTTAATATATATGGAAGTGTTAAGTATATTGATTTTGAGACCATGACATATTTTGTTTGACTTTAGAAAATTCATAGTATGACCTATAATGTGATTTCATATGAGCCTATAAAGGCTAAGTGTGCAAGACTTTTAAAGTTGATATGTTATGTGCAAGTGATGAGTACACTTCTATATGCAACTCTAAGTGTATGTGAATATTATATGTGCATGGGGTAGTTATGGGATAGGATAACATGATGATTAAATAAATACTAAGTAGTGAATTAATTATTATGTTAGAGTTTGAGGAGTATTAGAGGTTCAAGAGCTATGAGTTCTAGGAGTAAAGGAACCACAAGGTGAGTAAACATTATATTTATGTTATAAGTGCAAGTAATTTTGTTATGGGAATCTTTGAGACTCTTGAAAACAAAGTCTTTTCCTACTTTCAATTATAATTATGTGATTTCTTTATTAAGTTTGAGTTGCCAATAGATAATTGGTCTAAAGCCATTATTGCCTTACCTACTTTTTTTTCTAGAACTACACTATCATTGCATCTTCTTTTCAAAAAAGTTAAACTGCTATTGCTATTGCGATACATGGTATTGTTGCCTAAAGTGCTATTGTCATATGTGATTACCATTAGCTCTAGCTATGGTATCTCTAACCTTTTATGTAGAAATCCTCATGCCGATGCTGATAATCATAAAAAACTATGCACATGGTCTTAACCCAATGGATAGGGGGTGCGTATCCACCTCAGCTAGAAGGGGTGGTTTTGGTCGTAGAGCCTGATCAGTTTCATGACTTTATAAGTTATGGGTTGAGAGTTGGAATTTGGTATGAGGCCACCTCTTCCTAGAGTGAATGAGCTAACATGGTCATTTACTCTTTATAAGTGATAAGTGTTATAAGTATGAATTCTGCTAACTTGCTAAAATGAAAACTTTGCTAAATTGCAAACTTTGTGTCACATCCCAACCTTAGAGATATGAGTCCTAGAACATGGGGAGATATAAGGTCACCCACGCCTGTAGAACCCACTTACATATAAATAAATCATGCCTAGGATCTTACCAAATCTCTTACAATAACTTATTTAATACATTTAGTTAAATACCTTTAACTGCGGAAGTCTATAATTAAACATTACACATAAAATCCATAAGGAAAATAATATATCTTGAATGAGTATCAATTAATATTCCCGAAGCATCTAATGAAAAGACTTCATAAAATAGTATTATTGATAACTTGGATAAGGAATCTCCCAAGTGAAGTAGAATGCTTGATCATCACCTTGCCTCCTCACATTTGCTCACCTGGAACCACACAAGGAAAAAGGGGTGAGATAGATGATCTCAATGAGTAAACAATAAGGCACGTATCACATATTCCTTTGAAAAGGAAACACATAGCTTATACATAAAGTTCATGATTTACAATTCATGAATCAAGTTACAATTTAGCAAGGGCTCAATTTGGCAAGTTTGCAAAAATCACACTTATAAAGAGTGAAGGTTGTTGCTCTATCACTCGAACTTATAAAGGAGAGGTGGCCTTATACTAAATTCCAACTCCTATCACTTATAGGGCATGAAGCTGATTAGGCTCCATGGCTAGAACCACCCCTTCTAGCTGAGGTGGATACACAACCCCTATCCATTGGGTTAAGACCATATGCACAGGTTTCGATGATTACCCGCATCGGTACGAGGATTTTGCATAAAGGGTTAAAGGTACTATAGCTAGAGCTAATGATAATCACAATTAACAATATCACATAAGGCAACAATAACATGTATTCCAATAACAATAGTGGTTTAGTTTTTAAACAAAAGATACAATGATAGTGTAGTTCCAGAAAGAATATAAGTTAGGGTGTTAATCATAAGAAGTTCACATTGGATAAACAAACTAGTTTTGGACTAAATGTCCTTTGGCAATCCAAGCTTGTCAAAGAAATCATATAATAATATTTAGAATAGAAAGAACATGGGTTTCAAAGATCACAAAGGCTCACATAGCATGGTATCACATATTTCTAACATAACAAAATGTTACCTGCACTTGTAACATGAACATAGTGTTTACTCACACTTGAAGAATGAATATGATGTTTACTCACACTTGAAAAATGAATATGATGTTTACTCACACTTGAAGAATGAATATGATGTTTACTCACCTTGGGGTTCCTTTGCTCCTAGCAAACGTAGTCCCTTTGCCCTTCTAAAGCTCCTCAAACTCTAACATAATATTTGATTTAATACTTAGTATTTATTTACTCATGATGCTCCTATCCCATAACTACCCATGCACATATAGCATACACATACACTTAGAGTTCACGTAAAGGTGTACTCATCACTTGCACATAATACATTGACTTTAAAAGTCTTGCACACTTAGGCCTTATAGGCTTACATGAGAACACATTACAATCATGTCAATACCTTTCTAAGGTTATCACAATATTATTACCTCAATATCATTTCACTTTAACAATCATCTTAATACACTTTACACTTCCATACATGTCAATATTAACAATCAACCTTTCAAGTGTCATGCTTAACTCTTATGATCCTTTTTATTCAATTGTCACTTCATCAACTCAAAATCATGTATTTATTATCAAGTCATTATAACATCTAGTTCCATATTTCCCAATCATATTTGTATTCTAATCACAATATGAGGTTAAGATACCTTAAGTATACCAAAATGCATCTAAGCTTATCTAGGATCATACCTTCAACTAACATGTAATTTTATCATTTATTATATATACATACATGTCAATAATCATCAAAACACATCACATAAAAATTATAAACATTGGGACAAAAATATTTATATAGGCCGAATGCATCACCAAAGTAAAACTAAATCCTTTTTCTTTTCGCACTTTCTGTCTATTTCAGAAATATGTAAAAACATGATTTGACCCAAGATTTTTCATATAAACACAACAAAAATCATCTTATAATTTTAATCCATATGAATCGGCCTCACTTGGTATTGTTTATACATAAAAATTCAACTTTTGAATTATAGAGCACATAACCATGAGTTTTCTTGTTTTTGATATTTTCTAGTCATTTTAGAAATATGTAAACAAGTTGTTTAAACGATTATTTTTCATTCAATCATAGCAAATATCAGTTTAGAACACATCCATACATGATTCGGTAGCCATAGATAGTATTTATACAAAAAAATTCCAAGTTTAAAGGCTTAGGAAAAAAATCATGAGTTTTCATGCTTTCCGCACTTTTCGTTCATTACAGCAATAAACAGACACATGATTCAAATCATTATTTTTCATCTAAACAAAACAAATATCATATTAGAGTACTTCATCACACAAATCAGTAGCCACATATCAATTTAGTAAGAGAATTTTCTAACTTCTAAGTTCTAACACAAAAACCTTAAACTCCTTTGTTTTTTGAAATTTTTTGGTCATCACAGAAATATGCATAAATATTATTCAATCCAATATTTTCCATCAAAAAAAATCAAAAATCAGTTTAGAGAACAATGATACATAGTGATGTTTATGCATAAAAATTGTGATTTTAAGTTATAGAATTCACCTTTGGAGAAATCTCGCGGAAAAAAATTGTGTTTTCGGTAGAAAATAGATTTTCTCTCCCAAAAACTCACCCAAACAGAATTAAATCTGTAAAAATCAGTAATTAACCAGTTCAAAATAATTTTCCCATAATTTATTTTATAGAAATCAGTTTAGAAATTGAAAGAGAAGAAAAACTTACGATTACTGTCAAGAAATCGCGAAACGGAAAGGTGTTTTCTTAATTTCAGTAGAGAGGAATATTTTGAGAGGATTTTTTGGCCAAGATACAGAAAAATTAAGGTGATGGCTGCTGTAACTCTATTATGGCCGAAATTTAGAATATATAATAGAGTTTGGGTGAAATTTCCACTAATACCCTTAATGAACTAGGTTAGTAGGATTTTAGTGTAGTGGGCTTTTGAGTATTTGGGCTTTTTATTTAAATTTTGGGCTGATTAAAATTAAAAATAAAGAGAATATTTTTCTTATTATTTTTGTAATATTTCCCCCAAAAATATTTGTTTTAAAAATTATTTTAAAATACTCATAAAATCATTTTATGCTTAAAAATTGTCTTTATGCATGAAAATTCATTTTATTTAAAATAAATTTCTTTATGCAAATGCACTTCATGTAAATCATTTATTTCACAATAGAACTCATATTATGCATATTAAAATTAATTTAATATGCCACACGTTCATCAATCACTTAGATCACTAATTTTCACAAAAGCACTCACTTAACCTTAATAGTTCTAAATCAAGCAATTTATTACAAAAATTCCTAGGGTGGGTGTGGGTTGTTACACTTTGATTCATGAATTGTAAATCATGAACTATGGGTTTTCTTTTTAAAGGAATATATGTTATTGTATGTGCTATATTGTTTACCCAATAAGATCATCTATCTCACCCTTTTTCTCTTGTGTGGTTCTAGGTGAGCAATATGAGGAGGCAAGGAGATGGCTTAAGCATTCTACTTCATTTAGGGAATTCCTTGTCAAAGTTATAATAATACCATACTAAGATGAGTACCTAAATGCTCTAGGAGTTATTTTGGGAACTTTATTTTAGCATATTATGTTGAAGAATTTACTTAGAGTCTTAGTATTACTTTTTTTCTTATGAATTGTATTAAAGTATATTTTTAACTTTCGCAATGTAAGGTTTTTCCTTTACAAAAAGGTTTTATTATGTTAATGCATGAGGTTCTTTACAATCCTAGGCATGATTGAATGTTCATGAGTGGCTTCTACGGGTGTGGGTGATATTATATCTACCCATGTTCTAGACCTGTCATGTCTCTGAAATTGGGATGTGACAATTATGAACTAAATTTCTCTTGTCTAGGGCTAGGATGATTCCTTTTAATTGAACATGATAGAGCTAATTATTTGTTAGATTAATTTGCATATATTAACTGAATTATTTAATTTAGAAATCAATTATCTAACCAACCATTGATTAATCTTAGTTTGAGAAATAATTTAAATACCATAACTAAATTCAATGAAGGATTAGGTACTAATTAGAAATGTATTACCTAATTTGCAATTAAATAATAATTTGATTAAATCTAATTAGATTAAGAAATGAGAATATGAAAGTTACTAGACTATAGACCTAAATTAGTTTTGTTTAATTAATTATTCAATTTTGTAAAATAATTCATTCTAATAATTAGCACAACATTGAAGTTTAATTGGATGAATCTGAACCCTAAACCATTCAATTTATTATTGATATGAAATTTATTTGCTTTGATTTTATTTAATTGCTTTCCATTTTTTTTTAAATTCATTATACTCAAAATGAATAGAATGTTAAGATTTATTTTGGCATTTAATTTATTTTGATTTTAATCACACTAGTCTGGTAAAGTCTTCCTTAAGAGACGACCTTAGGGTGTCTTATCCATTATTAAAGGAGCCTCGTATACTTGCGAAAAGATGCTGAGCCTAGGCTTTCTAAGACATTTTTAGCCACAATAAGTTTTTGGCGTTGTTGTTGAAAAAGGTTAAAGGCATAGTGTAATTATTTTCATTATTTTTTATTTTATTTATTTATTGTGATTGTTATTCTATTTTAGTTTAAATAGACAATTTTATTTTTGTTCTTAATCTTTTTTTGTGATTTTAATTTTAATTTGGCTTTAATTATTTAAATTTGCTATTTTATTTATTTGTTGTTTTTCTTTTGCTTTTTGTGGAGTATGTAATTTTAACTCTCTTTTCTAGTGTTGCAATTGATTTATGCAAGGAAGAATTTCTTAAGGACCAGAACTAGTACCCTATATATACAATATTCACAAAGTTAATAATAGAACTGGAGCACAATTTGACTGTGGCTCTAAGAACAGTAATGAGAACTATTAGGCAGAGGAAGTTCTTGAAGCAAAAGACCAAGAACAAGGAAGGGAAGCATAATCTCAACAGAGAAAAAACATGGGAGACAATCTACCTAATAGACAGCCTGCTATGAAAGAGTTTGCTAGGCCCATCATTCATACAACAATTGAAGGAATATTGGGTGCAAATTAAGCGAAAAAGCAATATGGAGGGTGAAATTTCAAACATTTTAAAATTTTACTTTCACCTAAATGGGTCTAATAATCAAACATTTTAAAATTTTACTTTCACCTAAATGGGTCTAATAATCATTCAAACAATCATTTAATTAATGTGTAAAACACATATGAAGGATAGAAGAGCAAGTGGTAATCAAATTACCTCTTAAAGCCTAACAACTTTGATTCTCCTTTCTTTTCCAAAAGCTACCCAATTGTGAAGCCTCTATATCATCCACACCAAGGTCCAACTCTAAGGTTCATTTTGATTTGGTTAGATGTTCTTAATTCCCTTTCTTGGTAGTCTGATTGGATTCAAGATCTTCTTACATAAACCTTTGGTGATTTAATTTCATTTTGATGCTATGGATAGAGATTCTCTCTATAAGAAACTTTCGTTCTTTCACAATGAACAAAAAACAAAGATTAGAGAATAAAAAAATTGAAGAACACTTCTTCCTCTTCTTTTTTATCAAAACTTCATTCTTAAGTTATCTCAATAGAAAAGATGAACATAATACCCCTTAAGCAATATGATGTTCCTTTTTTATGCCATAACCCTTTGTTGGTTATTAGGGAACATTATATATATTTAATTTGCTTTTTATGTTAGTTAAGCTTAAATGAAGGGTAACTTATCCTTTATGGTTTATGATAACTTCCATTAAGCCTTAAATAATTAAAAGACCATTTTGACCTTGGTAGAATTTCTCTAACCCCTAAAATCATCACACTAACTTTAGGTTTATAGAAATTCTCTAACCTCTAAATTACCTCTCTCCATTTTTCAAATAGGCTTAGGCCATTTAGGGTTTTGTCCAAAGCCTAAAATTAATTCTTTTAACTCATCCATAGTTTTAATTAATTTAATCCCTCTCATTTATATCATATATTAATTAGGATTTAATTAATAAGAAATCATTTTAGATTTAAACTTTAAGATATGCTAGGGTCTTTGTAAATTTAATTACAAGTTCAATCTTTTTTCCACTAATCAATTAATTAAACACTTTAATTAATCATTATGGTAAACCTTTTATTCTTGGAAGGTGAATACTTTTGGGGGTGTGACTTTCTAGGTTCATGTCTAATTAGCAATGGGATTGAGAAAATATTTTTCTCTACTAATGTAAAATCCCTATTTCACCCTTCGTCCTATAAATCATGAGCGATGCCTAGCATAGCATACATGACCACCTAATTAGAATGAATGTTGATCACCTAATTAAAATGAATGTAAGTATTTAATTACATATTCATTTCATGGAACATTGATCATAATTGATGTACACTAAAATCCCTTCATTACAAAATCCCAATCTTAGCTAGGGTCATGGATTTGTAAAACCATAAATTCTAACTACTGATGAATGAGAAATAGTATCCCTCATGTCAAAGGATTATATGTACAATTATGACCTAGATGATGATTTATCGATTAGCAATACAGCTTCATGTTATCATCATTTAACATCACAATTCAACTATTCAATATATGAATATCCACATATTTATATCAACAACATTTGTCAAACAACATGATGCTTATAGTGTCTATAATCATAAGTATCACATATTGATTATAGATTATAAGCAAAGGTGATGATCTTTTGAAATTAATGATGCCCAATCATTAATTCTATGACCATGAACATTTCAAAGTATTTGTTTAAGAGTAATCTGCCATCCATATTCTCAATATTTGATAGTAGATCCTTTTTTAAAATACTTGTGGACTACAAATATATATATATATATATATATATATATATATATATATATATATATATATATATATAATACAATGGAACAATTTCATTTATAAACATATATGTTTATAAATGAAATTGTTCCATTGTATTATATATATATATATATATATATATATATATGTATGTATGTATAAAATACAATGCAACAATTTCATTTATAAACATATATGTTATTGCTATTAAGGGATAATGTTTTACATTTATATAATATATACCTTGCTCTAAGGCTTATACTTTAACAATCTCCCACTTGCACTAGAGCTAAATAGTGCAATATCTTAGTCCCATCTTTTCAAGATGAAATTCTAGCTGTTGTTGACTGATTACTTTAGTAAGTAGACCTACTATATTTTTAGCTAATGCTATTTTCTACATGGCTATCTCACATTTCCCAATTATTTCTCTAATAATATAATAGTGCCTCTCTATGTGTTTGGATTTTTTATGAGACCTTGGTTCCTTTGCTTGAGCTATAGCTCCATTGTTGTCATAGTAGAGAGGAACTACCAATTCAAAGGTAGGAAACACTTTAAGTTGTATTATAAACATCTAAATCCAAACAGTTTCTTTTGCAGCATCAGATGTAGCAATATACTTGACTTTTGTAGTGGAATATGGAGTAGTTGATTGCTTAGAACTTTTCCAATATACTGCTCTTCCATTACAGGTGAAAACAAATCCAAGATAGACTTTTTATCATCAATATCTAACCTAAAGTGAAAATCTATAAACCCATCTATCCTTAAGTCACCTCCTTTATATATCAAAACTAAATCTTTAGTTCTTCTCAAGTGCTTACAGTTTGCTTTGATGGCAATCCAATGATCTAATCCTGGATAGGATTGGAATTTGCTAGTCAAACTAATAACATATGAGATATTCGGCCTAGCAAGAACATAACGCACATCATATTTTCAATTGCTAAAGCATATGGAACCTTAGCCATATTTACCATTTCTTCAAGTGTTTTGGGAGATATAGCCTTGAAAGGTGGATACCATTCCTCTTTCTTGGAATCTTGCATGTTGAACCATTTCAACATCCTTTCAAAGTAATAACTCTGAGAAAGCCTTATCATTCTTTTTGATCTATCTCTATATATACAAATTCCAAGAATATAGGGAGCTTCTCCTAAGTCCTTCATGGAGAAAGTTTTAGATAGCCAAACTTTTATAGTTGTTAACATACCAATGTCATTTTCAATTAATAGTATATCATCATGTACAAGACAAAAAAAAAAAAAAATGAGTACACTCTTACTAACCTTCTTATACATTTGATAAAATTAAGCAATTTAATTGCCTCATAAAAATGATGATTCCAACTCCTCAAAACTTACTTAAGACAATAAATAGATCTCTTAATCTTACACACTTTGGAACGTTCTTTAGATTCATAACCTTTAGGTTGTTTCATGTATATATCTTCCTCAATCTTACTATTAAGATGTGTAGTCTTGACATCTACTTGCCAAACCTCAAAGTCATAGTGTGCTATTATAGCTAATAAAATCCTAATGGATTTAAAGCATGCTATAGTAAAAAAATTTCTTTATAGTCAATGCCTCGCCTTTGACGGAAGCTCTTTAGCTATTATCCTAACTTTGAACATCTTTACATTTATGTTTATGCCAATCTTTTGCTTGAAAATCCATTTGTATCTTATAGGTACTATACTCTCAGGTGGATCAATATGTTCCTAGACTTGGTTAGTATACATGGAATCCATTTTAGATTTCATAGCTTCTAGCCATTTTGAGGAACCTATATTTGATATAGCTTGCTCAAAAGTAGTATGATCATCACCATTATCAACTTCTTCATGAATGAACAACCCTTGCACATTACCATAAAGAAATCTATATCTCTCTAGAGGATGAGATATTCTACAAGATCTTAGAGGTTATTGTATGGAGTTATCATCAACTAGTGTTGACACATCATGAGATTAATCAATATCCATTTGATCATTTTATTGTATTTCTTTCAATGA
Organism: Reutealis trisperma; assembly: GCA_947687605.1. Taxonomy (NCBI): domain Eukaryota; kingdom Viridiplantae; phylum Streptophyta; class Magnoliopsida; order Malpighiales; family Euphorbiaceae; genus Reutealis; species Reutealis trisperma. The sequence continues at coordinate 873,086 of CANTUT010000059.1, forward strand.
CCCTTCATCCAATATTATCTTTCTTCCTTTGCCACCTCTTAAAGAAATTGTTTCTTAAGAAATATGACATCTTGATTAACAATAATTGTTTGCTTAGAAGTAAGATAGAAATAATATCCTAAACCACATTTAGGAAATCCAACAAACCTACCCTTTACAGGCCTTTTATCTATTTTCAACTTTTTAATATGTGCTGGACACCCCCAAATCTTAACATTTTTAAGACTTGGTTTCCTATTATACCATATAATATATCAAGTAATAGGAACAAATTTGGAAGGAACTCTATTAAGGATATAAATGCCAGTCTACAATGCAAATCCTTATAAGAAGTGATGAGAATCCATATGCCTTGAAAGAATCCCACAAATATAGATAAGTTAAAGATTTCAAGAAGGTTCTTCAAGGTTGTTATTTCTATCAAGATAGCTTACAAAGCCATGCAATACAACCAGTATGAATGATAGATGGATTATATAAGAAGAAAATGAGGTTGTATGAAGTTTGCTATAATCCAATCAAGGATATTTGGATCATGAGCTTTGAATATGGATCCAATTGTATTCAAGAAAGCTTCAAGGGCTTAATCAATCTATTCAAGCCTAATGTCAAGATGAAGAGGCCAAATTACATTCCTATTTGCATGGGCCTATTCTATTCAAGTGTTTACAAGGCTGCCATTATTCATTCAAATTGGACCCTTCATATTTGGGTTTTTTGTTTTGGCATGGTTTTATCTTATTTTTGATTCTTTTAATTGTTAATTTATGTTTATTTTTATGATTTTATGATGTATTTAATGTGTTTGTTAAGTTGTTTTTAATTGCAATAATAATTGAAGAAATGGAAGATATTTGGGCTAAATCAAAAAATTTGGCTGAACGTTGTATGCTGGACAGCTTGTCACAGAATGGCAGCAAGCTAGCATGCCTAGTGCCACACAGTGACCTCCCAGCATAATCAATAGGAAGGCATCTACAGCCTATATAGCCCCAGCATTGGCAACAAATTCCCAGCGCGCGTAGCAAGATACACAACCCATAGAAAATTGTCACAGCGCTTAGTTGCAAGCTCTCGGCGCCCCACTGCACCATTTTTGAGCTATAACCAAATTTTATTTGAGTTTTTAAGGGATTTTTAACCCTAGGTAATTTTCAAACGTATAAATAAAAGGGGAAATATTTATTTTAAGGGGGGAGTCGACTTGAGAAAGAGGTTAGATGACATTCATTTGAATTTTTCCAATTTTACATCATTTCTTCTTCTATTTTCACATCTAGTTTCAAATTTCTACTTGGATTAGGATCAAATTCAGTTTCTTAGGAACTCTATTGTAATGATTCAAGTGATTGGATCATATCGAATGGGTTTATTTATGAGGTTTGAATCTTATTTCTTTATTACTTTCTTTTGGATTATTAAATTAATATAATATATTTAATGGGTTCCTTTGAATATAATGAAACTAAGATGATTTTTTTAATTACCATGAACTAATTTCATCCTTGTCTAGGATTTGTATGAAGTGTTTATGATATGCTACTAAATTGAATCCCTTTTGATTAAGCTTTATTTTTTTAATTGAATTGATTGATTGTTATGAACAATTGCTTAGCTACCAATTATTTAACCTAGATTTTGAATCAAGGAATGAGATTTGAAGTTCAATTCCAAATTTCATTCCTTTAGGATCTTAAAATAAATTAGAAATATAAGTTTTAATATTAGGTTTTAGTTTTTGATATATGATTTGATAGAATGACTTTTATGAATGCAATTGCTAATAGATTGATTTTTATCCTCTGAGTTATTAGAAACTAAGGCTTTAGCATAATTAATTAGGCATATTCATGAACGTATAGGATTGATAAACTGAATACAACCCTAGGCATCCTTCATTTATTGCATTTAAACCTATTGCATTTTAATCAAAATTTACTTTTAATTTCTTATTTTGCAATTATTTATTTTCAAATTCAAATCAAACAAACATTTTTAAATTTAATTTACTTTAAAAAGGAACAAGTGATTTCCATTTGCAATTTCTTGAGAGATACGACCTTGGGTGCTTTCAATATACTTCAATTACCCTGTATACTTGCGGGTCGCTTTTGGACATTATATTTTGAGATGAACAAGTTTTTTGTGCCATTATCGAGGAATTCCAAAGTGAATTTGTTTGTTTTACTATAATTATTTTTGTTTCTAGTTTTTATTTACATTTGTTTTTTGAGATTTTACACAAGGGAGAAGATCTCTAGAAGGAGAGATTGTCCCTTTTATTGATAATGTTCATAGGGTAAGTGGAAGGAGAATTGACCTAATTAAAGAAGAAACCAGTCAAGAAGAACAAGTTTTTAGTGACCAAGAAGAAACTGGTAAAAAAGAAATGGCACAAGAATGCCAACCCATGAAGAAGTATGCTCGACCAATCATAGGCATTGCAACATCATGCACTAGACTCAATGCGGCTGCCTGGAATTATGAGCTGAAGAACATACATTATAGCATGCTCCCATCATTCTATGGAATATCGAATGAAGAGCCTCTAAAATTCATCTGAGACTTTTATGTTACTATCTAGACATTCCCTCTACAAGGTCTGACAAAAGATCAGCTATGAACGAGATGTTTTCCTTACACTCTAAAAGATAATGCTAAGTCATGGTTGATGACACTTACTTCTAACTCATTGATCACTTAAGAGGAGGTGTATAATAAATTTATAGGGAAGTTCTACTCTCATTAGAAGATAGCTGGACTGAGATTGAAGATTGCAACTTCACATAAATGGAAGGAGAACCTTTTCATGAGCATGGGAAAGGTTTAAGATGTTGCAAATCCAGTGCCCACATCATCATTATCCACTATAGTTGCTCAACCAATTTTTCTATGATGGGCTTACCTTTCAGAGTCAAAGTATAGTTGGCAATGCAACTGGAGGGGCAATGGGAGAAATAACTGCTAAGGGGACATATGACTTGTTGGAAATGCTTAGTGCTAACTCTTAGCAGAAAAGTGTAAGAGGAAGAAGAGTTGAAGTATAAGAAGGAGCTCCTAGGAAAGATATGGCCATGCAAATAGCTAAACTCATGAGGCAAGTTAAGCTCCTGACAATGAAAGGAAACACACTAGTTCAAAACTAAGAGGTATGTGGTATTTATGGTATTTATGGGCATGGTGCCAATATTTGTCCTTCTAGTTTTGATACCTATGTAGGAGAACTGGAGCAAGCACAAGCTTTTGATGGTTACCAACCTTGGTCAAGAAATGACCCCTTCTCTAAGACTTATAACCAAGTTTGGAGGAACCATCCAAATTAATCTTGAAGGAACAATAATCAATAGCAGCAACAGCCTCAAGTTCAAATTATGCAAAGAGGACATCAGTTTCAAGGAGAAGCATCAAATCAAAATTGGCAAAATAAGCCATCTTTAGAAGATAGCTTGAACACTTTCATTTAGGTTAGCACTCAAATTCAGGAGGCTAATGACCAAAGATTTGACTCTTTGGAAGTAGCAGTGAGAAATGTGGAGACTCAAGTTGGTCAGATTCCAAATCAAGTGCAATCAAATCAAAAAAGGAAACTTCCTAGCCAACTGGAGCATGCTAAGTCCATCATGGTTCTTTGGAGTGGTAAGTAAATAAATGATAATATTGGTGAAGTTTCTAACTTTGTAGTGGAGGAAGAGAAAGAGATTGAGACACCCTCCCCATTTAAGTTACACAAAGCAGATGATACTTATGGACCTCCTATTTCATTTCTAGGCCATTTAGAAAATGGAAAGCAAGACAAGCAATTTGATGAGCTTTTCACAATGCTATCTAAGGTAAGTATCAATTTGCCTTGCTTGATGTGATTAAGAATATGCTTGCGTATGGAAAATTTTTTAAGGAGCTGAATTCTAAGAAAAAGAGGCTAGAGATGTAGGAAATAGTGTCTCAGGTGATTAATACTGTACTCCAGCAAAAATTACGTTTAAAAGCTAAAGATCCTAGTAGTTTTGTCATTGACTTTAGTATGGGCAGCGGTGAAAAGGCTAAGGGTATGTTACATTTAGGTGCTAGTATTAATTTGATGCCATATGCCTTATTTAAGTAGTTGAATTTAGGGGAGCTGAAACCCACCAAAATGAGTTCACAATTAGCTGATAAGTCATTTAGATTTCATAAGGGAATTATAAAAGATGTGCTAGTGCAAATAGGAGGTTTGATAGTGCCTATTGATTTTGTGGTGTTAGATACGGAAGATGAGTTGTTTAATAGGTCAAAATTGCATATCTTGTTAGGCAAGATTTTATGGCAACTACTAATACTTTGATTGATGTTAAAAATGGAAAATTGACTATGACTGTTTAGGGCCAAATTGTTGAATTTTCCATTTTTAATAGTTTATCTATTCATACCTCATCACTTATTAAGGAATGCTCTTCCATTGAATACTTTAATACTACTGTCAAAGATGTTTTCTTATAGGAATCCTATGATACAAAAATGTTGCAGGTGTTTAAGTTGGTTGAGCTCTAAAAAGAAGTGTACGGGAGCTCTCAAATGTTTAAGGAACAAGCCAAACCTCTTCATGATAAAAGCCATGTCCGAAAGTCCTTTGAAATAGGTATGAAAGTACTACTCTACAACTCGTAGTGGCATCACGATCCAAATAAATCTAAACCCCACTAGAGTGGACCTTTTATTATGAATATGGTACATCCCTCTGGAGTAGTAGATTTGTTTAACTTTCGTAGGGATAAAATTTTTAGAGTCAATAGTCAGAGAGTTAAACCACATTTTGAAGGAGTGGGAAAATTTAAGGAATTTAAGGTTCCTTAATGTCTTCCAAAACGTCCAGCTAAAACAATGTTAAAGAAGAACTCAATGGGAGGTAGCCCATCATTGTCTTTCAAATTTCATTTTCAAAATCTATTTTGTTTTTAATAAAATCCTATCTTGGAAACTATTTGCGTTAAGTCATTTTTATGGCATAATTGTTGGAATAATTTAATTGTCCTGTGCTTTAAGGAAAATTTTTCCAGCAATCTCAAGTACTAATGTTTCAAATGTTTTGCACTTGTCAAGATCTTAAATGTTTTTGTTTACCTCTAATTCATTACAAGGTATGCTAGACTCTACCATACCTTGGTCAGATTTTGAGCCTAAACACCATTTTTCTTTGTTGTAATTGAGTGTGCCATTTTGATTGAGCATCTTTAAAGCTTGCCTAGGCATACTTGTTGAGACCAAATTATAATTTTAATAATTCAGGTATTAAAATGACTAAGGCATTAGGATTCACCCTTTTAGCTTAAATGGCCAACCTTGAATGTTACTTCCATTAGCAAGCCACTTCGAGCTTTAACCTTTTCTTTGGAAACATATAGCTTTAGCCTAACCCTTCACTTTAATTTTCATCTATTTATCCCTCCTTGAGGATTTGAGCATTTGGAGATCATTTCATTGAAGTTGAATGTGTTGACATTACTTTAGGTCAAGCAAAGATTTTAAGTGTGGGTTGAGGGAATTTATATTGCCTTAGGGAACATGTTCTTGAATAAACTATGACGTAATAGACTCTATTTTTTTCTTAAAAAAAAAGAAAAACAAAAGAACAAAAAAAAAATTTGGAAAGAAAATAATGGAAAATGAATGAATGATGAAGTCTAACATGAATTTGAACATATTATTGTATTGCAATTGTTAATTTAAAGAATATGGTAAGATGTTGCAACAAAGGTTTGGGTAGAATTCGGGGAAGTATTTTATCTTTGAGCTTGTTATTTGATCTTGAATGCTCTTATGCTTAATGGTTAAACTTATTTTTCCCTTTTCCTACCTTTACCCAAGCCCTATTATAACCAAATGAAAGACCTTTTGATTGATGCCTTGAATTAAATTGGTGGTGGAGATTGGATCAATATGCAAGTTTATGGTAGTTTGCCTTCAAGTATGGTTTAAGTGATTTTCTATATAAATTGAGAGATACTTTGTAAGCGAGTACTCTATCTTGTTAGTCATATTTAGAGGTAACTAGTTTCTAAATAGAGGATACATGTGTAAACTTTTGAATTGTTTTTGATGAGGCTATTGTTATATGAGTATTGGGATTGCTAGATGATTAATGAATTCCTATTATATGCCATGATTATTACTTGAGGACAAGCAAATTTCTAAGTATGGGGTAGTTATTTTAGCATAGTTTTATCTTATTTTTGGTCCTTTAATTGTTAATTTATAGTTTATTTTTATGATTTTATCATGCTTTTAATGTGTTTGTTAAGTTGTTTTCAGTTGCAATAATAATTAAAGAAATGGAAAATATTTGAGCTAAATTGGAAAATTCGACGGAATGTTGCACATTGGACAGCTTATCACAGCACTGTAGCAAGTTAGCAACCCTAATGCCATACAATAACCTCTCGATGTCGATAGCAGGAAGTCATTTGTAGCCTACATAGCCCTAGTGCCTGTAGCAAACTCCTAGCATGCTCAGCAGGAAGCCATCTGTAGCCTATATAGCCCCAGTGTTCGCAACAAATTCCTAGCTCATGTAGCAAGGTACACAGCCCATAGAAAATTATCACAGCGCCTAGCTACAAGCTGTTAGCACCCCACTGCACCATTTTTGAGTTGTAACTGAATTTTATCTAAGTTTTTAAGGGATTTTTTGTTAAAGGGTATGCCCTAGAGCGATGTATATGTTATGTAAATGTAAAACATTATCCCTAATGGCAATAAAATATATGTTTATAAATGAAATTGTTCCATTATATTAAATGTATATTTGTAGTCCATAAGTATTTTTCAAAAGAGGATCTATTCTCAAGTGTTGAGAATATAGATGGCAGATAGCTCTTAAACAAATACTTTAAAATGTTCATGGTCATAGGATTAATGACTGGGCATCATTAATTATGGAAGACCATCACCTTTGTTTATAATCTATAATCAATATGTGATACTTATGATTATAGAGATAGTGAGCATCGTACTATTTGACAAATGTTATCGATATAAACATGTGGATATTCATAGGTTGAATGATCAAACTATGACATTAGATGATGATGACATGGAGTTTTATTGCTAGTCAATAAATCATCATTTAGGTCATAATTGTATATATAGTCCTTTGACTTAAGGGACACTATATCTCATTCATTGGTAGTTGGAATTTATTACTACTTACATACTAATGCTATTCAAGTATTGGTATATAGAATGTGATAGTTCTAACTAGTTATGAATGGAGGTAAATGAACCCCAAAAGAGAATTCATTAACTTGAATAAACAAGGAAGGAATCCTATGCTATCTTATTATTCTTGATAATCAAATCCTTGGCCAAGGTAGTAAAGATTCACTAGAAAGGGTTTCTAGTATGAATCGATTTTATCAAGAATTAGAATTGAGATATAGACATATGATCGAAGCATATTAGGGTTTGACAAATCCATGACCCTAGCTAAGATTGGGATTTCGTAATGAAGGGATTTTAGTGTATATTAATTATGATCAATGGTCCATGATATGAATAAGTAATAAAACATTAATATTCATTCTAATTAGGTAGTTATGATATGCAATGCTAGGCGTCACTCATGACTTATAGGACTAAGGACGAAATAGAGATTTCACATTAGTAGAGAAAAGTGTTTTCTCAATCCCATTGCTAATTAGACATGAACCTAGAAAGTCACACACCCAAAAGTATTCATCTTCCAAGGATAAAAGGTTTGCCATAATAATTAATTAAAGTGTTTAATTAATTGACTAATGGTAAAAGGATTGAACTTGTAATTGAATTTACAAATACCCTAGCATGTCTTGAAGTTTAAATCCAAAATGATTTCTTATTAATTAAATCCTAATTTATATATGATATAAATGACAAGGATTAAATTAATTAAAGCTATGGATGAGTTAAAAGAATTGATTTTGAACTTAGGACTAAACCCAAAATTGCCCAAGCCCATTTGAGAAATGGAGAGAGGCAATTTAGGGGTTAAAGATTATCCATAACCCTAAAGCCCATATGACGAGTCTAAGGATTAGAGATTTTCTCTAACCCTAAAGCCCATGTAATGGATTTAGGGGTTAGAGAAAGGTAACTAAGGTCAAAATAGTCTTTTAACTACTTAAGGCTTAATGGAAGTTATCATAAACCATAAAGGGTAAATTGGTCTTTTCCATTTTAGCTTAAAGTAAAAAAGCAAATTAAATATCTCATTTGTCCTCTATTATTCAACATAGTTGTTAGCTATAAAAATAAAATGATGTTGTTTAATTTGCTAGTTTTGATGCACATCTTGATCAAGAGAGAAATCTTAGGAATTAAGTATTGAGAGAAAAGAAAGAGAAGAATTATTCTTTAATTTTCTAGTTCTTCATTTCTTGTTTTTTTGTTCTTTGTGAAAGAACAAAGGTTTCTTTTGTTGAAAAGAAACATCTATAGCAATTAGAAGAAATCAAATCACCAAGGATTTATTTTAGAAATATTGTATTCATTTGGCTACCAAGAGAGAGAATTAAGAACATCTAAACAAATCAAAGTGAGCCTTGGAGGTGGAGCTTGGTGTGGACAATCTAGAAGCTTTACATTTGGGGAGCTTTTGGAGAGGAAAGAAGAATTGGAGTTCATACACTTCAAGAGGTAATATAATTACCACTTCATCTTCTTTCTTTCTTATGTGTTTTACACATTAATTAGATGGTTGGATGAATATTTATTGGACCCATTTGGATGTAAGTGAAATTTTAAATTATTTGAAATTTCACCCATCATGTTGCTTTCGCTTAATTTGCACCCAATATTCCTTCATTTTTAACCTAGGTAATTTTGGAAAGTATAAATAGAATGGAAAATATTTATTTTAGGGGGGAGCTGACTTGAAAAAGAGGCCAGACAACATTCATTTGAATTTCTCTAGTTTTACATCATTTCTTCTCTATTTTCACATCTAGTTTCAGATTTCTACTTAGATTAGGATTAAATTCAGTTTCTTGGGAATTCTATTGTAATGATTCAAGTGATTGGATCATATCAAAAGGGTTTATTTATGAGGTTTGAATCTTATTTCTTCATTACTTTCTTTTGGATTATTAAATTAATAGAATTGATTTAATGGATTCCTTTGAATATAATGAAGTTGAGATGATTTCTTTATTTACCGTGAATTAATTTCATCTTTGTCTAGGGTTTGTATGAAGTGTTCATGATATGCTATTGAATTAAATCACTTTTGATTAATCTTTATTTTCTTAATTGGATTGATTAATTCTTATGAATAATTGTTTAGCTACCAATTGTTTAACCTAGGTTTTGAAGGAAGGAACGAGAGTTGAAGTTCAATTCCAGAGTTCATTCCTTTAGGATCTTAAAATGAATTAGAAATATAAGTTTTAAGATTAATTTTTAGTTTTTGATATATGATTTGATAGAATAATTTCTATGAATGTGATTGCTAATAGATTTATTTTTATCCTCTGAGTTATTAGAAACTAAGGCTTTAGCATAATTAATTGGGCATATTTATGAACATATAGGATTGATAAAATGAATATAACCCTAGGAATCCTTCATTTATTGGATTTAAACCTATTGCATTTTAATCAAAATTTACTTTTAATTTCTTATTTTGCAATTATTTCTTTTCAAATTCAAATCAAACATTTTTACATTTAATTTACTTCAAAAAGGAACAAGTTATTTCCATTTACATTCCTTAAGAGATACAACCTTAGGTGCTTCTGATATACTTACGGGTCGCTTTTGGACAGTATATTATGAGGCAAACACTTTTCAAATTCAATTTATCATATTTTATTTAGTGTTTAGGCTGCCTATGTTATGTATACAATCCAAGAGTATTTTAAACTACTTTATTTTCATGTTTCAATTAGTTGTGGATCTATTTTATGTTAGGCCAAAGGCCCATCTGAATTTTATAATTTAATTAGATTTCTGTTTCTAGTTAGGAGATAGCTCCTCTTGTACAGGAAGGATTTCTAACTTGTTTTAGAATTCAGTTTTTAACTTAGTTATTATTTAGGAATTAGTTTCTAATTAGGAATCTTCAATCCTTGTATAGGAAGATTTCCTAATCCTTAGCTAATTCTAATTTAAGGGTTGAGCCTCCATATAAACTCAACCACTCATGTAAAATTCAATTAAGTTTTAATCAATAAAATTTAGTTTTCTTAAGAGTGTTATCTCTTGTTTTTTTATTCTTGCTTGAATCAAGTTCATGCAATCAAAGCTAATTACTTTGTGTGTATTTATTCCAAGGTTCTCATTCACGAGTTGGTATTGTGTTACAGAGTTCATCTTCCAAAGTTGAACATATTCCAAGGTGCTCTATCACAGGTTAGATTTGGATCGTAGACTTGGGGAAACCTGATTTAGCTTTACAAGGAGTTGCTTTCAAGCATAAAGATATTGGGTCTCAAGTTTAATACACTTAGGGTTCATATTAGTTTTGTGTCAGAGTTTAGGCTCTAAATCAAGTTATATCTTTTCGTTTCGTTTATGTTTTCCATTTTCATTGGTTTTTCTTGTTTATATATGTTTCCATTTTCATTAAATTCTTTTGTTTTCACTTTATTAATTCTGTTTGCTATTGTTTCAGGTCTAAAAAAAAAAATCCTAAATCATCTTTTTTAGTTTGTCTTTTTGGATTTCCATTTTGTTCTTTTCAATCTTTGTGTTTCATCAAAATTAGACATCAAATCCTTCATACTTACCTTAGGAACCAATTTGAATTCAAGAAGAAGGAAGTGGAGGATTCATCCATCACAAACTTAAAGACTTCAATATGATTTGGCTTCTTATTTTTGATCTTCAACTTGTTTATTAATTTTATTGTTTGTTCTTTCAATTCATTGCTGCAAAAAAAAAAAAAAAAAAAAAAAAAAAAAAAGATCAAAATAAAAAGAAGGAAAATTCGTCCAAAAAGAAAAGGAGAAGCAAAAAGTATTGAAATCTAACTTTTTTGGAGTATTTATAGAAGTTATTTAGTTCTTAGAGTGAAAGGATAAGAAAAGAAGTTGATTTTTAATATTATACAATGAGAATCAAAGATTTTAGCATTCTACAAGGAGTTTGACAAAGTCTAAGTATTCTTTTAAAACAAACTAGGATTGGTTTCCTACTCATTTCCAAATTTTGGTTTGACTTTTCTAATCCTATTTTCATTCTGATTTCTTTGTAATTTAATTATTTCCTTATTCATTTTGGTTTTCTTTTGTATTTAATTAATTTCAATCCTTGTTCATGTCACATTAGGTTTCCTAATCGCATCAGGATTCCTATATTATTTTTCCAGTTCTATCAAGATTTCAACTTTTGTTTTCCAACTTCAATTAGGATTTCTATTTTTATTTTATGAGTCAAATTTTAATTTTTGTTTCCTAGTCCAATTAGGATTCTTGTTTTCCTAATGTCATTAGCATTTCTATTTTCTTGTTTCATTGAGTCTTTAAACCTTGGATTTTATTATTTACATTATAATTTAGTAAAAATTGTATTAATTTGATTTTTGCAGTTGATCTTGGCAAGAGATTTGAGTGAAAAAAGGCTATGTGTGAGCATATCTAAAGAAAAGCCAGTAATTGAATGTAAAACAAATATGAGTGAACTTGAGTAATAACATTGCCTGAGTTAAACATGTGAGGAACTAAAGTGAGGAAATATTTTCTTTACTTTATTGACTTTGTTTTATAGCTTAAAAGATGAGTGGGACTCAAGGTAATCCACGAGGTAAAATAGACCAGCTCTAAGTCATAATGAAATGTTGCAAGTCATGAATGATAGATGGGATAGACTAGCATGAAGAAGCAAAGAAAGAATGGATTAATTAGAGGCTTCTATCACAAGGAGGTAGTAACCGAATGCTCAAAATCTCTTACCATCTAAATGACTTTCAAGAAGGCAACAATAAGTAGGAGAAGAATCTCATAGTAAATGTCTTTCATGTAGGGAGATTTTAATGAAAATTAAGGCTAAACATAAAAGAAGAGAGGAATTATGTAAACCACCAATGGAGGAGAAAAAGAATAAAGGTAATGAAGTTGAGGAAATAATTTGTTATCCCATCCAAGTTACTTGTGAATTTGATTGGATGGATGCCCATGTTGATAAGATTAACAAAGTGGTGGAAGTAACTCATGAAGATGACTTAAATCCTTTAGAGCTTACAAGTGAAGAGTCCTCATTAAAGGTTGAAGAAGTTATTGTACAAGAAGAAATTCTAACCTATGATCCTTCTCAAGAATTTGCTATAAACAAATCTAACTTTGTTGAAATAAAAGAAAAAGAAAAAGAAAAAGAAAAAGAGTGCATAAAGAAAGAGAGTGAAAAGAAAAAGAGTGAGTGTCAAAGGAAATAATTAGTGAGTGAGGAAAAAAATAAAGAACTTTCAAATGAGAGAATATAAATATTGGAGGGCTCAAAAAAAACAAAAAAAAAAAGAAGATTAAGAGAGAAAAGAGAAAGCAAGTGTTCATGATTAAAAAATAAATTGTCAAGAATGTTTTATTTTCTAACACTAACAAGCTTGAAATTTCTTTATTTAGTTTTCTTTCTTTTTTTAGGATTATAAAGAAGGATTCTTATGGAATAAAAAAGGTGATAAAAGCAATGGATTCTCTACTTTCAAGTGCTCTAATCAAGATTCAAAGATGAATCATCTTAAGGAGGGAGGGAATGATGAGAATCCATATGCCTTGAAAGAATCCCATAAATACATACAAGTTAAAAATTTTAAGAAGGTTCTTTAAGGTTGTCATTTCTATCAAGATAGCTTATAAAGGGATGCAATATAACCATTGTGTATGATTGATGGATCATTAAGAAGAAAATGAGGCTGTATGAAGTTTCCTATAAACCAATCAGGGATATTTAGATCATGAGCTTCGCATATGGATCTAATCGTATTCAAGGAAGCTTTGAGGGCTTATTCAATCTATTCAAGTCCAATGTCAAGATAAATAGGCCAAATTACATTCCTATTTGCTTGGGCCTAATATATTTAAGTGTTTATAAGGCTGCCATTACTCATTCAAATTGGACCCTCCATATTTGGGCTTCCCAAATTCTATTTATCATGTTTTATTTAGTGTTTGGACTGCCTATATTATGTATATAGCCCAAGAGTTGTTTAAACTACTTTTCATGTTTTAATTAGTTTTAGGCCTATTTTATGTTAGGTTAAAGGCCTATCTGAATTTTATAGTTTAATTAGATTTTAGTTTCTAGCTAGGAAATAGCTCCTCTTGTATAGGAAGGATTCCTAACTTATTTTAGAATTTAGTTTTTAACTTAGTTATTATTTAGGAATTAGTTTCTAATTAGGAATCTTCAATCCTTGTATAGAAAGATTTCCTAATCCTTACCTGATTCTAATTTAAGGGTTAAGCCTCTATATAAACTCAATTACTCATGTAAAATTCAATTAAGTTTGAATCAATAAAATTTAGTTTTCTTAAAAGTGTTATCTCTTGTTTTTTTTTATTCTTGCTTGAATCAAGTTCATACAATTAAAGCTAATTACTTTATGCATATTTATTCCAAGATTCTCTTTTAGGAGTTGGTATTGTATTGTGGAGTTCATCTTCCAAAGTTAAACATATTCCAAAGTGCTTTATCACGGGTTGGATTTGTGTCACAGACTTGGGGAAACCTGATTTAACTTTCCAAAGAGTTACTTCCGAATGTAAAGATATTAGGTCTTAAGTTTAATGTACTTAGGGTTTGTATCAAGGGGATAGACAAGTTAGTATAGCTCATCATAAAATGCACCATTTCTAATAAAGTATGATTTCTCCTTTCAGACACACCATTCAACTATGGCATTTTAAAAGGAGTTAATTATGACATAATGCCATGTTCAATAAGGAAATCTTTAAACTCAGTACTTAGGTATTCACCTCCTCAATTTGATCATGGGATTTTAATACTTTTTCCTATTTGTTTATCAACTTAACTTTTGAATTCTTTGAGCTTTTCAAAGGATTCATATTTATACTTCATTAAATACACATATCCTAACCTTGAGAGGTCATTTGTAAATACAATGAAATATAAATATCGACCCCTTGCCATTTCACTAAATGGACCATATACATCACTACATATAAGTTCCAAAACTTCTTTAGCTCTTTCATTTTGTCCAACAAAAGGTGACTAAGTCATCTTGCCTTAGGTACAAGACCCATAAATTGAAGTAGGTTCACCACTTAAAGGGTTAAGGATCCTTATTTTCTCCAATTTTGATATCTTATCTTTGGTAATATGACCTAATCTAAGATACCAAATTTGTTTTGAACTAGGAGTTATTTTTATCATGGCATTTTATATTACTTATGCTTGGAGTTGTATTATTATTACTATTATCCAAATAATAAAGACCATCAAGTTCATAACCCATACCAATAATGCTATTACAATAATAAATAATACAAACATCTTTCTTAAACAAGAGTTCATAACAAAATGATGTTCTTATAGGCATTAGAAATGTACAAAACATCTTTTAATAATAATACATAGTCAAAAAGATCAATGGAAGTTGATCCAATAGCTTTGGCAGTAACATTTGTAGCATTTTTGAGCTTTAGGATCACTTCTTCTTTCTTCAAGCTTCAACTACTTGTCATTTCTTGCATAGAAGCACAAATATGAGAGCTTGCACCACTATCAATTATCCAAGCCTTTGATGAACCATGTGAAATATTGGAAATCAAACAATTAAAAGACATACCTTCCAAAAGCTTGCCCTTCCCTTTGTTCTTTTTTATTGCCCTTTAGGGATTCCAAATACTTAGGGCAATTTCTTCTCCAACGTCCACTATAGTCATAATGGAAACATTTTTACTACCATTTGAAGCTACCTTTATGGACTTATCTTTGCTTATCCCACCGCTTGGCTTGAGTTTGTAGTTTTTCCTTTTCCTTTTCTTTTTAGTAGTCTTACTATTAGAGGAAGCAACTAGAGCAACCCCCTTACCTTTGCCTTTTATAGAATTTTGTGCAGTCATAAGACTATTATATAATTTGGCAAGAGTAGATTCCATCATATTCATATGATAGTTTATGATGAAATTAGAGAAGGAATTAGGTAGGGATTAAAGGATCAAATCTGTTTGAAGGTTGGAATCTATGGAGAAGTCTAAATTCTCTGATTGCTCAATAAGCTTGATCATCTTATGAACATGTGGCCCAACCTTCTCCCCTTTATGTATCTTATTTTAGAGCAATTGCTTCAATATCTCATATCTAGTAGTTCTACTTTCTTCTCAATATAGCTCATGCAAATGGATAAGAATATCCCTAGCCTCAACGTAATTTTCATATTGCTTATGCAACTCACTTGACATAAAAGCCAACATGATAAATCTTGCCAAATTATGATCCTCTTACCACCTTTTTAAGGTATCATGTTCCTTAGTAGAGGTCCTTTAGGTAAAGTTCTAGGAACATCAAAATCAATTACATAAGTAATCTTTCATAAACTGTCACATCCTAATTTCTGAGACATGACTGTCCTAAAAGATGGGGAGACATAAGGTTACCCATGCCCATAGAACCCATTTATACATATACAATTCATGCCTAAGATTGTACCAAATCCAATGCATTAACTTAAATATCTAATAATATAAGAAACCTCAATATGCGGAAGAATAGTTTAGTAAAACACTTGGGAAACATCTCATAAGAAAAATAACATTTAAAGTTTTAAGACAAATCATCAGTAATTAATATCCCAAAAAAAAACTCCTGAAGGATCTAGAGTATCTCTTCATAAAATAGTATTATTAAAGACTTTGACAAGGAATCCCTAAGCAAAGTAGAATGCTTGAGCCATCACCTTGCCTCCTCATATTGCTCACCTGGAACCACACAAGAAAATGGGGTGAGATAGATGATCTCAATGAGTAAATAATATAGCATAAACAATATCATATATCCCATTTTTAAGGAAAGCCCATTGCATATAATACATAGTTCATGATTTACAAATCATCGTTTCACAGTTTTCAATTTAGCAAGATTTTCACTTTAGCAGGTTTGCAGAAATTACAATTATAACACTTATTACCCAATAAGAGTAAATGACTATGCTAGCTCATTCACTTGAGGGAGAGGTGGCCTCATACCAAATTCCAACTCCCAATCCAATACTTATAAAGTCATGAAACTGATTAGGCTCCACAGCTAGAATCGCCCTTTCTAGCTAAGGTGGATACACAATCCCTATCCATCGGGTTAAGACCATATGCACAGGTTTTAATGATTACCCACATCGGCACGAGGATTTCTACATGAAGGGTTAAAGGTACCATAGCTAGAGCTAATGGTAATCCCAAATAACAATATCACATAAGGCAACAATAACAAGTATCCCAATAGCAATAGTAGTTTAACTTTCAAACAAAAGATACAATGATAGTGTAGTTCCAAAAGGAATATAAGTTAAGGTAATAATCACAAAAAAAAAATTATCATTGGATAATCACAAATAGCTTTGGACTAATTGTCCTTTATCAACCCAAGCTTAACAAAGAAATCACATAGGCAAATTTGAAATGGAAGTGAACTTGGGTTTCAAGAATCTCAAAGGTTCCTATAACATAATCATGATAGCTTCTACTTGTAACAATAGCATAATGTTTACTCATACTAGTAGCATGAATACAGTGTTTACTCACCTTGTGATTCTTTTGCTCCTAATTCACATAGCCCTTGGACTTCTAAGACTCCTCAAGCTATATCATAATATTTAATTCAATACTTAGTATTTATTTAATCATGATGCTATCTCATGCTAACATTCATATACACTTAGAGTTATACATATAAGTGCACTTATCATTTGCACATAACATGTTGACTTAAAAGTTTTGCACACTTAGCCTTTATAGGTCCATATGAAAACACATCATAATTTATGTCCATACCTTTCTAAGGTCAACACAATATCATTATATTAATATCAATTCACTTTAACAATCATCTTAGTACACTTAACACTTTTATTCATGTCAACTTAACAAATAACCTTTCAAGTGTGAGGCCTTGCTAAAGCACCGGCCTAGTCCGCTAGAGAGAACTAGAATGCTCATTCAGGTTTTGACTCATGATGGAACCCTTAGGTTCAGATTTGATTATTTTTGAAAATGATTTTATGAGTCGCCACCTTAATTTTATTTAGTTAGAAAAATACTAAGAAAAAACCCATATTGACTCCAATTTATTAATTTTTACTTTAATTTGCCCACTAGCCTCGAAATAGGTTGAGCTCGGAGACTAGGTTTTTGGTTTTAAATAATCAAAATTTGGCTCTTAAGTTTAATTTGACTTTGAAAAATTGATTTTATGAATGACAAATATTATAATATGATTATTGTAAATAAGATACATGAATATGACATGAGTGCAAGAAGAAAAATAAAATATCCACAAATTAAAATGGGAAAAGAGATTGATAGAGATTTAGATTTGAGGTTTGGATTTAGATTTTAAATGTGCTTACGTACTCCATTTAATGGGGATCAAAACCCACGTAGTTCATTCCACGATTAAGTGGAGAGGTTTAAGTGTTGATCATATTGATTTTGGTTTAAGTGTTTTGAGAGTGAAGAAAAAGGTTGATACCTTTGCTTTTAGTGGCAGAGGGTTTTACCAGACTGAAGTTTTGTTTTATCAGGACCGGGTGATTAGATGGATTGGAAGATTAATTAATTAATTAAAACGATTAATTAACTAATTAATATGATGAAATGGATGGATTGGTGGATTAATTAATTAAAATGATTAATTAATTAATTTGGATGAATGGTGGATTAAGAAGAAGGATTAATTTAATTTAAAAAAAAAGAATGATTTTTGAAAAAAATAGTGATTGATTAATTAATTAAAAAGATTAATTAATTAATTGGGTGATTAATTAAAAAAGAGTTTTAGTTAATTAAAAAAATTAGTTAACTTGGTTAGGATGAGGTAATTAATTAATTAAAAAGATTAATTAATTAATTAGGGAGCGATTCGAGGGAGAAGAAGAGAGGAATTTAAGGATAGTAATCTACTCAAATTCAAGAGGTGTATTGAAATGAAAGATGGAGGGGTTATTTATAGGAGAAGTGGGTGAGGGTAGTTTAGGTAGTGAAAATGTGAAAAGACAATGAGGGGTAGGGCTTAAAAGGGTTGAAAATTGGACTAGAAGGGGTAAAAGGGTCATTTCCTGGGCAGAAGGGGGGCCCACTGGCGTCAGAAGCTGCAGTGCCCTATGCGGCGCCGCACTAGGACTATGCGGCACCATGTCAGGCTATTTCAGCATGCCACACAGTTTTAACATGGTGCTGCATGCTTGTCATGTGGCATGCCACATGGTGTTGGCATGTTTTTCGAGATTTCTCCTTTTTTTTTTTTTTTTAGAGATTGGTTAGTATGGAGGAGTTTAGGAAATTTGGATGTCTGGTGGCAATGTAAATGAAGCCTAAAAAAAAATTTCTTTCTAAGGCACTGCCCCTGAACCCCCACCCACTAACCGGTTAGCAGGACCATTATAATAGCTCTACATAATATGTTAAATTTAGCAAGTGCTAAGGCTGTCTTTAGATAATAAGGGTGCAAAATTGAGGGTTCACATCAAGTATCATACTTATCTCTTATGACCAATTCATTCAATCAATCTCTTCATCAATTCAAGATCATTAATTCATTATCAAGTCATCATAAAATCTATTTCCATATTTCTTAGTCATATTCACATTCTAAACACAATATAAGGCTTAATACCTTAGGTATACCTTAAGTATACCAAAGTGTCTCTAGGCTTGTCTAGAGTCATTCATTTAACCAACATACAATTTAACCATTTATCATACATATATACATGTCAATAATTATTAAAATACATCACATAAAATTATAGACATTGGGATAAAAATCCCATGGTAGGCTGAATACCCTATTAAGAGAAAAACTGAATTTTTCTTACTTTTCATCAATTACAATAATATGTAAAAACATGGTCTGAGCCAAGATTTTTTATGTAAACACAACAAAAATAATTTTAGAACATCAATCTATATGAATCAACAATAATAGGTGTGGCATATACATGAAAATTTCAATTTTAGGTTATAGGATGCAAAACCATGAACCTTTCTTGTTTTTAGTATTTTTTAGTCATTACAGTAATAAATAAACTTGTGTTTTTAACCATTATTTTTCATTCAATCATAGCAAATATTAGTTTAGAATATCCACATGTGTGAATCAATGGCCATATATCATAATTATGCATGAAAATTTTAAGTTTTAAGGTTTAGGGTGAAAATCATGAGTTTTCGCGCTTTCTGTGCTTTTGCTCATTATAGTAATATATAAACACATAATTTAAGTCATTATTTTTCATCCAAACAAAATGAATATCAGTTTAGAATTCCATCATACATAAATTGGCAACCACATACATATATGATCATAGAATTTTCCGACTTACAAGTTCTAGGAAGAAAACCTTGAATTTTCTTATTTTTTGAAACTTTTTGGTTATTATAGTAATATGCAGAAATATGATTTAATCCTATATTTTTCCTCTAAACACATCAAAAATCATTTTAGAATTCAATGATGTAGAAATCACACCCCCACCCCCCCCCCCCCCCCCTTTATGAGTTTATGCATGAAAATTTCAATTTTGAGTTACAGGGTTTACCTTTGGAGAAATCACATAGGAAGGTTGGTGTTTTTGGTGGAGAAATTAATTTCTCTATCAAAAATTTACCCAAACTAATTTAAATATATAAAAATAATAAATACCCAGTTCAAAATAATTTTCTCATAATTTATTTTATAGAAATCAAATAAGAAATTGAAAAAGAAGAAAAACTTACAATTACGGTCAAAAAATCGCAAAGTTGAAAGGTGTTTTCTTAATTTCAGTTGAGAGAATTGTTTTGAGAGACTTTTTCTATCAAAATATAGAAAAATAGAGTTGTGGCTACTAAAAATATGGTGCTAGCCAAAAATTGATATTTTAAATATAGGGTTTTGGGCAATTTCCACTAATACCCTTAATGAGCTAAGTTAAGAAGGTTTTTAGGTAGTGGGCTTTCAGGATTTGGGCTTTTTAATTAATTTAGGAGCTGATTATGGGTAATTAAAAATAAAATATTTTTCTTATCATTTTCATTAAAATTTCACCCAAAACATTTATTTAAAAATATTTTAAAAATACTTATAAAATTATTTTATGTTTAAAAATTACCTTTTTGCTTAAAATTCATTTTATATAAAAAAAATTATTTCATGCTAATGCACTTTATCTAAATCATTTATTTCACACTAATAATTCATATTAGGCATATTAAAATTAATTTAACCTGCCATATACTCATAAATCATTTCACACATGAATTTTCATAAAGTCATGCGTTTTGTCACAATAACCCTAAATTCAAACAATTTATCACTAAAAACTCCTAAGGTAGGTGTTTGGATGAAAAATCATGAGTTTTCTCGCTTTCTGTGCTTTTCGTTCATTACAGTAATATATAAACACATAATTTAAGTCATTATTTTTCATCCAAACAAAATGAATATCAGTTTAGAATTCCATCATACATAAATTGGCAGCCACATATATATATGATCATAGAATTTTTCGACTTTCAAGTTCTAGGAAGAAAACCTTGAATTTTCTTATTTTCTGAAACTTTTCGGTTATTATAGTAATATGCAGAAATATGATTTAATCCTACATTTTTCCTCTAAACACATCAAAAATTAGTTTAGAATTCAATGATGTAGAAATCACCCCCCCTATGAGTTTATGCATGAAAATTTTAATTTTGAGTTACAAGGTTTACCTTTGGAGAAATCACATAGGAAGGTTGATGTTTTCGGTGGAGAAATTAATTTCTCTATCAAAAATTTACCCAAACTAATTTAAATATATAAGAATAGTAAATACCCAGTTCAAAATAATTTCCTCATAATTTATTTTATAGAAATCAAATAAGAAATTGAAAAAGAAGAAAAACTTATGATTACGATAAAAAAATCGCAAAGTTGAAAGTTGTTTTCTTAATTTCAGTTGAGAGAATTGTTTTAAGAGACTTTTTCTATCAAAATATAGAAAAATAGAGTTGTGGCTACTAAAAATATGGTGCTAGCCAAAAATTGATATTTTAAATATAGGGTTTTGGGCAATTTCCACTAATACCCTTAATGAGTTAAGTTAAGAAGGTTTTTAGGTAGTGGGCTTTTAGGATTTGGGCTTTTTAATTAATTTAGGGCTGATTATGGGTAATTAAAAATAAAGTATTTTCTTATCATTTTCATTAAAATTTCACCCAAAACATTTATTTAAAAATATTTTTAAAATACTTATAAAATTATTTTATGTTTAAAAATTGCCTTTTTGCTTAAAATTCATTTTATGTGAAAAAAAATTATTTCATGCTAATGCACTTTATCTAAATCATTTATTTTATACAATAATTCATATTAGGCATATTAAAATTAATTTAACCTGCCACATACTCATAAATCACTTCACACATGAATTTTTATAAAGTCACGCGTTTTGTCACAATAACCCTAAATTCAAACAATTTATCATTAAAAACTCCTAAGGTGGGTGTGGGTTGTTATATTCCCCCCTCCAAAAGAAATTCATCCTCGAATTTCCAAATCTAATTGCACAATCATACTCTACTTAACTTCTCCGCCACGCTTCTACTAAGCCACTCAAACACAATATCTAACTACAATTAACATTTCAATTACAATATGGCACATACTCATAATCTATCAAAAGTCACACTGATAAACCTTCAGCTTAAATGTTATGGAGCAGCCTACACACTAAGGTCGAAGGATTCAACATCAAGAGGATGAGCATGACCAGGGAGGCAAGGATCAAATTCAGGAGGTTTCTAATCCAATTAGCATGCCTCAAGGACCTATAACTAGATCACGGGCCAAGAAGATTCAACAAGCTTTAATTTGTCATCTATAAGAATTGGTGAATTCGGCTTGTAATGGGTTGCAAGGACACCAAGGTTTTGAAACAATTGCAGCTCAAGTTCACTACAACTTAACTCAAGTCCAAAGTCATAATAGGCTTATTTAAGTTTGTGTTTAGTTATAAGCCTTGTTAATTAGGGGAAATTATATGTGTTAATATTTTTCTTAATGGGCTGTCCAAACTTGTTAATTTAAAAGCCTATTAGTTTGAGTTTTTTTTATTTTAGTTTATGTTTTTTTTAGGTCTTGAAAAGGCTATATATGGCCAAAAAAATGTGTTTTAGAAAAAAACTTTTGGATGAATGATAAAAACAAACCTAAAAGCTATTTTGCTTTTGTTTTTGTGTTCTTGTGTAGAATACATGCTTAAGGAACATTCAAGTGGATTGATCATCCTCTTGTAGAGTGTTTTGAATATGGAATTCAGAAACGAGTTTTCTTTATTCTAGATCTTTGATCATCTTTCTAAGCAATATGATTTCTAGCCTTTCTTAAGGGTTGAGACTAAATTGGCTATTGGGATTTTCAAGTTACTGTTGTGGGGGTCCGTAATAATCAATGGGGTTCTCAGGCTTATTCTGGGAGGTTCCGTATCATTTGGTATCAGAGCTTTAGCTCTATATCAAGTTTGATCTTTAACAATTTTGTATTTTTGATTATGAGTTCTTGTGTTTTCTTTGTTCTTTTCACTTGGGATATTATTGTCTCTTTGAATTCTATTCTTGTTAGTTTGTTTGATCTTATTTCTTTTGATCAAATCTAGTGTTTGCAAATCAGATTTTGGTGTTTGTAGTTTAAAAAAAATAATAAATAAATATGTCCAAAAAAAATTTTTCTATTCAAAAGAAGATAAAAAGAAGAAAAGTGAAAAAAAATCAGAAAAAAAGGTTGATTGAAAAAAATTTAGAGGTTTGCGCTTTAGATCTTCCTAATCATATCTAAATTATGCTTGACTCTTAAAATTCTAGTCTTATCTTTTGTTTTATTTACCATTTATTAAATTTTATTATTTTAGCCCAATTGCTTCAAACTTGTTTTGAAAATTTTAGATTTGGAATTTTACACAATTCCAACTATTTGATTTGTTCTAAAGTGTGATTCACCTAAGAACATAAAAGAATTAGCTAGAGTGGTGTGAGGAAAGCTGTGAGCGAAACTAATTTCTTGAGTGATACACAAGTGACCATCCTCATCTTTTGAGTATAAACAAGTAAGGAAGTGCTTGTGAGGTTTATAATACATATTTTGTTTTTTTTTTCTTTGTTCTCTAACCTTTCTATTGTAGCAATGTCACATGAAAGTGGAGAATCTAGTGGTCATGTTGATGAAGGTAGGCTACGCAAGGCTTAACCAGGAGAGTTTACATGTTTTAATAGGACCATGGAGGTTATAAGGGACACCTTAGAACGCATAGACATAAGGTTGTAAGTGATTGAAAAAGCAACTCCAAACTGCAATAAGGTGCAAAGGGGATGTAGGAACTAAATACCTCAAGATGACTGGGAAGATGAAGACCTTGGCTACCATGATGACAAAGATGTTCCTATTGTTGGGATGGGCAGAAATAAAGGTAGAGGAGGCCAAGGTTTAGGTAGAGGTAGAGGGAGAAGCAAAAGAATCCATACTATGGTAGAAACTAAGGCAATGAAGATTTTATAGATAAGAATTTGGGGAGTATTAAACTTAAGATACCTACCTTTCAAGGTACAACAGATCCAGAGGCTTATTTACAATGGGAAAAAAAGGTGGAGCTTATATTTGATTGTCATCATTTAGTGAGGAAAAGAAGCTCAAGCTTGCTATTTCATAATTTGTAGATGATGCCATAGCTTGGTGGGAACAATTAGTGACTAGTCAAAGGAGAAACTTTGAGCACCCAATTAAGACTTGGTATGACCTTAAGTCTACAATGAGAAAGAGGTTTATGCTTAGACATTTTCATAGGGAACTTGTGCAAAAACTTCAAGTTCTTAGACAAGGTAGTAAAAGTATGGATGATTACTACAAGGAGATGGAAATGCTTATGATCAGGGCTGATATAGAGAAGGATAAGGAGACTACCATGGCATGTTTCTTACCTAGTTTGAACAAAGACATAGTTGACTGAGTTGATTTACAGCCATATGTGGAGTTAGAGGAGATGGTGCACATTGCTGTCAAGGTGGAAAAACAACTCCAAAGAAGAGGACCAGCAAGGTATGTTTTTGTCACATCCCAACCTTAGAGATATGATGGTCCTAGAACATAGGGAGACATAAGGTCACCCACACCCATAGAACCCACTTACATATAAACAAATCATGCCTAGGATCTTACCAAACCTCTTACAATAACTTGTTTAAAACATTTAGGTGAATACCTTAAATTGCAGAAGTTTAAAATAAATCATTACATATAAAATCCATAAGGAAAATAATATATGTCAATAAGTATCAATCAACATTCTCGAAGCATCTAATGACAAGACTTCATAAAAATAATATTATTGATAACTTGGACAAGGAATTCCCCAAGCGAAGTTGAATGCTTGAGCCATCACCTTGCCTCCTCACATTTGCTCACCTGGAACCACACAAGGATAAAGGGGTGAGATAGATGATCTCAATGAGTAAACGAAAAGGCACATACATTATCACATATTCCATTGAAAAGGAAACACATAGCTTATACACTTAGTTTATGACTTATAATTCATGAATTAGATTGCAATTTAGTAAGGGTTTAATTTGGCAAGTTTGCAGAAATCACACTTATCACTTATGATGAGTGAAGGCTATTGCTCTATCACTCAAACACTTAGGAGAGGTGGCCTTATACCAAATTCCAACTCCTATCACTTATAAGGCATGAAGCTGATCAGGCTCCACGGCTAGAACTGCCCCTTCTAGCTGAGGTGGATATATTACCTAATCCAACGGGTTAAGACTATGTGTACAGGTTCTTATTATTACCTGCATCAGCACGAGAATTCTGCATAAAGGGTAAAAGGTACCATAGCTAGAGCTAATGGTAATCACAATTAACAATATCACATAAGGCAATAATAACATGTATTCCAATAATAATAGTGGTTTAGCTTTCAAACAAAAGATACAATGATAGTGTAGTTCCAGAAAGAATATAAGTTAGGGTGTTAATCACAAGAATTTCTCATTTGATAACAAAATAGTTTTGGACCAAATCTCCCTTGGCAACCCAAGCTTTGTCAAAGAAATCATATAATAATATTTAGAATAGAAAGAACTTAGGTTTCAAAGATCACAATGGCTCACATAACAATATATCATATTCTTATAACACAACATGATGTTGTTCACACTTATAACATGAATATGGCGTTTACTCACCTTGGGGTTCCTTTGCTCCTAGTATACGTAGTCCCTTTGCACTTGTAAAGCTTCTCAAACTCTAACATAATATTTGATTTAATACTTAGTATTTATTTACTCATGATGCTCCTATCCCATAACTACCCCATGCACATATAGCATACACATACACTTAGAGTCCACACATAGGTGTACTCATCACTTGCATATAACACATTGACTTTGAAAGTCTTGCATACTTAGGCCTTATAGGCTCTCTTGATATCACATTACAATCACATTAATACCTTTTTAAGGTCATTACAATATTATTACCTCAATATCAATTCACTTTAACAATTATCTTAATTCACTTTACACTTCCATACATGTCATCTTAACAATTTACCTTTCAAGTGTCATGCTTAACTCTTATGATCCCTTTGACATCATCAACTCATAACCATATGTTCATCATCAACTCATCATAATATCTAGTGCATATTTCTTAACCACATTTGCATTCTAAACACAATATATTGTTAAGATATCTTAAGTATTCCTTAAGTATACCATAATGCATTTAAGCTTATCTAGGATCATACCTTCAACTAACATTTAATTTTTTCATTTATTATACATACATATATGTCAACAATCATCAAAACACATCACATAAAATTTGTAACCATTGGGACAAAAAGATTCATGTAGGCCGAATGCATCATCAAGGTAACAACTAAATTCTTCTTCCTTTCGCACTTTCCATCCATTTCAGAAATATGTAAAAACATGGTTTGAACCAAGATTTTTCATGTAAATGCAGCAAAAATCATTTTAGAATTTAAATTCATAAGAATCAGCCACACATAGTGTTGTTTATACATAAAAATTCAACTTTTGAATTATAGAGTACAAAACCATGAGTTTTCTTGTTTTTGGTATTTTTTGGTCATTTCAGAAATATGCAAACAGGTTTTTTAAACCATTATTTTTCATTCAATCATAGCAAATGTTAGTTTAGAACACATCCATACATGATTCGGCAACCATAGATAGGATTTATACAAAAATTTCCAAGTTTAAAGGCTTAGGTGAATAATCATGAGTTTTCGTGCTTTCTGCGCATTTCGTTCATTTCAGCGATAAACAGACACATGATTCAAATGATTATTTTTCATCTAAACAAAACAATTATCATATTAGAACACTTCCTCATAAAAATCAGCAGCCATACATCCATTCAAGAATAAAATTTTCTAACTTCCAAGTTCCAACACGAAAATTCTTTTGTTTTTCGAAACTTTTTAGTCATCACAGAAATATGCAGAAATATTATTTAATCCGATATTTTCTATCAAACAAATCAAAAATCAATTTAGAACACAACCATGCACAAATTGCCCCCCCCCCCCCCCCCCCTCATGATGTTTATGCATAAAAATTGTGATTTTAAGTTATAGAATTCACCTTTGGAGAAATCTCGCGGAAAGAATCATGGTTTCAGTAGAAAATAGATTTTCTCTCCCAAAAACTCACCCAAACAGAATTAAATCTATAAAAATTAGTAATCAACCAGTTCAAAATAATTTTCTCATAATTTATTTCATAGAAATCATTTTAGAAATTGAAAGAGAATAAAAACTTATGATTACGGTCAAGAAATCGCAAAACGGAAAGGTGTTTTCTTAATTTTGGTAGAGAGAAATATTTTGAGAGAATTTTCTGCCAAGATACAAAAAGAATAAGAGAATGGCTGCTAGAACCTTGGTTTGGCTGAAATTTAGATTATATATTAGGGTTTGGGTGAAATTTCCACTAATACCCTTAATGAACTAGGTTAGGAGGATTTTGGTGTAGTGGGCTTTTGGGTATTTGGGCTTTTATTTAAATTTTTTGGCTGAATAAAAATTAAAATAAAATGAATTTTTTTTATTAATTCTATAAAATTTCCCCCAAAAATATTTATTTTAAAATATTTTAAAAATACTCATAAAATTATTTTATACTTAAAAATTGTCTTATGCATGAAAATTCATTTTATTCTAAAATAAATTCTTTTATGCAAATGCACTTCATGTAAATTATTTATTTCACAATAGCAACACATATTATGCATATTAAAATTAATTTAATATGCCACATACTCATCAATCACTTAGATCACAAATTTTCACACAAGCACACACTTAACCTTAATAGTTCTAAATCAAACAATTTTTCACGAAAATTCCTAGGGTGGGTGTGGGTTGTTATAGTTTCTAAGCCTTTTTCTAACTCTGATTCTACATAGAAAAAGGATGGAAAGGGTGAATTTAAAGGTGGAAACAAGGTTGCATATGATGTTGCAAAAGGAAGGACAGATTCGAATTCCAAAGAAAAATCCAAACTCGAAGACCCTAAAGGGAGAAATAGAGATATTAAGTGTTGGAAGTGCTAAGAAGTAGGTCATGTAAGCAAAGAGTGTCCTAATGGACAAACTATGGTCATTAGGAATGGAGAAATAGTGACAGCTGATAAAAGGGGCAGCAGTGATAGTGATGAGGAAGAGACGCCCAAATTAGAGGATTGTAGCAAGCGGAGCATAAAGGAGCCAATAAAAGGTGATTTGCTTGTCACAAGGCATGCTCTTAGTACTCATTTGAAGGAGAAGTGCCATGAGGAGTAAAGGGACAACTTGTTTCATAGAAGGTGTCATGTTCAACGCAAGGCTTCTAGTATGATAATTGATAGTAGGAGTTGAACCAATGTAGTGATTACACTTTTGATTAATAGGCTAGGGTTGTCTACTATACCACACTCATGTCTATACAAGCTCCAATGGCTTAATGATTGTGGTGAGGTAAAAGTGAATAGACAAGCCATGATTTCATTTCAATTGGAAAATATCATGATGAGGCATTATATGATGTAGTGCCTATGCATGTTAGAGAAATATTGCTTGGGCGACCATGGCAATTTGACAAAAAGGCTATACATGATGGGTACCTCAATAGGTATTCATTTACCAAGGATGGTAGAAAGACAATCTTAACACCGCTTTCCTCAAAAGAAGTGTATGAAGACTAATGTAAAATGAAAAGGATGAGAGTTGAGGCAAAAAAAAAAGAAAAAAAAGAGTAAACAAAGTGCTTTAAAAAGTGAAAATAAAAAGAGTGAAAAGAAAGAGGTAAGAGAAAAAAAAGAGCAAATTCGGCCTAGAGAGAAAAAAGAAAAGAATGTGAATTTAATAGCTAGGGCAAGTAAGGTTAGACATGCTTTGTACTACAATCAGCCTATATTTGTACTCTTGTACTAAGGGGCTTATTTGGTAACTAATGATCTTAACCCATCTTTGCCTAGTGTGTTTGTTGATCTTTTGCAGGAATTTGAAGATGTGTTTCCAGAGGAGATGCCATGGTTTACCATCAATTAGAGGCATAGAACACCAAATTGATTTCTTTCCTAAAGCTTCCATACCCAATAGACCTACATATAGAACTAATCCAACTGAGACAAAGGAGACATAAAAACAAGTGGAGGAGTTGCCAGCCAAGGGGTATGTGAGGGAAAGTCTTAGTCCTTGCTCATTCTTGTTATTCTTGTGCCAAAGAAGGATGAAACATGAAGGATGTGTGTGGACTATAGAGCCATCAATAAAGTCACTATAAAGTATCATCATCCTATTCCTAGATTAGATGACATGCTTGATGAGTTATATGACTTTTGTTTGTTCACTAAAATTGATTTGAAATCTAGTTATTATCAAATTCAAATGAATGTTGGAGACAAATGGAAAACAGTATTTAAGACTAAATATGGATTATATGAGTGGCTTGTTATGCCATTTGGTCTTACGAATACACCTAACACATTCATGCAATTGATGAACCATGTGTTGCGTGAGTACTTAGGTAAATTTGTTGTTGTTTATTTTGATGATATTTTGATTTACTCTAAGTGCTTGGATGATCATGTCATACATGTACGTCTTGTATTAGACATACTAAGGCATGAAAAGTTGTATGCTAACCTTAAGAAGTGTAGTTTTTGCATGGAAAGGGTTGACTTTCTTGGTTTTGTAGTGTCTAGTCAAGGTATTGAGGTTGATGAGGAAAAGGTTAGGGCTATTAAGGAGTGGCCGAGACTTAAAAATGCTTGTGAGGTGATGAGCTTTCATAGGCTTGCTAGTTTCTATAGGAGATTCATTAGAGATTTCAACACTATAGCACTTTTGAATGAGTTAGTTAAGAAAAATGCTAGATTTGTTTGGGGTGATGCACATGAACATGCATTTAATGAACTTAAGGATCAATTGTGTAATGCACCTTTGCTTGCTTTACCTAACTTTGATAAGACTTTTGAGATTGAATGTGATGCAAGTGGCATAGGGATTGGAGTTCTTCTATTGGAAGATCAAAAGCCATTAATGTACTTTAGTGAGAAGTTAAGTGGGGCAACCTTGAAGTATCCAACATATGATAAGGAATTATATGCTTTAGTTCGAACTTTACAAATATGGTACAAACATGGCAACATTACTTGTGGCCTAAAGAGTTTGTGATACACACTTACCATGAAAGTTTAAAGCATTTGAAGGGTCAAGTCAAGCTGAACCGTAGGCATGCCAAATGGGTAGAATTCATAGAAACATTCCCATACGTGATTAAATAGAAGCAATGTAAAGAGAATGTGGTTGCTGATGCATTGTCAAGAAGGTACACTTTGCTTAATTCTCTTAGTGCTAAATTGTTGGGTTTTGAGCATATTAAGGAGTTATATCTTAATGATGATGATTTTGATGATATATATGCATCTTATGATAATAGGACTATTTCGGATGACTTTTACTTGTTTGATGGTTTCTTATTTAGGAAAAATAGATTGTGCATTCCTAAGTGTTCTATGAGAGAATTGTTGATTAAAGAAGTATATGGAGCAGGCTTAATGGGGCATTTTGGGGTAAATAAGACCTATGATATGCTGTTAGAACATTTCTTTTGGCTTGGTATGAAGCATGATATGCATAGGGTTTGTAAGCGTTGCATAACATGGAGAGAGGCTAAGTCTAGGTTGACACTATATGGGTTATATACACCATTACTTATTCCTAGTGAACCTTAGACTAATTTGTCTATGGATTTTATGCTTGGATTGCCTAAAATTAGGAAAGGCCATGATAGTATTTTTTTGTGGTTGATAGATTTAGTAAAATGGCTCATTTTATACCGTCATAAAACTGATAATGCTAAGTTGATAGCTGATTTGTTTTTCAAAAAAGTTATGCATTTATATGGCATACATAAACGCATTGTAAGTGATAGGGATGTTAAGTTTTTGAGCCATTTTTGGTGTGTTGTAGGGAAAGTTAGGTACTAAGTTGCTATTTTCTACTACTTGTCATTCTTAAACTGATAGGCAAACTGAAGTAGTTAATAGGACATTGATTACCTTGCTTTGGTCAATCATAGAAAAGAACATTAGGACTTGGGAGGATTGTTTACCATTTGTGGAGTTTGCTTATAATAGGGCTATTCATAGAACTACTCAATGCTCTCCATTTGATATTGTTTATGGTTTTAATCCTCTTACTCTAATTGATCTATTGCCTTTAGCACCTAACAAATTTGTAAGTGTTGATGCTAATTCCAAGATAGATTTGGTGAAGAAGTTACATAAGTAAGTTAAGGAGAGGATTGAAAAGCAAAATGTTAAAGTAGCTTCATAAGTGAATAAAGAAAGGAAGCTAATGATTTTTCAGCCTGCAGATTGGGTTTAGGTGCATTTTCGCAAAGAAAGGTTTCCACTTCAAAGGAAGTCTAAGTTGAACCCAAGAGGAGATGGTCCTTTTCAAATACTTGAAAGGATTAATGACAATGCATACGAAGTGGGCTTGCTAGGTGAGTACAATGTAAGTGCTTCATTCAATGTGGCTGATTTGAGTCCTTTTGATTTAGGTGATGCTTTAGATTCAAGGACCAATCCTTTTGAGGAGTGGGCAAATGTTATGGAGCAGCCTATACACTAAGGTCTAAGGATTCAACATCAAGAGGATGAGCATGACTAGGGAGGCAAGGATTAAAATCAGGAGGTTTCTAATCTAATTAGCATGCCTCAAGGACCTATAACCATATCATAGGCCAAGAAGATTCAGCAAGCTTTAATTTATCATCTATAAGATTTGGTGAATTCAACTTGTAGTGGGTTGTAAGGACACCAAGGTGTAACAACCCACACCCACCCTAGGAATTTTTGTGATAAATTGCTTTATTTAGAACTATTAAAGTTAAGTGTGTGCTTGTGTGGAAATTTGTGATTTAAGTGATTGATGAGTATGTGGCATATTAGATTAATTTTAATATGCATAAAATGAGTTACTATTGTGAAATAAATGATTTACATGAAGTGCATTTGCATAAAAGAATTTATTTTTAATAAAATGAATTTTTCATGCATAAGACAATTTTTAAGCATAAAATAATTTTATGAGTATTTTTAAAATATTTTAAAATAAACATTTTTGGGGGAAATGTTATAGAATTAATAAGAAAAGTATTCTTTTTATTTTAAATTCTATTTAGCCTGAAAATTTAAAATAAAGCCTAAATACCCAAAAGCCCACTACACAAAAATCCTCATAACCTAGTTCATTAAGGGTATTAGTGGAAATTTCACCCCAACCCTAATATATATTCTAAATTTTGGCTAGATCAAGGTTCCAGCAGCCATTCTCTTATTCTTTTTGTATCTTGGTAGAAAAATCCTCTCAAAATATTTCTCTCTACCAAAATATTGAAAACACCTTGCCGTTTCGCGATTTCTTGACCGTAATCATAAGTTTTCCTTTTCTTTCGATTTCTAAACTGATTTCTATGAAATAAATTATGGGAAAATTATTTTGAACTGGTTGATTACTGATTTTTATAGATTTAATTTTGTTTGGGTGGGTTTTTGGGAGAGAAAATCTATTTTCTACCGAAAATACGATTCTTTCCGTAGGATTCTCCAAAGGTGAATTCTATAACTTAAAATCACAATTTTCATGCATAAACATCATAAAGGGGGGGGGGGGGGTTGTGTATGGTTGTGTTCTAAACTAATTTTTGATTTTTTTTATGGAAAATATTGGATTAAATAATATTTCTATATATTTCTGTGATGACCAGAAAGTTTTGAAAAACAAAGGAGTTCAAGGTTTTTGTGTTAGAACTTGGAAGTTGGAAAATTTTATTCTTGAATGGACATATGGCTACTGATTTATATGAGGAAGTGTTCTAATATGATACTTGTTTTGTTTAGATGAAAAATAATGATTTGAATCATGTGTCTGTTTATCGTTGAAAAGAACGACAAGCGCGGAAAGTGCGAAAACTCATGATTTTTCACCTAAGCCTTTAAACTTAGAATTTTTTTTAATAAATCCCATATATGACTGCCGAAGCATGTATGGATGTGTTCTAAACTGATATTTTCTATGATTGAATGAAAAATAATAGTTTAAACAACCTGTTTACATATTTTTGAAATGATCGGAAAATACCGAAAACAAGAAAACTCATGGTTTTGTGCTCTACAATTCAAAAGGTTGAATTTTTATTTATAAACAACACCAAATGTGGCCAATTCACATGGATTTAAATTCTAAAATGATTTTTGTTGTGTTTAAATGAAAAATCCTGGTTCAAACCATGTTTTTACGTATTTCTAAAATAGACGAAAAGTATGAAAAGAAGAATACTTTAGTTTTCTACCTTGGTGATGCATTCAGCCTACATGAACCTTTTTGTCCCAATGTTTATAAATTTTATGTGCTATGTTTTGATGATTGTTGACATGTATGTATGTATAACAAATGATAAAATTGTATGTTAGTTGAAGGTATGATCTTAGATAAGCTTAAATGCATTATGGTATACTTAAGGTATCTTAACATTATATTGTGTTTAGAATGTGGTTGAGAAATATGGAACTAGATGTTATGATGACTTGATGATGAACATATGGTTATGAGTTGATGAAGTGAAAGGGATCATAAGAGTTAAGCATGAGGCTTAAAAGGTAAATTGTTAAGATGACATGTATGGAAGTGTAAAGTGAATTAAGATAATTGTTAAAGTGAATTGATATTGAGGTAATAATATTGTAATGACCTTAAAAAGGTATTAATGTGATTGTAATGTGATATCAAGAGGGCCTATAAGGCCTAAGTATACAAAACTTTCAAAGTCAACATGTTATGTGCAAGTGACGAGTACACCTATGTGTGGACTCTAACTGTATGTGTATGCTATATGTGCATGGGGTAGTTATAGGATAGGAGCATCATGAGTAAATAAATACTAAGTATTAAATCAAATATTATGTTAGAGTTTGAGGAGCTTTGGAAGTGCAAAGGGACTACGTATACTAGGAGCAAAGGAACCCCAAGGTGGGTAAACATCGTATTCATCCTACAAGTGTGAGTAAACACTATGTTCATGTTACAAGTGCAAGTAACATTTTGTTATGTTACAAATATGTGATAACATGTTATGTGAGCCTTTGTGATCCTTGAAACCCAAGTTCTTTCCATTTTAAATATTATTATATGATTTCTCTATCAAGCTTAGGTTGCCAAAGGACATTTGGTCCAAAACTAGTTTGTTTATCCAATTAGAACTTCTTGTGATTAACACCCTAACTTGTATTCTTTCTAGAACTACACTATCATTGTATCTTTTGTTTGAAAGCTAAACCACTATTGTTATTGGAATACATATTATTGTTGCCTTATGTGATATTGTTAATTGTGATTACCATTAGCTCTAGCTATGGTACCTGTTACCCTTTATGGAGAATCCTCATGCCGATGCGGGTAATCATCAGAACCTGTGCACATGGTCTTAACCCATTAGATAGGGGTAGTGTGTCCACCTTAGCTAAAAGAGGTAGTTCTTGCCGTAAGGTCTGATCAGCTTCATGCCTTATAAGTGATAGGAGCTAGAATTTGGTATAAGGCCACCTCTCCTTAAGTGTTCGAGTGATAGAGCAATAGCCTTCACTCATCATAAGTGATAAGTGTGATTTCTGCAAATTTGCCAAATTAAACCCTTGCTAAATTGCAACTTGATTCATGAATTATAAATCATGAACTATGTGTATAAGTGATGTGTTTCCTTTCCAAAGGAATATGTGATATGTATGTGCCTTATCGTTTACTCATTGAGATCATATATCTCACCCCCTTTTTTTTCCTTGTGTGGTTCCAGGTGAGCAAATGTGAGGCGACAAGGTGATGGCTCAAGCATTCTACTTTGCTTGGGGAATTCCTTGTCCAAGTTATCAATAATATTATTTTATGAAGTCTTGTCATTAGATGCTCCAGGAATGTTGATTGATACTTATTAATATTTATATTATTTTCCTTATGGATTTTATATGTAATGATATATTTTAGACTTTCACAATTTAAGGTATTCATTTAAATGTTTTAAACAAGTTATTGTAAGAGGTTTGGTAAGATCCTAGGCATGATTTGTTTATATGTAAATGGGTTCTACAGGCATGGGTGACCTTATGTCTCCCCATGTTCTAAGACCGTCATATCTCTAAGGTTGGGATGTGACAAAGGTGGTATCAAAGCCGTAGTTTTTAAGAGTCTAGTTTAGGCTTATTTTATATGAGTTGCTTAAGTAAAATCCTAGAGCATAGGAATTTTCCTGTCATGTCACTTGCAGTCTATCGCTAGTATAGTTCCACGAAATCCTAGTAGATTTTAGTAATCCTTGTTATTGTTTGGTTGCCTTATGATTCTTTTGACAGATGATTAAGAAGATTACGCCTGCTCGAGGACTGCGACCCAGAGCACC
This sequence comes from Reutealis trisperma, assembly GCA_947687605.1. Lineage (NCBI taxonomy): Eukaryota > Viridiplantae > Streptophyta > Magnoliopsida > Malpighiales > Euphorbiaceae > Reutealis > Reutealis trisperma. The sequence continues at coordinate 908,253 of CANTUT010000059.1, forward strand.
CCGTGTGACCTGTAAGAGGACTTGGCCAGAGATGTTTGAGAAAGTCATATCTATGATTCGCCCCATGAAGGAGGAGACCCCTGACGAAGAGGAGGACCCTGAGGAGCACTTAGATCATGATTAGGTTTATAGTAAGATCCAAAGATTTGAGGGTAACTATTCATACTTGAAGGAGGAAAACCGACGTCTTAAGTTTATGATTCATGCACTAAAAGAGGATATGAAGCAACTCAGGTCAGGGATTATTGAGCATAGAGGAGATTACTCGCCATTGAGGTCTGCATCTTTAACTAATCGCCATTAAGATAGAGATCTTCTTTGCTACCGATGTGGCAGCAGTGGCCATGTCGCTCTTGATTGCTCTAGAGGTGGACACAAAAATTAGGCCGCGCAGATATGATGATCGACGTAACAACATAGCACTTTATATGATATGAATGATTTTCCTTGATTGCCTAGTTACCTAGTATGAGATGATTTCCTTCGTTATTATGATATGGTGTGATATATATGATACTTGATTATGATATGTGATATGTTCAAAACTATGTGATATATGATTGATACATGACATGTGCTTAGTGATGTGATATGGTAAATGCATGTTAATGTGTGCTAGGATAAGGGGAGATTAATTGGGTTAGGATAGGTGATTAGTACTAAATTCCCTTATTATGATAGATAGAATGCCTCCTAAGAAGAAGGTTCACACAGTTGCCCAATCCATTAGGGCTAATGATGATGTCATATCAGACACCGCATCAAATGCTGCCTCTACACCTATATGGTCAAGAGAAAGATCCAACTCGAGGGCACCAACTATGGGCTCTAGTGAGCAAGCATCTTCGTAAAAAGTGCATGCTATACGCAAGGAAATGAGAGACTTGTACAAGGAACTGGATGAGCTACGAGCTCAAAGGCGAGAAGCACTGCCAACTCAAGAAAGGAATGGAGTTATGCCACCTACGGCAGTGACACCTGCTCAGAGAGAGAGGAAATGGCTACTTGACAAGGGGATGACCGTAGCGGAGTTTAAGAAGCTGCAATCGCCTACCTTTTATGGTGAGGAAGGAGATGACCCTCATGAATTTTTGGATGAGATGGATAAGCTAGTCCATCATTTATCTTGCTCAGATGCTTAAGTGATCGAGTTGGTAGGACTCCAATTAAAGAAAGAAGCTTAGTATTGGTATGAGAGGAGTATTAAAGAATGACTTTACGGGGCTGACCCACCTACGTGGGCAGAGTTTAAGCAAGAAGTAATGGATCAGTTCTTGCCAGAAGGAGAAAGGCAAGATAGGGCATTGCAGTTCGAGCAATTGAAGCAAAGGCCAGGAATGTCCGTGTCACATTATGCTAAGGAGTTTAATCGACTTAGTCGATTCGCTGTCAACATTGTTCCCACTGAAGCAAGTTGCATCAATCGTTTCCTTAGAGGATTGATCACACCTCTATTTAATTTATTGGTAGCAACAGAGTTTCCAACCTTAGCCAAGCTCGTAGACAAGGCCAAGGTCATAGAGAAAAGATACAAGGTAAAGAGAGCCGAACGAGCTAAACGAGACCAAAAGGGAAGGCATAAGAACAAAAGTCATACAAAATGGCATAGAAATGGAGGAGAATCAAAGAAGGAGTTTTCACCACCTGGACCATGGAATAATCAAGCTAAACAATAAATTCCCACTTACGGCAAATGTGGAAAGAAACATCCCAGAATTTGCCAGAGAGATACTGGTGCTTGCCTTAAGTGTGGGCAAATGGGGCACTTTATAAAGGATTGCCCTCAGACGAGGAGTCAAGGGAATGGGACCACAGTACGATCACAATCTAGGCCATTCTAAATGCAAGGACAAAGAGTCAAGGACAAAGGACCAGTGGTTAGGAATGCATCGACGACAGAAAATAAGGGCAAGGGTCGAGTCTTCGCGTTAAATCAGCAAGAGGCTTATGATTTGCACATAGCCATCACAGGTATCATCCCCATCCAAAGTTCTAGTGTAAAATGTTTAATGATTATGGTGCTACCCATTCTTTTATGTCACCTTGTTTAGCTAAGTACCTAGGTATAGATAAGGAATTGATGAGAGAACTGTTAGTAATATCAACTCCTTTAGGGGAAGTGATAGAAGTAAAGTATGAGTATAAGGGCTGTGATGTAGACATTTATGGACAAACACTTCTGGTAGTATTGCTAGAATTGGATGTACTAGAATTTTATGATATTAGGGATGGACTGGTTGTATGAGCATGGAGCTCGTATCGACTGTAGAAAGAAACTTGTCGAGTTTCGAATTAGAGATGGGAAGGAGTTTATATACCAAGGAGATAGGAATGAGAATCCTCTAAACTTGATATCGGCCTTAGGAGCGAGACGGATGTTAAGGAAGGGATGCGAAGCATACCTAGCCCATATAATCGACACTGACAAAGAAGCTGCTATTCAAGACAAGAATACTCCAGTGGTGGATGAGTTCATGGATGTCTTTCCAGAAGATTTACTCGAATTACCCCCTGATCATGAGATCTAGTTCAACATCAAACTGCTACCTGGTACACAACTGATATCAATACCGCTATATCGTATGGCACCAATGGAGCTGAAAGAGTTAAAGATGTAATTGCATGATCTACTTGATAAGGGCTTCATTCGACTAAGCAGTTCACTATGGGGTGCTCCAGTGTTGTTCGTAAAAAAGAAAAATGGCTTGTTCCGAATGTGCATTGACTATCGCCAACTTAATAAAGTCACTGTGAAGAATAGATACCCATTACTGAGGATTGATGATCTTTTTGATCAATTGCAAGGAGCTGGTCACTTCTTCAAAATTGACTTAAGGTCTGGCTATCATCAACTAAAGATCCGAGGAGAAGATATCTACAAGACTGCCCTCCATACTAGATATGGACACTACGAGTTCACGGTTTTGCCGTTCAGTTTGATGAATGCTCCTGCTGCTTTCATGGACTTGATGAATCGAGTATTCAAGCCATTCCTTGATAAATTCATGATCATATTCATTGACGACATCCTTATTTACTCAAAGAATAAAGAAGAACATGAAGAACATCTGAGGATTGTGCTTCAAACGTTACGTGATCACTAACTCTATGCTAAGTTACCCAAGTGTGAGTTTTGGATGGAGTCTATCAACTTTCTTGGACATGTAGTAAGTAAGGAAGGGATTTAAGTTGATCCTAAGAAAGTTGAAGTGGTAGCAAATTTGCCAAGGCCCACAACTGTTTCAGAAGTATGAAGTTTCTTAGGCATGGTGGGATATTATCGTAGATTCATACAAGACTTTTCTAAGATAACAGCTTTATTGACCAAGTTGATGAGAAAACAAGTTAAGTTCAATTTGGAAGAGTCCTGTGAAAAGAGTTTTCAGAAGCTCAAGGAGTGTTTGGTATCGGCTCCAGTTTTGACATTACCAGAAGGAGAAGAAGGATTCACTATCTATTGCGACGCTTCGAGAGTAGGACTTGGGTGTGTTTTGATATAAAATGGTAAAGTCATCGCCTATGCATCACGACAACTAAAGAGACATGAAGTGAATTACCCTACTCACAATTTGGAATTAGCCGCAGTAGTGTTCGCTCTAAAGATCTGGAGACATTACATGTATGGGAAGAAGTGTGAGATTTACATGGATCATAAGAGTCTTCAATACATCTTAAGCCAAAGAGACCTCAACTTAAGACAAAGGAGATGGATTGAACTGTTGAAGGATTATGATTGTCAAATCCTTTATCATCCCAGAAAGGCGAATGTAGTGGCAGATGCCTTGAGTTGAAACTCGATGGGAAGCCTAGCTTATGTGGATGTGAGAAAGAGACCAATCATGAAGGAACTAAAGGAATTGTTTAATCAAGGATTGAAACTAGAGGTTGGAGGATCAAGAGTTTTATTGGCTCGTTTTCAAGTAAGGTCTAAGTTAATGGAAGAAATAAGGGATTCACAAGATAGGGACCCATACAAGACGAAGTTAAAGGATGAGACGAGAGAAAGAAAGCACTCTGAGTTTGAGGTAGTCAATGGAATTTTAAAGTGCAAGAATGGAGTATGCCTGCCTGATGTGGATGGATTAAAGGAAAGGATATTGAAGGAGGCACATCAGACACCTTATTGTGCTCATCCTAGAACTACCAAGATGTACCATGATGTGACAGCTAACTATTGGTGGCCTGGATTGAAGAAAGATGTGGCTAAGTTTGTATCATCTTGCCTAACTTGCCAACAAGTCAAGTATGAACATCAGCGACCCTCAGGATTGCTATAAGAGATTTGACTACCTGAATGGAAGTGGGAATGCATCACTATGGACTTTGTTGTTGGCTTGCCTAGAACCTCCAAGGGACATGACTCTATATGGGTCATAATGGATTGATTAACAAAGTCTGCTTATTTCCTAGGAATTAAGCCCACATATTCTACAGCTCAGTATGTGCAATTATATGTAGATGAGATCGTGAAACTACATAGAGTGCCAATTTCTATCATCTCAGATCGAGGAACTCAACTCACCTCAAGGTTCTGGCAGAAGTTGCAAGAAGCATTAGGAACACAACTAGATTTTAGTACGGCGTTTCACCCTTAAACGGATGGCCAGTCTGAAAGAATAATTCAGATATTTGAGGATATGCTAAGGATGTGTGTTTTGGACTTTGGCAGTAGTTGGGATAAGTATTTACCCTTGATTGAATTCGCCTACAACAATAGCTGTCATTCGTCCATTAGTATGGCCCCATACGAAGCATTGTATGGGAGAAGATGTCATTCTCTAATTTGTTGGATTGAACCTAGAGACAAGCATGTAGAAATTCCCAAATTGCTTAAAGAGACCACCGAGAAAGTACCATTAATTCAAGATCGGCTGAAGACAGTGTTCAGTCAGCAAAAGAGTTATGCGGACCCTAAGCGAAAAGAAGTCCAATTCGCCGTGGGAGATCACGTGTTCTTAAAGGTCTCTCCAATGAAAGGAGTAATGAGATTTTGCAAGAAAGGAAAATTATCACCTCATTTCATTGGTCCTTTTGAAAACTTAGATAAGGTTGGAGAAGTGTCTTATAGACTTGCCCTGCCGCCAACTTTGGCACATGTGCACCCAGTGTTCCACATCTCAATGCTAAGGAAATATGTGTCAGATCTATCTCACGTTCTTTTACCTCCAGACATTATGTTAGATGAACAACTATCTTATGAGGAGTCACCGATAGCTATAGTGGATCAATAAGTAAAGAAGCTAAGAAATAAGGAGATACCTATGATGAAGGTTCAGTGGCGAAATCATGGGATAAATGAGTGCACTTGGGAAGCAGAGGAAGAGATGTGATAGAAGCATCCTCAGCTTTTCAAGAGAAACCAAGTAAGGGTTTAAATTCGAGGATGAATTTCTTTAAGGGGGTGAATGTAACAACCCACACCCACCCTAAGAATTTTCATGATAAATTGCTTGATTTAGAACTATTAAGGTTAAGTGTGTGCTTGTGTGGAAATTTGTGCTTTAAGTGATTGATGAGTATGTGGCATATTAGATTAATTTTAATATGCATAAATGAGTTACTATTGTGAAATAAATAATTTACATGAAGTGCATTTGCATAAAATAATTTATTTTTAATAAAATGAATTTTTCATGCATAAGACAATTTTTAAGCATAAAATAATTTTATGAGTATTTTTAAAATATTTTAAAATAAATATTTTTGGGGAAAATGTTATAGAATTAATAAGAAAAATATTCTTTTTATTTTAAATTCTATTTAGCCTGAAAATTTAAATAAAAGCCCAAATACCCAAAAGCCCACTATGCAAAAATCCTTATAACCTAGTTAATTAAGGGTATTAGTGGAAATTTTACCCTGACCCTAATATATATTCTAAATTTCAGCTAGACCAAGGTTTCAGCAGCCATTCTTTTATTCTTTCTATATCTTGGCAGAAAAATCCTCTCAAAATATTTCTCTCCGCCGAAATATTGAAAACACCTTGCCGTTTCGTGATTTCTTGACCATAATCATAAGTTTTTCTTTTTTTTCGATTTCTAAACTGATTTCTATGAAATAAATTATGGAAAAATTATTTTGAACTGGTTGATTACTAATTTTTATAGATTTAATTCTATTTGGGTGAGTTTTTGGCAGAGAAAATCTATTTTCTACCGAAAACACGATTCTTTCCGCAGGATTCTCCAAAGGTGAATTCTATAACTTAAAATCACAATTTTTATGCATAAACATCATAAGGGAGGGGGGGGGGGATGGGGATGGCAATTTGCATATGGTTGTGTTATAAACTAATTTTTGGTTTGTTTTGATGGAAAATATTTGATTAAATAATATTTCTATGTATTTCTGTGATGACAAGAAAGTTTAGAAAAACAAAGGAGTTCAAGGTTTTTGTGTTAGAACTTGGAAGTTGGAAAATTATATTCTTAAATAGATATATGGCTGCTGATTTGTATGAGGAAGTGTTCTAATATGATACTTGTTTTTTTAGATGAAAAATAATGATTTGAATCATGTGTCTGTTTATCACTGAAAAGAATGAAAAGCGCGGAAAGTGCGAAAACTCATGATTTTTCACTTAAGCCTTTAAACTTGGAAATTTTTTTATAAATCCCATCTATGGCTACCAAATCATGTATGCATGTGTTATAAACTAATACTTTCTATGATTCAATGAAAAATAATAGTTTAAACAACCTATTTACATATTTCTGAAATTACCAGAAAATACCGAAAACAAGAAAACTCATGGTTTTGTGCTCTATAACTCAAAAGGTTGAATTTTTATGTATAAACAACACCAAGTGTGGCTAATTCACATGGATTTAAATTCTAAAATGATTTTTGTTGTGTTTACATGAAAAATCTTGGTTCAAACCATATTTTTACATATTTTTGAAATGGACGGAAAGTATAAAAAGAAGAAGAATTTAGTTTTCTACCTTGGTGATGCATTCAGCCTACATGAACCTTTTTGTCCCAATGTTTATAAATTTTATGTGCTGTGTTTTGATGATTGTTGACATGTATGTATGTATAATAAATGATAAAATTGCATGTTAGTTGAAGGTATGATCTTAGATAAGCTTAAATTCATTATGGTATACTTAAGGTATCTTAACATTATATTGTGTTTAGAATGCAAATGTTGTTGAGAAATATGGAACTAGATGTTATGATGACTTGATGATGAACATATGGTTATGAGTTGATGAAGTGAAAGGGATCGTAAGAGTTAAGCATGAGGCTTGAAAGGTAAATTGTTAAGATGACATGTATGGAAGTGTAAAGTGAATTAAGATAATTGTTAAAGTGAATTGATATTGAGGTAATAATATTGTAATGACCTTAAAAAGGTATTAATGTTATTGTAATGTGATATCAAGATGGCCTATAAGGCCTAAGTATGCAAGACTTTCAAAGTCAACGTGTTATGTGCAAGTGACGAGTACACCTATGTATGGACTTTAAGTGTATGTATATGCTATATGTGCATGGGGTAGTTATGGGATAGGAGCATCATGAGTAAATAAATACTATGTATTAAATCAAATATTATGTTAGAGTTTGAGGAGCTTTAGAAGTGCAAAGGGACTACGTATACTAGGAGCAAAGGAACCCCAAGGTGAGTAAACATCATATTCATCCTACAAGTGTGAGTAAACACTATGTTCATGTTACAAGTGCAAGTAACATTTTGTTATGTTACAAATATGTGATAACATGTTATGTGAGCCTTTGTGATCCTTGAAACCCAAGTTCTTTCCATTTTAAATATTATTATATGATTTCTTTGTCAAGCTTGGGTTGCCAAAGGACATTTGATCCAAAACTAGTTTGTTTATCCAATGAGAACTTCTTGTGATTCTTGTATTCTTTCTAGAACTACACTATCATGGTATCTTTTGTTTGAAAGCTAAACCACTATTGTTATTGGAATACATGTTATTGTTGCCTTATGTGATATTGTTAATTGTGATTACCATTAGCTCTAGCTATGGTATCTTTTACCCTTTATGCAGAATCCTCATGTCGATGCGGGTAATCATCAGAACCTGTGCACATGGTCTTAACCCATTGGATAGGGGTAGTGTATCCACCTCAGCTAGAAGGGGCAGTTCTAGCTGTGGGGCTTGATCAGCTTCATGCCTTATAAGTGATAGGAGTTGGAATTTGGTATAAGGCCAACTCTCCTTAAGTGTTCGAGTGATAGAGCAATAGTTATGATACAATCCCAAATAAATTTCTCATAACTATTTCAGACTTTCTCTCTTTCTGTATAATATATACATCATTACCATGACTTAAATACCTAATGCCTCAAAAAAAATTTTATACCTTTAGCTCATAATATCATCTCACTTTAGGTTTTCCTCTTAGATCTTGCTATACTTCACATTCCTAATCATTTAACTTATCTAATTTAAAATAATAAACCTTCTAATACTATTGCTATTCAATGAAATCTCTATGCAACTCTTATATCTTTCTAAATCTATGCCATTCTAGGTTATCTCAATAAAAATTGTTTCCATACTAAAGATCACTACCAAATTTTCTAGTACCCTTAATTGAACATTATTGTATCTAATGCCTTAAAACATCTCTCATCCAAAGGACTCAAATCCCTTTCAGGTATTTTCAAAACTATTAAATTTTCAAAACTGCATAGCATCATACTTATCCTTTTATCATCATTACAAGTTTGAGAATACTTATCCTTTTATGTCTCCCCCCTCTTAAGAGAAATTCATCCTCGAATTTAAATACTTACTCATACGTTCTTGAAAACTATGGATGCTTCTACCGTATCCTTTCCTTAGCTTCCTAAGTATACTCATCTATTCCATGATTATGCTAAAGGACCTTAATCATAGTTATCTTTGATACACAAATTTCTCCCCATTCTTAGTTCAAAAATCTACTTGTTTTTCTTTACAGTTAATACAAGCTCTATACTCATCAATCCATTCCTAAGATCACGTTGAATTCTAGGATACCAATTTCTAACAACTCCATAGGAAGTTTTTATCCATCAATGTTTACCTCACAGTCCTTAAACATATAGTTCACCTACCTCATAATACCAACTTATTTATATATAATGTAACTGATTTGTTTTATTCTCCTACTGATCATTGCTAAATATCATTTCGCTTCTTATAGTTCCAATCACAATTATCATTTAATAACTCCATATATTTCCTATATCAAACCATTGTAACATACAAGCATTTCATACCTCATAACATTATACCTACCAATCATTAATCTTAGTTGGATCCAAAACTTAGTCAACTTCTCTTTCTAAATCCACTTAGCTTCACTACCAAATTATCATACTTAGCATGCATCTAACATGAGCATCCATCAAATAATATCACATCACGGAACACATATCACCTAACATGTATCACATATCATGACATATATCATGTATTATAATCACATAACACATAACCTATAGCATAATGAGCTCTCCTAACATTTTTAAAAGTCAATTATTTCCTAGGTAATAGAAGATCAAACCAAAGCCAAATAGCTAAGTAGACATATAATATCATACATATCATTTAAGTCCTATGCCACTAGACTAACATTTGCCCACTGCTAGCAGAAGTCTCAGTTTTGTCTCTTATTCTTGGCTCCTTGCCCTTGAGGTTAAGATGGTCCAGGTGGTGGAGGTGTCGAGGTCACATTTCCCGGATTCCTTATTTGAGGGCAGTCCTTAATGAAATGATCCATTCGCCCACACCTTAGGCACACACCATAAATTCTTCAGCACACTCTAGGATGTTTCTTTCCACACTTTCCATAAATGGAGAGGTCTTATTAGCTTGACCATTCCACAGTCCAAGTGTTGAAGACGCTAAAAATTCCTTCCATGGGCCTCCTCTTCCTCTATGTTAGCCTTCATAGCCCTTATTCTTATACTTTCCTTTCTGCTCTCATTCAGTTCTCTCAGCCTTATATCTCTTCTCCATTATCTTGGCCTTATCTATCAAATTGGTCAAGGTCAATAATTCAATCGCTGCCAATGAGTTGAATAGAGGCATTATCAATCCTCTCAAGAAGCGGTTAACACGGCTAGCTTTGGTAGCTATGATGTTGACAGGAAATCTGCTAAGTCAGTTAAACTCTTTAGTATACTCCAAAATCGACATCCTAGGCTTTGCTTCATTTGCTCGAACTGCAACCCCCTATCTTGCCTGTCACTATTAGGCAAGAATCGATCCATCACTTATTGCTTAAACTCTGCCCATGTAGGTGGGTCAGCACCAGAAAATCGCTCCTTCACGTTCCTTTTATATCAATAGCATGCCTCTTTCTTGAGTTGGAGTCCTACCAACTCAATCACTTGGGCATTTGAGTAAGATAGTTGATGGACTAGCTTGTCCATCTCATCCAATAATTCATATGGGTCATCACGCTCCTCACCACCAAAGGTAGGTGGCTACAGCTTCTTGAACTCTACAATGGTCATCCCCTCATCGGGTAATCATTTCCTTTCCCTTCGAGTAGGTGCCACTACTGTAGGTGGTGGAACTTTATTCCTTTCTTGTGTTGGCAAAATTTCCCACCTTTAGGCTCATAGCTCTTCCAATTCCTTGCGCAAGCCTCTCATTTCCTCATGCATAGTTTGTACCTCTTGCGACAATGCTTGCTCATTAGAGCCCATAGTTGGTGCCTCCGAATTGGCTCTTTCTCTTGACTGTGCAAGTGCAGTGGCAACATTTGATGCATTGTCTGGCATGGCATCCTCATTAGCCCTAATGGGTTAAGCAACTATATGAACCTTTTTCCTAAGAGGCATTCTGCTATCATGACAAGGGATCTTAGTACTAATTCCTTTCTAACCCATCTAACCCTATTATCACATCATATCATATCTCACATCACATATTGCATAGCATTTATCATATAGCATATATCATATATCATAGCATGGGTCATACATCATAATCATGTATCATATAATTCATAACACTATAGATTCCCTATCATATAAAAATCAATCATGTGATAAGCAATAAAAGAAATCACTTCATACTAAGTAACTAGGTAGTCAAAAGGAATATCATTCATATCATATAAAGTACTATATTCTTACATCGATCATTGCCAACTACTCGTCCTAGCCCTCGTGTGTCCTCCACTAGGGTAGTCATCAAGTAGCCTCTTAGATCGAGTAAGTGAATGGTCAATAGAAGAGCACTCAAGAGTGACATGTCCACTATTGCCATATCGATAATAGAGGAGATCTCTATCCTGCTAGTGACTAGTCAAAGACAAGGACCTTAATGGCAAGTAGTCCCCCCTATGCTTAACAATCCCTACCTTAAGCTGCTCCACATCCTCCTTCAAGGCATGAACCAAAAGCCTAAGACTTTGGTTTTCTTCCTTTAACTTTGAGTAGTCATCCTCTAATTTCTAAATCTTGCCACAAACCCAATCATGATCCACGCACTCCTCAGGGTCCTCCTCTTCGTTAGGGGTCTCCTCCCTCTTGGGGCAGATCATAGGCATAACTCTCTCGAACATCTCCGGCCAAGTCCTCTTGCAGGTCACCTAGGGTGCTCTAAGTCTGGGTCCTCTCGCAGGAATGATTTTAATGGTCATTTGATAAGAGAATCATGAGCACACAAACAAATAATAATAAAGAGTACTATAGCTTATTATGATTTTGCATAACTATACTAGCGATAGACTGCAAGTGACATAACAGGAAAATTCCTATGCTCCAGGATTATACTTAACTAGCCTAATAAATTGACAAGTCTAAACTAGACTTTAAAAACTACATTTCTAATACCAACTTTGTCACATCCTAATTTTTAAGATATGACGACCCTAGAATATGAGGAGACATAAGGTTACCCATGCCCTAGAACCCACTTATACATATACAATTCACGCCTAAGATCATACCAAACCCAATGTATTAACTTAAATATCTAATAATATAAGAAACCTCAATATGCAGAAGAATAGTTTAGTAAAACACTTGGGAAACATCTCATAAGAAAAGCAACATTTAAAGTTTTAAGACAAATCATCAATAATTAATATCTCAAAGTAAACTCCTGGAGCATCTACGAGTATCTCTTCATAACATAGTATTATTAAAGACATTGGCAAGGAATCCCTAAGCAAAGTAGAATGCTTAAGGCATCACCTTGCCTACTCATATTGCTCACCTAGAACCACAAAAGAAAATAGGGTGAGATAGATGCTCTCAATGAGTAAACAATATAGCATAAACGATATCATATATCCCATTTTTAAGGAAAGCCCATTGCATATAACACATATTTCATGATTTATAAATCATGGTTTCACAGTTTTCAATTTAGCAAGATTTCACTTTAGCAGGTTTGTAAAAATCACACTTATAATACTTATTACCTAATAAGAGTAAATGACTATGCTAGTTCATTCACTCGAGGGAGAGGTGGCCTCATACCAAATTCCAACTCCTAACCCAATACTTATAAAGTTGTGAAACTGATCAGGCTCTACAGCTAGAACCGCCCCTTCTAACTGAGGTGGATACACAACCCCTATCCATCAGGTTGAGACCATACACAGGTTCTGATGATTACCCACATCAGCACGAGGATTTTTGCTTAAAGGGTTAAAGGTACCATAGCTAGAGCTAATGGTAATCCCAAATAACAATATCACATAAGGCAATAATAATAAGTATCCTAATAGCAATAGTAATTTAACTTTTGAACAAAAGATACAATGATAGTGTAGTTCTAGAAAGAATATAAGTTAAGGTAATAACCACAAAAAAATATTTATCATTGGATTATCACAAATGGCTTTGGAACAATTGTCCTTTGGCCACCCAAGCCTAACAAAGAAATCACATAGTCAAATTTGAAATGGAAATGAACTTAGGTTTCAAGAATCTTAAAGGTTCCCATAATATAATCATGATAGCTTAAACTTGTAACAATAGCATAATGTTTACTCATACTGGTAGCATGAATACAATGTTTACTCACCTTGTGGTTCATTTGCTCCTAATTCACGTAGCCCTCGGACTTCTAAGACTTCTCAAGCTCTTTCATAATATTTAATTCAGTACTTAATATTCATTTAATTATGATACTATCCTATCCTATAACTACCCCATGCACATATAACATTCACATACACTTAGAGTTGCCCATATAAGTGCACTCATCATTTGCACATAACATGTTGACTTAAATGTCTTGCACACTTAGCCTTTATAGGCCCATATAAAAACACATCATAATTCATGTCCATACCTTTTTAAGGTCAACATAATATCATTATCTTATTATCAATTCACTTTAACAATTTTCTTTGTACACTTAACACTTCCATACATGTCAACTTAACAAATAGCCTTTCAAGTATCATGCTTATCTCTTATGACCAATTCATTCAATCAATCTATTCATCAATTCAAGATTGTTAATTCATTATCAAGTCATCATAAAATCTATTTCCATATTTCTGAATCACATTCACATTCTAATCACAACATAAGGTTAAGATACCTCAGGTGTACCTTAAGTTTACCAAAGTGCTTCTAGACTTGTCTAAAGTCATTCCTTCAATCAACATGAAATTTAACCATTTATCATACATACATACATTTCAATAATTATTAAAATACATCACATAAAAATTATAAACATTGGGATAAAAATCCCATGGTAGGCCGAATACCCTATTAAGAGAAAAACTGAATTTTTCTTACTTTTCTTACTTTTCGTCTATTACAATAATATGTAGAAACATGGTTTGAATCAAGATTTTTCGTGTAAACACAATAAAAATCATTTTCAAACATCAATCTATATGAATTAGCAATAATAGGCATGGAATATACATGAAAATTCTAATCTTGTTATAAATATAATGTAGAAGAATAAGAACAAAGAATATAGAAAAGAGAATAGCTTTTCTAGATACTCCATTCAATAGTATTAGGCCCTTTATATAGAGTACAGAAGAGAAAGAAATAGGAAGCTTTTCTAATAAGGAAAATACAATCAATACTAATATGGAAACTAGAGTATTCATATATATGGAAAGACATCAATCAAATCCTATAATATATTATAACAGTCCCACTTGATGTCTTTTACAAAGAATATGTCTCGTTATAACCTTACTAAGGAAAAACCCTATGAGAAAAAAATCTTAGTAAAGGAAAAAGAGTGCATTATTCTTGTAGGAATTTGTGCCATAACAATGCCTCGTTAAAAATCTTGCCAGGAAAACCCAATGGGACAAAACCTAGGCTAAAGAAAAAAGAGTATAGTGCACTAAAATCTCCCCCTTATGAAAATATGATTTTTATCAAATATCTCTTAGCTAACGCATGCCAATTTTGTTTACTAACTTTTCAAATGTGGTTGTAAGGAGTGCCTTTATAAACAAATCTGCCAAGTTGTCAAACTATATACTTCATGATGTTTAAGTAATATCCACATATAATAATTTATTTATAGTACTCCTTTAAGATATTACTTGTGCCATGAATATGCCTCATTAAAAACCTTACTAGAAAACCCAGTGGGAAAAAAACATAGCTAAGGAAAAGAATACATTTCATGTGCTATTTTGTCATTGCACAAATTGCCTCATTAAAACCTTTGTCCAAGAAAACCTTGTGGGACAAAAACTTGACTAAGGAAAAAGAGTATAATCATTTACTAATTTACTCCCCTTGATGAGGATAGATTTTAACATGATATATACTATTCAATGAAACAATGCCGTTTAAATAACACACTAGGTAAAGACTTAGTACATAAGTCTATTAGGTTGTCACTTAAGCGAATTTGATAAATATCTCGTCTAGAGCTTATATACATACAGGAATTTGGGTGAGGCTTATATGTCTACTTCATCACCCTCGATATACCCACCTTTAGTTTATGAAATGCGAATTGCATTATTTTCAAAACATAATGGGAGTATCTTTAGTGAGGTACTTCAGGACCATAAAAACCTTTATAAAATTGTAGTATCACCATATGTGAATACATAGCTAGTCTAAGATCTACCATTATAGAGATCAAACAAATAACCAATATTCGCATATAGACCAATTTCAAATATGAATCAAAATATGATCATAATATTAATAGTACATTAAAGATAACTTTTTACACCACTCTAATATCTCTTCGTAGGTGCAGAACTATACCTAGCTAAGAATTTTTCTTGCAAATGCAATATCATGTTTGATGCAATTTGCAAGATACATTAGTGCTCTATAATACTTATATATGGTACTTCAAGACCAAATAGCTCTTTATTATCTTCTTTAGGTATAAAAGGGTCTCTCTTCACTTTTAGTGAGCTGATCACCTATTAGTATGCTTAAGGGAAAAGATTTATTCATGCAAAATTGCTTATATATCTTTTCCATATAAGTATACTGGTGTATTAGGACTCCTTAATAATCAGTCTACAGGCTAATACAAAATTTCATTTCCTTTAAATTTTTCATCTCGAACTCACTTTTCAAATAGGTACATACTTATTTGAGTTTGTTAGGAGTCACATTGATATTTAAATCAACTTATACTGCAATAATAACATATACCATTCTATGGTCTTTTATGAATACAAATGGACATAGTGTATTATTCATATATCTTTCTTTCAATAAGAATTTAGTCAAATAATCATACCACATGTCCATATTGCTTTAATCCATACATGGATTTTTGTAATTTGATGAAATATATGTCACATGTTTAATATGCATTTATTTATGATATCTTTAGTCCTTCTGGGACTTCTTATATAAATATCGCTTGTAAAGAGTATATCAAGTCTTTCTTTAACTACATACTAATCAAATAATGGAACATGATTATTTCCATAATAAGAGAATTAGTTCAAATAACAGAACATGATTATTTCCATAATAAGAGAATTAGTTTTCTCATAATTGATAATAAAATGATTCTAGCTCTACTTTAATTGCCTCTTTCCATGATGATCAATTATGTTTATACTAATATTCAGTTACATTTATAGATTTTGGATCCAGATTTTCTCTTGAAATATCAAGAGCTATTATTGAGGAAAATTCATCATCGATGATAATTGAATTTCTATAAACTCTTTCTCTTATATCACAAAAAAAATTGAGATCTCATAGTTTTCATTTGTATGATCATCAACTTTAGAAACCATATCTAAAGAATCTAATTGTTTCATTGTCTCAGTCTGTGTCTCATAATTAGCTATAGCTCTTTGACAGAGATCTTCCTCTTCAGGAGGTTTATCTTTAGGAGATTTTATGAGTGACGCTGCTTTTCTTTTCTGTGGATTTTTATTTTTAGTTTTAATTTACTATTCATGCTTCTGGCGTGTAGTGAGATTAATTGATTTTTTATTTGCAATTGGAACTACAATCCCTTTTTGGGGTATTTGTAGCTGTAATATGAGACTTTGTCACTCTTTTAGCATTTATAAATGCATTTGGTAGTTAAGTTGTAACTCTATTATTTTCTGAACTTCTGGTTCGCTCTAACTTGTACAGGGATTAAAATTATTTAAAGGGTTTTCCTTCCAATAAATTTCTCAACATTCTTTAGCACTGTAGGTGCTTTTCCTCCCCTTAATGTTGAGAAATGTGCCTCATCAAAATAAATTCTTAGTCTCTTTTGTGGACCCATTGTTGCACATTGGATAGTGATATTAATATATTCATGGCACAACCAAAAATTTGTGAATCATGTCCTTATACAAGTTTCAAAGGAGAGTATGTATGATGTACATAATGGTATTCATGTCAAACCTTCAAGGTTTTATTATTGAACTATAAGTTCAATGCTTGAATTGCAGGTTCAATGCAATATGTTGTGCATGTGTATAGGGGATAAAACAATAATAAAATAACTCATTAATATTGCACAAGTTGTAAAATCCTTGCAAATTACTCCTTCAAGGAGTTTACATAAAATCATCAATATTGAATTGAGTTGTGTCCTCTATATGGGTAGTTCCTCTTTCAAAATCTCATGATTTACCAAATGATTTATAGCATTCACTTCAGGGAATGCAGTTGCACTAGTGAGCATTGTTTGATGATTTCTCATTAGTAATTATTCTTTGCAATTACTATAAGACAAACAATATTTGTAAATTTTCACTTTTTATACTGCTACTACAGGAGCATGTAACTTTATTACCACACAATTTCAGCTGTGAAGTAATTTTAAACATAGTTGAATTATATTCTAAAATAGACTTCAAGTCTTATAGGTGTAGATTTAGCTAATCATATTGAGCTTGTGGTAGTATCACATCTTTCAAGTGATCATATCGATCTTTAAAGCTCTTCTAGATAATACAAAAATATTAAATAGTGAGATATTCATCCATTAGACCCCTTTTACATATAGTATAAATATGATCAAAATCTTTGTGTTGGAAATAAAATAAAAATATTAAATTGATTTGCTTAAAAATCTAGAACTCAATCGATTTTGAGAAAAATGAAGAAATTTGAACTAATTTCATGTAAAAACTCCAATAATTTATAAATCAATCCAACCATTTACAATAAATTTATGTTTACAATGAAGTAATAAATTTTCAATTATTTCAAATTTCATACTGAAACCAAACACATAAACAATATGAATTTCATACTTAAAAATCAAAATAAGGCAATTACTAAAAAATATATTTGCATCAAGCTAAGTTGAGGACAAATTAGCCTTTAATTATAAGGCACAACAATCTTTATACTAGAATTATAGTTAAAAATAAAAAAAATAATATGCAATGGTACAAGCAAATTATACTTGCGAATAAGAGAAACCAATATATATACACAACATATTTATCATAGCATATTTATAATTCCACTAAGAAATTTAGGACATAGATACTGTAAGTATAAGTGAAGACCTCTCTTGAGTAAACTTGAGCTAATTTTCAATTTTACTGGATTTTTAAAACTCTAAATGTATTAATTGGTCAAAATTTAGTAAATTACATAGGTTCAAGTTTTCAAAATACGTAGTGTACACTATAACCATTCTATACTTCTAGTATAAACAAAATTTACTATATAATATATAAACTAAATTCTTCATAAATAATCATCTCAATCATGTCCCCAAAAAAAAAAGCAAAAAAAAAACACAAATTTTCTATCTATATGTCATATGTATAATATTGTTCATTTATTAAAATAAAATCATTAGGAGTATATATATAATCAATTAACCAATTAATTATTTCAAATATCCATTGTAATTTGTAATCCATTGAAATTGTTAAAGGAAGATAAAATATGGCAAACCAGAAGTTTACCGTACAAAGATTAATTAGAGTACCAAACCTGTCAAATGGTTCTCAGACAAATGAAAAATCTTTAGCAGCATTAGATTTTCAATACCCGAAAGAATGACACCAGTTAATCCAAATCTTGTTAGGCTTAATTTCATATTCAACGAAATCAAAATTAATGGGCAATATGCCACATTGGTTTGCTACTCTCAATTTCACATCAACAAATTGTACTACCACGACAATACGGCATAAGAATCCCATAAGATAAATAATTAATTAAGACTAATTCAAGAATTTCAGCATTTAGTATCCATGATAAATAATTCTTACTCGTGATGTCAAGGACCATCAATTAACATTGTCTAATATAGGATCCTAATAAAATCAGTCTTTTAAAGACTTATAGACAATGCATTTAGTTATTTAGAAACATAAAATAATTCTTTAATGAATTGGGATATTAAATTTTAGGATATTTAGTTCTTTAGAAACTTAGGCCAAAATTCTTCATAAATTTATACCTTAATTATTTATTTAATTAGTTCTTTAGAAACTATAAATAATACTAGTTTCTTCAAGAGCTAGAATTTGAAATATAGTGTTAGTTCTTTAGGAACTAGAATATAGTTAATGAAAATTAAATAACATCAAATAGTAATATTTTTTTTTCATAAAAATGATGATGATGTGTATAAAACAACAAAAAAAAAAATTTTGTAAGTTAAAAAATTTATAATCATTTCCTATCTAATAAAAATATTATTATTAAAATAATCATTTAAAAAAAATTACGATAGTTTCATATGTCAAAAGAAAAATGATTTACATCCTAAAAAAAATGATTTTATAGTTATAAAAAAAAATGTATAAGCAATTTTTTTTATATTTTATTTTTATGTCCACTCAAGAAGTAAAAAAAAATGTATATTTAATTTAATTGACGCAGTAAAATAAATACTTCTCAAACATATATGCATATGAAACCATAGGCATATGTCCATTTAAGAATATATATTTCATATGTCATTCGAGATGAGAAAAAGAGGGAAAAAAATACCTTAGGAAGAAAAAAAGTAGAAAAAATTCATGCTGATAATGTGTTATAAATATAATGCAGAAAAATAAGAG
Source organism: Reutealis trisperma (assembly GCA_947687605.1). NCBI lineage: Eukaryota > Viridiplantae > Streptophyta > Magnoliopsida > Malpighiales > Euphorbiaceae > Reutealis > Reutealis trisperma. Next base: position 927,699 of record CANTUT010000059.1, read on the forward strand.
CAAAGAATATAGAAAAGAGAATAATTTTTATAGATATTTCATTCAATAGTATTAGGCCCTTTATATAGAGTACAAAAGAGAAAGAAATAGGAAGCTTTTATAATAAGAAAAATACAATCAATACATAGAAACTATTCATGTATATGGAAAGACATCAATCAAATCCTATAATATATCATAACAAATTTTAGGTTTTAGGATGCAAAACCATGAACTTTTTTTGTTTTCAGTATTTTTTGGTCATTATAGTAATATATAAACTGGTATTTTAAACCATTATTTTTCATTCAATCACAGTAAATATCATTTTAGAACATTCACATGTATGAATTGGTAGCCATAGATCATAATTGTGCATGAAAATTCCAAGTTTTAAGGTTTAGGGTGAAAATCATGAGTTTTTGCGCTTTTCGCACTTTTCATTCATTACAGTAATATATAAACACATGATTTAAGTCATTATTTTTCATCCAAACAAAATGAATATAAGTTTATAATTTCATCATACACAAATCGGTAGCCACATACATATATAATCATAGAATTTTCTGACTTCCAAGTTTTAAGACAAAAACCTTGAATTTTCTTATTTTATGAAACTTTTTGGTCGTTACAGTAATATGCAGAAATATGATTTAATCCAATATTTTTCATCTAAACACATCAAAAATTAGTTTAGAATTCAATGATGTAGAAACGCCCCTGTGCCCCACCCCCCCCCCCCTCCTTTATGAGTTTATGCATGAAAATTTCAATTTTGAGTTACAAGATTCACCTTTGGAGAAATTGCGTAGGAAGGTTAGTGTTTTCGGTAGATAAATTAATTTCTCTATCAAAAATTCACCAAACTGATTTAAATTTGTAAAAATTAGTGAATACCTAGTTCAAAATAATTTTCTCATAATTTATTTTAAAGAAATCAAATAAGAAATTGAAAAAGAAGAAAAACTTACGATTACGGTCAAGAAATCGCAAAGTTGAAAGATGTTTTCTTAATTTTAGTAGAGAGAATTGTTTTGAGAGAATTTTTCTATTAAAATACAAAAAAAAATAGAGTGATGGCTGCTAGAAATATGGTGCTAGCCAAAAATTGATGTTTTAAATGTAGAATTTTGGGCAATTTTCACTGATACCCTTAATGAGCTAGGTTATGAGGGTTTTTTGGTAGTGGGCTTTTAGGTATTTGGGCTTTTTATTTAATTTAGGGGCTGATTATGGGTAATTAAAAATAATTTTTTTTTATTATTTTCATTAAAATTTCCCTCAAAACATTTATTTAAAAATATTTTAAAAATACTTAGAAAATTATTTTATGCTTAAAAATCATCTTTTTGCCTAAAATTTATTTTATGAAAAAATAAATTATTCATGCTAATGCACTTTATATAAATCATTTATTTCATACTAATAATTCACATTAGGCATATTAAAATTAATTTAACCTGTCATATACTCATAAATCACTTCACACATGAATTTTCATAAAGTCATGCATTTTGTCACAATAACCCTAAATTCAAACAATTTATCACTAAAAACTCCTAAGGTAGGTGTGGGTTGTTAAATAAACAAGGACTAATTTAAGGTTATGATACTAGTCCACAAAATTAGATCCTATGAACTTTTATTAGAAAGTATACTTGTGATGGGATAAGATTTACTCATTTTATCATAATATTGCAGAAAATTAAAAAAAAAACTATTAATGTTAAGTAAAAAGTAATTTTCATAATGATTTGGTATATAATCATAATGGTGCTCCCACTAACTTTGTGATTCCTACTTTTACTAAAAGAATGGTGGAGCCAAATGCCGCGGAGCAAGGTGGTGGGATGAAATTTCAAACATTTTAAAATTTCACTTCACCCATTTTGGTCCAAACATATATTCAAGCAATCAATTAATTTATGTATAAAAAACATATGCATAGAAAGAAGAAGGGAGAGTGATCATATTATCTCTTGAAAGTTCCTTCTTTCATTAACAAAGAGATTCCTAAGTGTGAAGCCTCTAAATCATCCACACCTAACTCACCTTCAAGTTTCCATTTGGTTTCTTTGGTGTTCTTGAATCCTACTCTTAGTTGCCTAAATTAATTCAAGATTTTCCCTAAAAAAACCTTTAGGAAGTTAAGGTTTCTCTTTTATTGTTTTGGACTAAACTTTTTTTTTTCAATTTGCAAGCATTTGTTCTTTCACAAAGAACAAAGAAAAGAATTGAAGACCAAAAGAAAAATGAAAGAAACTCTTTCTTTATCTTTTCTTTCTCTCTCTCCTTCTCTCTAAAAGCTTCAAATGAAAAATGATGTTCAAACCTATCATGACCCAATAATTTTAAGCTGCAATGATCTTAGGGCATAGGAAGATATAAGGTCACCTAAACCCATAGAATCCATTTAGCTTCACATTAATATGATGTATCCTAAGATTCAAACATGCATTACCTTATCATTCTATCATTTACTATTTACTTTGTCATTTTACATGCTTGTACACATTATTCATTTATCAATAATATTAATCATACTTGTGCATCATTTACCAATTTCTTTATTAATATATATATCATTTTCATTTATATATTGGTACCATTATGTTTCCATTAATCTTATTATCATTCATATACTACTTGCTTAAATAGTGAAACATAATTATAAGATATTATAAATTCACAATATATAATATTCAGTATTACACTAATACTAAAATCCTCGATAACCATAGAGATATAGAACATAAACCTTCAAATTATATAATCAAACTCCATAATACCAAAACATAGTAGAGCAATTCTCAAGTGAAAGAATAGAGCTTGAGATTTCCTTGCTAACTTGACAAATTGGCTTAAAAAATTTAAACAACTAAAGGAATGAGACAGAGCTCAATGAGTATATAATAATATAATATATATAAGAATACATGGAGTACAAATAAAGTAGCACTTTTATAGTAATAAAGAGATGTTAATCAAGATTGTCAATAACGAATGCCAATCTTTCTTTGGTAACATGAGCAATATCTTTAGCAGAAAATAATCAATTTTTGGAAGTGGTGTGCTTCCCACTTATAAATCAATAAATCAACCGAGTGGCGACTAGTGCATTGCTCACTTGAACATATCACACTACATAAGACTAATTAGGTCTTACGACTAGGCATTCCTCCTAGTAGAGGTTGGGTACTCTCATTCTATCCACAGGCATTTACTAAGTGCAAAAGGTTCGATGTATTATCCCACATCAGAAGGGGATTTATACTTTATTTCGATGCCAATGGGAAGAGCACATGTATAACCAATGAAGGAATTCAGTGGAACAAATAACAATGAATAGATGGTGATGAGAATCCATATGCCTTGAAAGAATCCCATAAATATATACAAGTTAAAGATTTCAAAAAGGTTCTTCAAGGTTGTCATTTCTATAAAGATAGCTTACAAAGCCATGCAACATAACCATTGTGTATGATTGATGGATCATTCAAGAAGAAAATAAGGTTGTATGAAGTTTCCTACAAACCAATCAAGGATATTTGGATCATGAGCTTTGCATATGGATCCAATTATATTCAAGAAAGCTTCAAGAACTTAATCAATCTATTCAAGTCTAATGTCAAGATGAAGAGGCGAAATTACATTCCTATTTGCTTGGGCCTAATCTATTCAAGTGTTTACAAAGCTGCCATTTTTCATTCAAATTGGACCCTCCATATTTGGGCTTTTCAAATTCAATTAATCATGTTTTATTTAGTGTTTGGGCTACCTATGTTATGTACACAACCCAAGAGTTGTTTAAACTATTTTATTTTCATGTTTTAATTAGTTTTATGCCTAATTTATGTTAGGTCAAAGGTCCATCCGAATTTCATAGTTTAATTAATTAGATTTTATTTTCTAGTTAGGAAATAGCTTCTCTTGTATAATAAGGATTCCTAACTAGTTTTATAATTTAGTTCTAACCTAGTTATTATTTAGGAATTAATTTCTAATTAGGAATCTTCAATCCTTATATAAGAAGATTTCCTAGTTCATAGTTGATTCTAATTTAAAGGTTGAGCCTCTATATAAAGTCAACCATTCATGTAAATTAAAAATAAGTTTTGATTAATAAAATTTAGCTTTCTTAAGAGTGTTAGCTCTTGTTTTTTATTCTTACTTGAATCAAGTTCATACAATCAAAGCTAATTCCTTTATGCATATTTATTCCAAGGTTCTCTCTCACGAGTTAGTATTTTGTCGTGGAGATTATCATCCAAAGGTGATTATATTCCAAAGTGCTCTATCATGAGTTGGATTTCGGTTACGGAGTTGGGGAAAATCTAATTTAGCTTTCCAAGGAGTTGCTTTCTAGTGTAAAGATATTAGGTCTCAAGTTTAATATACTTGGGGTTCATATTAGTTTGGTATCAGAGGTTAGGTTCTAAATTAGGTTATATATTTGCATTTCATTTGTGTTTTTCATTTTTGTTTATTTTTCTTGTTTCCTCAATCTTTGTTTTCATTAAACTCCTTTGTTTTCACTTTGTTAATTCTATTTGCTATTATTTCAGGTCTAAGATTGAAAAAAAAAAGATTTCCTAAATCGTCTTCTTTAGTTTGTCTTTATTTTCTATCTTTTCATGTTATCGTCATTCCTTTCTATTCTTTGTGTTTCATTAATAATCAAGTGTTGGAAGGTCATCCATTTTGCAATAATTCAAATTCAAGAAGTTAAGAAGGAAGGAATCAACTCCTAAATTGTCAACTTTAATTCGGTTTGGATTTTTGTACTTAATCTTCAATTTATCATGTTAATCTTTAGTACTTGTCCTTAAAATTACTTGCTATAATTAAATTAAAAAAAAGAAGAAAAAAGAAAAGAATAAAAGAATAAAAAAAAAGAAGGAAAATTCGTCCAAAAAGAAAAAGAGAGGTAAAAAGTATTAAAATCTGACTTTTTGGGGTATTTATAGAAGTTATTTAACTCCTAGAGTGAAAAGGACAAGAAAAGAGGCTGATTTTCAAGATTGTACAAGGAGAATCAAAGATTTCAACATTCTATAAGGAGTTTGATCAAGTCTGAGCATCCTTCCAAAATAAGCTAGGATTGGTTTCCTATTCCTTATCAATTTCTGGTTTGACTTCCTACTTCCATTTTAAGTTATCTTCTTTTATTTGTGTCCAATTAGGTTTCCTAATGCAATTAGGATTCCTATATTGTTTTCCTAGTTCTATTAAGATTTCAACGTTTTTTTTTCGACTTCAATTAGGATTCCTAATTTTACTTTTCTGAGTCAAATTCTAATTTTTGTTTTCCTAGTCTAATTAGGATTCTTATTTTCCTAGTGTCATTAAGATTTCTAGTTTCTTCTTTCATTGAGTCTTTTAGCCTTTGATTTCATTATTTTCGTTGTAATTAAGTATAGATTGTATTAATTTGATTTTTACAATTAATCTGAGTAAGAGACTTCAGTGGAAAAAGGCTAAGTGTGAGCTCATAAAGAGAAAAGTCATAACAAATTGAGTGAAATATGAGTGATTGAGTGGCAATACTTGAGTGAAACACATGAGGGAGTGAAGTGAGGTATTATTTTATTTTACTAAATTTATTTTAAGGTCTTTTTACAATGAATATTGATCAAGAATTTCAAAAAGAATTAATGGCTATTAGGCAAGAAGTAGGTATATGAATATTGAAGGATGAAGAATGTAATGATGTTTTTCATACAAGATGTCGCATCCAAGATAGAGTATGTCATTTGATCATTGACAGAGTGAGCGTTGTTAGTCTTTCAAGTCTTAAACTAGTTGAGAAATTAAATTTTCCCACTAGAACGCATCTAATACCACACACAATGTATTTGTTTAATAAATATGTCAAGATTAAAGAGTAAGTTTTAGTTTCATTCTTTTTGGGAAGGTATAAAAGTGAAGTTTAGTGTGATGTTGTACCAATAAATGTCACACATGTTTTATTTGGAAAGCCATGGATACATGTTAGTCAAGCAAAACATATCAAATCTACTAACCACTACAAAGTCCCACTAAAAGATGGCAAATATACTACCCTTGTTCTTCCTTCTCAAAAAGAATTGTATGATGATTGAGTGAAGATACAAAGAAAAAGAAAGGGCAAACTCCAAAGACAAAATAGTGATGTTGGGCTTATAGTGATAGAATTGAGTGTGTCAAAAAGGGAGAATGAAGGTGATGAGAGTTTAAAAAAAGAGGAAAGCGATGTGCAAAATGAAACTGTGGAAGTTACTCATAAAGATGACTTAATACTTTTGGAGCTCACAAATGAAGAGTCCTTATTAAAAGGTAAAGAAGTTATTCATGAAGAAATTCCAACATACGATGCTCCTCAAATAGTTGTTGAAAATAAAGCTAATATTATTATAAATAATGAAATAAAAGAAAAAGCAAAAAAGTGCATAAAGAAAGAGTGTGAGATTGAAAAGAAAAAGAGTGAATATGAAAAGAAAGAACTCATAAGTGAGGAAGAAAATAAAGAGCTTTCAAATGAGAGAAAAGAAATATTGGAAAGTTTAAAAGAAAAGTTTGAGAGAAAAAATAGAAAGTAAGTGAGCATAGTTAAAAAGGAGTGTTTTGTTTTCTAACACTAACAAGCTTGGGTTTTCCTTACTTAGTCTTATTTCTCTTTTTCAGGATTTTAAAGAAGGATTGTCATGGAATAAAAGAGGTGATAAAGGCAATGCATTCCTTATTTCCAAGTGCTCAAGTAAAGATTTGAGGATGAATCATTTTGAGAGGGAGGGAATTATGATAATCCATACGCCTTGCAAGAAGCTATCAAATATAGGCATGATAAAGACTTTAAGAAGATTCTTCAAGATTATCATTTCTGTCAAGATAGCTTACAAAGGCATACATACAACCATTGTACATGATTGATGGATCATTCAAGAAGAAAATAAAGTTGTATGAAGTTTTCTATACAAGAATCAAGTATATTAAATTAAGTATTCTGATACCAAATTGATACAAACCCCAAACAACCTGCTTTAAGACCCAATACCTTTATGCTTGGAAGTGACTCACTTAGAAAGCCAAATCAAGTTTATAAGAAAAACTTAATTCAATGATGAACCTATATCAAGAAACCTTGGTATGTTATGAATAAGCAAAGTAATTAGCTTTGAAAATTTGGGTTGATTCTAAATCCTAGAACCATATTTAAGAAAACTCTCACAAGCTTAAAGCTTAAATTTGGGGAAATCAACTTCACCTCCTCTTTATTAAATTAATAGTTAAGTATTAATAATGTTACAAAAACCCTAAATAAGAATTAGCTAAGGACTGGGAAATCTTCCTATACAAGAATTAAAGATTCCTAATTAGAAATAACTCTTAAGCTATTTATTATACAAGAAAACTGATTCTTAAACAAGAAAACAAACTAATCCTATTTTTGGGCTTAAACCAAATATAAACAGGCCCAGAACTTACTAATTACATATCCAAACATAATTTAATTAAACATGGGCTTATTGTCACATCCCATTTTCAGAGACATGACGGTCTTAGAATATGGGAAGATATAAGGCCCATACCCGCAGAACCCACTTATACTTGTACCAATACTGGCTAGGATTGTACCAAAACCTTTTACATTAACTTAAATAAACCTTTTTTTTTTTTAGAAAATCTTAAGTTGCGAAAGCATAGTTAAAATATACTTTAAACATAATCTATAAGGAAATAATATTTAGAATCCAATTAAAACCTCGAAAGATAATATTTGAAAATAAGCATCCAAAAATAAATATTCCCAGAGTGTCTAAGGATAACTCTTCATAACATGTTAAACTAATTATCTTGGATAAAGAATTCCCCAAACGAAGTAAGATGCTTGAGCCATTGCCTTGCCTCCTCTTACTACTCACCTGGAACCACACAAAGAAAAAAAAAGGGGTGAGATAGATGATCTCAATGAGTAAACAATATGGCACATATGATAACATATATCTCTTTTTAAAAAGGAAACCCATAGTTTATAACACATTGTTCATGTTTTATAATTCATGAATCAAAGTTTGCAATTTAACAAGGTTTGTAGAAAATCACACTTATTACTTGTGAGTGAAGACTCTTGCTCAAGTCACTCTTGAGTGAAGACACTGCTCAATTCACTTGAATTTATGAAAGTGAGTGAAGACTCTTGCTCAATTCACTCATGAGTGAAGATACTACTTAATTCACTCAAATTTACCTAAGTAAGTGAAGACTCTTGCTCAATTCACTCATGAGTGAAGATTTTTGCTCAATTCACTTATAAGTGAAGACACTGCTCAATTCACTCAAATTTACATAAGTGAGTGAAGACTCTTGCTCAATTCACTTGTATTTATGGTAATCACTTATAACAATAGCACTTAAGAAAGTAATAACATGTATCACAATAGCAATAGCAGTTTAGCTTATTGAACAAAAGATAAATAACAGTGTGGTTCTAGAAAGAAAGTAAGGTAAGGCAACAAATCATAAAGGTACTTTATTATCATTGAATAATCAAAATAGATTTGGACCAAATGTCCTTTGGCAACCTAAGCTTACAAAGAAATCATTTAGTCTTAATTAAAAATAGAAAAGAACTTGGGTTTCAAGATATCAAATGTGCATATAACATGATAACTTGTACTTGTAACTTGAACATAATATTTACTCACCTTGTAGTTCCTTCGCTCCTAGTGCACTAACCCTTTTGAACCTCTAAAACTCCTCAAGCTCGAACATAATATTTAATTCAATACTTAGTATTTATTTAATCATGATGCTATCCTATCCCATAACTACCCTGTGCACATATAACATTCACATACACTTAGAATTGCACATATAAGTGCACTTCATCACTTGTACATAACATATTGACTTTAAAAGTCTTATACACTTGGCCTTTATAGGCCCATATGAAAACATATTATAATTCATGTCAATATCTTTCTAAGTTCAATACAATATCATTATCTTAATATCAATTCACTTTAATAATCATCTTAGTACACTTAACACTTCCATATATGTCAACTTAACAAATAACCTTTTAAGTGCCATGCTTATCTCTTATGACCAATTCATTCAATCAATCTCTTCATCAATTCAAGATCATTAATTCATTGTCAAGTCATCATACAACCTACTTCCATACTATCCAATCCCATTCACATATTAATCATAGCATAAGGTTAAGATATCTTAAGTATACCAAATTGCCTCTAACCTTGTCTAGAGTCATTCCTTCAACCAACATGCAATTTAACTATTTATCATTCATTCATACATGCCAATAATCATTAAAATACACTACATAAAAATTATAGATATTGGGATAAAAATCCCAACAATGGCCAAATACTCCATTAAAGAGAAAATCTAAATTTTCTTACTTTTTGCACTTTTTGTCTATTACAATAATATGTAGAAACATAGTTTGAACCAAAATTTTTCAAGTAATCAAAACAAAAATCATTTTGAACATAAACATGTAGGAATTAGCACATATATAAATCCATATGCATGAAAATTTTCCAACTTTAAGTGTTAGGGTGAAAATCATAAACCTTTCTTATTTTTGGTACTTTCTGGTCATTACAGTAATATATAAACAGGTATTTTATTTTTCATTCAATCACAAAAAATATCTATTATGAACATCCATATGTACAAATTGGTAGCCAGTAGCATGTCTTATGCATGAAAATTCCAGGTTTAAGTTTTTAGAGTGAAAATCATGAGTTGTTTAGCTTTTTGTGCTTTCTATTCATTACATAAATGTGTAAACACCTTATTTAAATCATTATTTTTCATCCAAACAAAAAAAATATCAATTTAGAATTCCATCATACACAAATCGGTAGCCACATACATATATAATCATAGAATTTTCCAACTTTCAAGTTCTAGGATGAAAACCTTGAATTTCTTTGTTTTCTGAAACTTTTTGATCGTTACAGTAATATACAAAAATATGATTCAATCCAATATTTTTCATTTAACACATCAAAAATTAGTTTAGAATTCAATGATGCAGAAACTGCTGCCCCCTTTATTGAGTTTATGCATGAAAATTTCAATTTTTAGTTATAGGATTCACCTTTGGAGAAATCACGTAGGAAGGTTAGTGTTTTCGGTAGAGAAATTAATTTCTCTATCAAAAATTAACCCAAAATGGTTTAAATCTATAGAAATTAGTAAATACCTAGTTCAAAATAATTTTCTCATAATTTATTTCATAGAAATCAAATAAGAAATTGAAAGGAAAGAAAAACATATGAATACGGTCAAGAAATCATGAAGTTTGAAAGTATTTTGTGAATTTCAGTAGAGAGAATAATTTTGAGAGAATTTTTCTATCAAAATACTGAAAAGTAGAATGGTGGCTACTAGAAATCAGGGGTTGGCCAAAATTCTTATGATACATGTAGGGTTTTGGGTAATTTATAAGATTACCCTTAATGAGCTAAGTTATGAGTGTTTTAGTATAATAGGCTTTTGGGTATTTGGGCTTTTTAATTAATTTTGGGGCTAATTATAGGTAATTAAAAATATTTTTTTTTTATTTTCATTAAAATTTTTCCTAAAACATTTATTTAAAAATTATTTTAAAAGTACGCATAAAATTATTTTATACTTAAAAATTGTCTTTTTGCATGAAAATTTATTTTATGCACAATAAATTATTTTATGCTAATGCACTTCTGTGAGGCCTCGCCCGAGCACTAGTCTGATCTGCCGAGGAATCGAAATGCTCTTTGGGAGAAACTCCATGATTGGAACTCGCTATGAGTTCAGAAAATTGATTTTTGTAATTTGTAAGTTGAAAAGTGAGTCGCCATTTTAATTTATTTATTTTAATTGAGAAAATTAAAGAAAACCCAACATGATTGACTCCAAAAATAATTTGATTTTATCCCAATAGAAAATGCACCGATCTGCGAGTGACCAAGGAAGGCTCAGGGATCAAGTTTTGGTAATTACACAATTAAGAAAATAGATTTCTTTACTTTGGCTAAAAATGCAAAATAATTCTTGAAAAAAGGAATTTTTGTTTGTGCATGAACAGGAATATGATGATGAATGAAACAGATATATGTATATATATGATGAGATGGAATGACAATAAATAAGCAAGATAAATCCTACTTAATTATTACAATATCAAAATAATCAAAATAGAGGGGATCTTTCCTCTAGCCCTTATGGGTACTAGGAAAAACACATATTCCCCAAGTAAACTAAAATAAAATCATAAACAAAATATTAATACCAATAAATCAAAATAAAAAAGGAAAACAATATTGATAAAAAGATTTTGGAGTTGATGCCCTTCAGAATGACAGCCTGCGTATCCTATCGAATAGGAATCAAATCCCATGTAGTTCTCCCTTCTTGCGAACGGGGGGTTTTAGAAATGTGTTGGTTTGCTTATTAACTTAATTCTGATTCTTAAATTAATAAGTTTTCAGATCTTTTCAGTTTTAGACTTAAAGAGAATTCTAGATCAGAATTTAAAATTTTAAAAATAGAAAAGGGATTATACCTTTGCTTTTCTTGACTTTCAAACGAATGGAATGAGTTTTGAATTCAAAAGAAACTTGAAATCTGGATCTAAAAAAGCAACAAGTATATTAGTACAAAGAGAGGATTTCTGCCTTGGAATGTGTGTTAACTGCTTTAGAATGTCTTAGAATGCATTGGAGTGCATGTCCAAATGAGCTTGAAGGAGGCTCTATTTATAGAGCTACTAGAGGGGGTTTCGGTGGTACGGATGGCGGCGTCGATGCGTCGTCGGCGGCACCGGCGACACGCTGGCCGTCCGAGCGGCATAGCAGGCATGCTGCCTGGATACCGGCACCAATTTAGTGCCGCCCATGGTGGCACGGCAGGAGTGCCGCCATTTCGTGCCACCCAGAAGGTGGCACGGCAAGCATGCCTCTCATGCAATTCGACTTGCTTACTACTTTTTCATCCGTTTCGGGTCCACTTCAGTTCTGATTCGAGCTCGGTTTGATCCTATGGGTTTGTAACTGAAAGACGGTCGACTAAAGGTGAAAGATTCAGGAAATTTATTTTTTTCAATGAGGCGCTGCCCCTTTGACCCCTGCCCACTAACCTGCTAGTGGGACTGCCGTATGTGTAGCGCCCTATTCTTAATAGGTGTCAAGCTGCAGCCGAATCAGGAGGTGCAAATTTGAGGGTTCACAACTTCATATAAATCATTTATTTCATTATAATAATTCATATTAGGCATATTAAAATTAATTTAACATGCCACATACTCATAAATTACCTCACACATGAATTTTCATAAAATCGTATATTTGTCACAATAACTCTAAATTCAAGCAATTTATCATAAAAACTCCTAAGGTAGATATAGGTTGTCACACTTATATCATATTGATAAGGGCCTAAAAAACATCAAAAACTAAAGTAAAAATATAATTAAATTTAGAAAATAGAAAACAAATTAGTCGAGCCCATTATATAAGCATGTTGTAGCTTGCCCAGCATTCGTCATACCTATAATGTCTATCACGCTCGCAATGAAGAAATGCCCATCATTTGTTGCTCCTGCAACACTCATCACACTCCCAATAAGCTCTGTTTTCATTTTTTCTTTCCAAAGAATTGCATGAATTTAAATCTTACCTTGAAACTTCCTTGAATACAATGCTTTCCAAAAGTGATGCTTATTATACAAGTCTTCTTGATAACATTATAGAAAGCTTTGTATTTCTTTTGATTTCTCTTGAAAGAGCCATTGAACATGAATTCAAGCTCTATTGATTCTCTTTCCATGCTAGCTTGATTAAATGGACAACCTTGAAAAACCTTTTTGAAATATTTATCATGCATACATTGGAGATCTTCTTGCAAGGCATTTTGACTCTCATCATTCCCTCCCTCCTCAAAAGGATTCATCCTTGAATCTTGACTTGAACAACTAAAATGAGGGAATGCTTTACTCATACCATTTTCTTGTTCTTGTTCATCTTCTTGTACATCTTCTTGTACATTTACTCAACCACATCTTGTGCTTCCTTTAAGATTTCTAAATGAGTATTGATCATTGAAACCTCTTCATGAACAACAACAATGTCTTCTTCTTCATCACTAATCAAAAATCATGCTTCGTAGGCAATAAGTCACTGGCATAAATCCAATTAGCTTCACATGTAGCTTGAACAAGTCTAGCTCTGATGACTTCAATCTCTTCATCTTTATTCTTCATCTTCTCCAATGTTGGCTTGGATGCATTCTTCCTTTTATCTTCATCAACTTTTTGATGTCATCTTGGAAGTTGCATAAAGGAATTTTGAGCTTTTAGTTGTTGCCCCCTTGTGAGTGTACTTTCAAGCCTCTCAAATCGATTATGAATTTGTTAAATTTTCTTTCCATGACTTGACATTGTTCAAGAAGTACATCCATATCCCTAAGGTGACATCTTCTTTGAAATTCATTCCACCATTTGTCCATTTTTTTGTTAAGTTGTGCTAGGAACTTTAAGAAATTTTGGTCATCATCTTTATCATTGGCACTTATTATGAAAAAATGAAAAAGAATGTTGGTAAAGCAAAACCTCACTTCAGTCCCTCACGTGTTTCACTCGAAAGTAGACAACACTCATATTCACTTGTGTTTAATTACTCTTGCCTTTTACCACTCAACTCTTAATTCCAACCTAAACAAAAATTAATACTTGAATGGTTCACAATAACCAAGAGTAAGGAAGAATTTGACATAATCCTAAAAGAAAAAACAAGAAAAATAATTGATACTTAAAATGATTTTGTAACAACCCATAACCGCCCTAGAAATTTTCATGACAATTTGCTTGACATAGAACTATTAAGACTAAGTGTGTGATTTTATGGAAATTTATGTGCTACGTGATTGATGAGTATGTAATATGTTAAATTAATTTTAATATGCATAATATGAGTTATCAGTGTAAAATAAATAATTTCTATGAAGTGCATTAGCATAAAATAATTTATTTTACATAAAATGAATTTTTAAGCAAAAAGGCGGTTTTTAAGCATAAAATAATTTAGTGTATATTTTAAAATAATTTTTAAATAAATGTTTTGGCAGAAATTTTAAAGAAAATAATAAGAAAAATATTTTTATTTTAATTACCTATAATTAATCCCAAAATTAATTAAAAAACCTAAATACCCAAAAGCCTACTATACCAAAACACTCCTAACCTAGCTCATTAAGGATAATCTTTGAAATTGCCCAAAACCCTACATATTTAACAAGAAAATTCTACCAACCCTAGATTCCAGTAGCCACCATTTTATTATTTTATCATTTTGATAGAAAAATTCTCTCAAAATTATTCTCTCTACCAAAATTTACAAAATACGTTTAAACCTTGCGATTTCTTGAATGTATTTGTAAGTTTTTCTCTCCGATCAATTTATTATTTGATTCCTATGAAACTAATCATGAGAAAACTACTTTGAACTGAATATTTACTATTTTTATTGATTAAATTTGTCCTAGGTGAGTTTTTGGGAGAGAAAATAAATTTTCTACCGAAAACACCAATCTCTCTATGCGATTTTTCCAAAGGTGAATCCTATAACTCAAAATTGAAATTTTTCATGCACAAACTCAAGGGGGCTAATTCTTACATGTTTGTGTTCTAAATGGATTTTTTTTTGTGTTTAGATGAAAAATATTGATTTAAAACATATTTCTGCATATTACTGTAATGACCAAAAAATTTTGGAAAACAAGGAAATTCATGGTTTTTGTCCTAGAACTTGAAAGTTGAAAATTGTCATGTGTATGAACATGAGGGGCTGCTGATTTGTATGAGTTTGCATCCTAAATTGATTTTTGTTATGTATGGAAGAAAAATAATGGTTTAGATCATGTGTTTACATATTACTGTAATGACCAAAAAGTACCAGAAACAAGATAGAAGCATGGTTTTCATCCTAAAACATAAAGTTGGAAAAATTTCATACATATGTATCTATATGGGTGCCCCGATTCCTATGGTATAGTGTTCTAAAATGATTTTTGTTTTGATTGCATGAAAAATCTTGGTTTAATCTATGTTTTTATGTATTACTATAATGAACATAAAGTATGAAAAGTAAGAAAATTCAGGTTTTCTCTCTCATAGTGCATTCGGCCATTGTTGGGATTTTTATCCCAATATCTATAATTTTTATGTAATGTACTTTAAATTTTATTGATATGTCTAAATGAATGATAAATGGTTAAATTGCATGTTGGTTGAAGGAATGACTATAGACAAGGCTAGAGGCAATTTGGTATACTTAAGATATCTTAACCTTACGTTGTGATTAAAATATGAATGTGATTAGGTAATATGGAAATAGGATTTATGATGAGTTAACAATAAATTAATGACCTTGAATTGATGAAGAGATTGATTGAATGAATTGGTCATAAAAGATAGGTATGATACTTGAAAGGCTATTGATAAATTGACATGTATGGAAGTGTTAAGTGTACTAAGATGATTGTTAAAGAGAATTAATATTAACATCATGACATTGTGTTTAAGTTGAGAAAAGTATCAGTATGATTTATAATGTGATTTCATATGAGCCTATAAAGGCTAAGTGTGCAAGACTTTTAAAGTCAACATGTTATGTATAAGTGATGAGTGCACATCTATGTGCAACTCTAAGTGTATGCGAATGTTATATGTGCATGGGGTAATTATAAGATAAGATAGAGTGATAATTAAATGTATACTAAGTATTGAATTAAATATTATGTTAGAGCTTGTAGAGTTCTACAGGTTCATAGGCTACGACTACTAGGAGCAAAGGAACCATAAGGTGAGTAAACATTATATTATTGTTACAATTACAAACTATCATAATATGTGACCCTTTTGATATTGTTGAAACCAAAGTTCTTCTTTATTTTCAAAAATGAAATTCTCTGATTTCTTTGTTAAGCTTAGGTTGCCAAAGGACAATTGGTCCAAAAACCATTTTAGTTTATCTAATGATAATACCTTTATGATTATTGCCCTAACTTATATTCTTTCTGAAACTACACTATTCTCGTATCTTTTGTTCAAAAAGTTAAACTATAAATTCTATTGTGATACATTTTATTGTTGCCTTAAGTACTATTATTATGTGTGATTGCCATTAGATCTAGGTATGGTACCTAACCCTTTTATGCAGAAATCCTCATGTCGATGCAGGTAATCATCGAAACCTGTGCACACAGTCTTAACCTAATAGATAAGGGTTGTGTATCCACCTCAGCTAAAAGGGGCGATTTTAGCCGTGGTGCTTAATCAGCTTCATGCTTCTCTATGTGATAGGAGTTGGAATTTGGTTTGATGCCACCTCTCCTTTATGAATTTGAGTGATTATGGCATTAACCTTCACTCTATGTGTTATGTGTTATAAATGTGATTTCTGCAAGCCTTGCTAAAGTGCAAACTTTGATTCATGAGCTATAAATCATGAACTATGTGTTATAAGTTATGAGTTTCCTTTTTAATGAATATATGTTATTGTATGCACTATATTGTTTACTCATTGAGATCATCTATCTCATCCTTTTTCCTTTGTATGGTTCCAGGTGAGCAATATAAGGAGGCAAGGTGATAGCTCAAGCATTTACTTCGCTTGAGAAATTCTTTGTCAAAGTTATAATAATACCATGCTATGATGAGTCCGTAGACGCTCTAGGAGTTATTATGGGAACTTATTTTAGAATGTTATATTGGAGAATTTATTTGGAGTCTTATTATTATTATTATTTTCTTATGAATAGTATTAAAGTATATTTTAACTTCTACAATTAAGGCTTTTCCTTTACAAAAAGGTTTTATTAAGTTAATGCATGAGGTTCAGTATGATCCTAGGCAATGATTGTATGTTCATGGGTGGGTTCTACAGGCGTGGGTGACCTTAGGTCTCCTTATGTTATAGGACTGTCATGTCTTTGAAATTAGGATATGATAAAGTTGGTATCAGAGCTATAGTTTTAAAGTCTAGTTTAGACTTATCTATTTATTAGGTTAATTAAGTATAATCCTGGAGCATAGGAATTTTCCTATCATGTCACTTGCAGTCTATTGCTAGCATAGTTTCGTGAAATCCTAATAAGTTATAGCAATCCTTGTTGTTGCTTGCCTGCCTTACAATTCTTTTGACAGATGTCCAAGAAGATTACCTTTGCTCGAGGACCATGATCCAGAGTACCCTGTGTGACCTATAAGAGGACTTGGTAGGAGATGTTTCAAAGAGCCGTGTTTGTGATTCACCCTGCGAGGGAGGAGACCCCTAATGAGGAGGAGGACCCCGAGGAGTGCCTGGACTATGATTGGGTTTATAATAAGATTCAAAAATTAGAGGATGACTACTTAGATTTGAAAGAGGAAAACTAATGTCTTAGCTTTTGGTTCATGCCTTGAGGGACGATGTGAAGTAGCTTAAGGCAGGGATTGTTAAGCATAGGGGAGACTACTCGCCATTGGGGTCTTTGTCTTTGACTACTTGCCGATAGGATAGAGATCTCCTCTATTACAAATGTGGCAATAATGGTCATGTCGCTCTCGAGTGCTCTTCTATTGACCGTTCGCCTACCCAATCTTGGAGGCTACTAGACAATTGCCCTAGTGGAGGACACACAAGAGCTAGGATCAGTAGTTAGTGATGATTGACATAATGACATAGTACTTTAAATGATATAAGTGATATTTCCTTTAACTTCCTAATTACTCAGTATGAAATGATTTCTTCAATTACTTATGACATGATTGACTTATATATGATAGGGAATTTATAATGCTATGAGTTACGTGATACATGATTATGATGCATAACCTATACAATGATATGTGCTATGTGATAAGTGATATATGATATGTGCCTTATTTCATGACATGATAAATGCTTAGGTTGAGTGCATGATAAATGCAATGGTAGGATAATGGGGGTGACAAGGATTAATAGGGATATAGTACTAAGTTCCCTTATCATGATAAGTAGAATGGCTCCCAGAAAGAAAGTTTTCACAGCAGCCCGACCTATTAAGGCAAGTGAGGATGCCATATTGGACACTACATCGAATGCTGCCTCTACACTTGCACTTTTAAGAGAAAGATCCAATTCGGGGGCACCAACTATGTGCTCTATCGAGCAAGCATCATCGCAAGAAGTGCAAGCTATGTGCGAGGAAATGAGAGACTTGCGCAAGGAATTGGAAGAGCTGTGAGCTCAAAGGCAAGAAGTACTGCCAATATAAGAAAGGAATGAAGTTCTGCCACCTGCAGTAGTGGCACCTACTCAAAGGGAGAGGAAGTGACTACCTGACAAAGGGATGACCATAGCAGAGTTCAAGAAGCTGTAGCCACCTACCTTTTATGGTGAGGAGGGTGATGACCTATATGCATTTTTGGATGAGATGGACAAGCTAGTCCATCGACTGTCTTGCTCTATTGCCAGAGTAATTAAGTTGGTAGCACTCCAACTTAAGAAGGAAGCTTGGTATTGGTATGAGAGAAACTTCGAGGAACAACTATATAGGGTAGACCCACCTACGTGGGCAAAATTTAAGCAAAAAGTGATGGATTAGTTCTTGCCTAAGGGAGAGAGGCAAGACAGGGTGCTACAGTTTGAGCAACTGAAGCAGAAACTAGGAATGTCAATATCGAATTATGCTAAGAGTTTAATCGACTGAGCATATTTGCTGCCAACATTGTTCCCATTGAAGCAAGCCGCATCAGTCATTTCTTAAGAGGACTGATCACACCTCTGTCTAACTCCTCAGTGGTGATTGAATTTTCAACCTTGGCCAAGTTAATAGACAAAACCAAGATAATGGAAAAGAGGTATAAGGCTGATAGAGCCAAACGAGCTGAACAGGAGCAGAAAAGAAAGAATAAGAAAAAAGGTCATGGAAGACAACATAGAGGAAGAGGAGGCTCAAGGAAGGAATCTTCAACACTTGGACCACAAAATGGTCAAGCTAAGTAGGAACCCCCCACTTGTGGCAAGTGCGAAAAGAAGCATTTTAAAATTTGCTAAAGAGTTTCTAGTGCATGCCTAAAGTATGGGTAAATAGGACATTTCATTAAGGACTGCCTTTAGATGAAAAATCAAGGGAATCTAGCCATAACACCTCCATAATCTAAACCATTCCAATTACAAGGGCAAGGAGTCAAGAACAAGGGGCTAGCTATTAGGAATGCATCGGCGACAAAAAATAAGGGTAAGGGTCATGTCTTCGCTTTAAATTAGTAAGAGGCCTGTGCTTCACACACAACCATCACAAGTATCATTTTCA
Organism: Reutealis trisperma; assembly: GCA_947687605.1. Classification (NCBI taxonomy): domain Eukaryota; kingdom Viridiplantae; phylum Streptophyta; class Magnoliopsida; order Malpighiales; family Euphorbiaceae; genus Reutealis; species Reutealis trisperma. The sequence continues at coordinate 947,007 of CANTUT010000059.1, forward strand.
TCCAAAATTTTAGTCCAAGATGTTTGATTGATTCTAGTGCTACCCATTCTTTTGTATTGCCATGTTTTGCTAGGAGTCTTAGTAGGGATAAGGAATTATTGATTGAACCCTTAGTAGTGTCTTGATTATTCATGATCATTTTCATTAATGATTTCTTGATTTACTCCAAAAGTAAAGAAGAACATGAAGAGCATTTGAGGATCGTGCTAGAGACATTACGAGACCACCACCTCTATGTGAAACTGTCTAAGTGTGAGTTTTGGATGGAGTCTATCAACTTTCTTAGACATGTAGTAAGTAAGGAAGGAATTCAAGTTGATCTGAAGAAAGTTAAAACGATACCAAGTTGGCCATGGCCCACAACAACTTTAGAAGTATAGAGTTTCTTGGGCATGATGGGTATTATCGCAGATTCATATAGGACTTTTCTAAGATAGCAGCCCCATTGACTAAGTTAACTAGAAAGCAAGTTAAGTTTTATTAGGAAGAGTCCTATAAGGAGACCTTTCAGAAGCTAAAGAAGTGCTTGATATTAGCTCTAGTTTTGGCATTACCTGAAGGAGAAGAAGGTTTACCGTCTATTGTGATGCCTCACGAGTAAGACTTGGATGCGTCTTGATGCAAAATGGTAAAGTCATCGCCTATGCATCACAGTAACTTAAGAAGCATGAAGTGAATTCCCTACTCACAATTTGGAATTAACTGCAATAGTGTTTGCTCTAAAGATCTGGAGACATTATATATATGGAACAAAGTGTGAGATCTACATGAATCATAAAAGTCTTCAGTACATCTTGAGCCAAAGAGAACTGCAAAGGAGATGGGTTAAACTATTGAAGGACTATAACTATCAGATTCTTTACCATCTTGGAAAAGCAAACATGGTAGTGGGTGCCTTAAGTCAAAAATTGATGGGAATCCTAGCCCATGTGTCAATATGAAAAAGGTCAATCATGAAAATGTTAAAGGAGTTATTTAGCCAAGGCTTGAGGCTAGAGATTGGAAGATCAAAAGCTTTGGTCACTCATTTCTAAATGAAGTCTAAGCTAATGGGAGAAATAAAGGATTCACAAGATAAGGACACACACATGGTTAAGCCAAAGGCTGAGACAAAAGAAGGAAAGAACTTTGAGTTTAAACTGGTTGATGGAGTTTTGAAGTGTGGAAATAGAATATGCATGCCTGATGTGGATGGATTAAGGGAAAGGATATTAAAGAAGGCACATTAGACACCTTATTGTCCTAGAACTACCAAGATGTACCATGATGTGAAAGCTAACTATTGGTGGCCTGGACTGAAGAGGGATGTGGCTAAATTTGTAGCATCAGGTATGAACATCAATGACCCTCTAGATTGCTATAAGAGATTCAACTGCCTAAATGGAAGTGCGAGCATATCATTATAGACTTCGTAGTTGGTTTACCTAGAACCTCTAAAGGATATGACTTTGTATGGGTCATAGTGGACCGACTGATAAAGTCGACTCATTTTCTAAGAGTTAAGACCATATACTCTGCAGCCGAGTATGCATAACTCTATATAGATGAGATCGTGAAACTATATGGAGTGTTGATTTCCATCATCTCAAATTAAGGTAGTTAATTCACCTTCAAGTTCTGGTAGAATTTGCAAGAAGCATTAGGAACACAATTGGATTTCAACATTACCTTTCACCCTCAAACGGATGGATAGTCTAAAAGGACAATTCAGACACTTGAGGATATGCTAAGAATGTGTGTTTTGGACTTTGGTGGTAGTTAGGATAAGTACTTACCCTTGATTGAATTCACATAGAACAATAGCTATCATCCATCCATTAGTATGGCACCATATGAGGCGTTATATGGGAGAAAATGTCGCTCTCCAGTTTGTTGGATTGAACCTAGAGACAAATATATGGAGATGCTGGAACTACTTAAGGAGACTATCGAGAAGGTACCCTTAATCCAAGAGTGGCCGAAGACGGCCTTTAGTCGATAAAAGAGCTATGCAGACTCTAAAAGAAAGGACAATCATTTTGCTGTGGGAGATCACGTCTTCTTGAAGGTCTCTCCAATGAAAGGTGTTATGAGATTTGGCAAGAAAGGAAAGTTATCACCTCATTTTGTTAGTCCTTTTGATATTTTGGATAAGATTGGGGAAGTGTCTTATAGGCTTGCTTTACCCCCTACTATGGTGCATGTGCACCTAGTTTTTCACATCTCCATATTAAGGAAGTATGTATTGGATTCATCTCATGTCTTGTCAACTTCAGAAGTCATAATAGATGAGTGATTATCCTATGAGGAATTACCAATTACCATATTGGATCAACAAGTGAGGAGGTTAAGGAATAAGGAGATATCCATGATTAAGGTCTAATGGCAAAATCATGGGTTGGATGAGTGCACTTGGGAAGCCAAGGAGGAGATGTGATGGAAGCATCCTCAGCTTTTTGAGAGCGTATAGGTAAGTAACTAAATTTGAGGATGAATTTTTTTTTTAGGGGGGAGAATTTAACAATCCACAACTATCCTAAAATTTTTTGTGACAATTTGCTTGACATAGAACTATTAAGACTAAGTGTGTGCTCTTATGAAAATTTATGTGCTATGTGATTGATGAGTATGTGGTATGTTAAATTAATTTTAATATGCATAATATGAGTTATATTTGTGAAATAAATGATTTATATGAAGTGTATTAGCATAAAATAAATGATTTATATTTGTGAAATAAATGATTTAAAAGGGCTTTTTTTAAACATAAAATAATTTAGTGAGTATTTTAAAATTATTTTTAAATAAATGTTTTTAGAGAAATTTTAAAGAAAATAATAAGAAAAATATTTTTATTTTAGTTACCTATAATTAGCCCCAAAGTTAATTAAAAATCCCAAATACCCAAAAGCCTACTATACCAAAACATTCCTAACCTAGCTCATTAAGGGTAATCTTAGAAATTGCCCAAAATCCAACATATTTAATAAGAAAATTTAGCCAGCCCTAGCTTCCAGCGGCCACCATTATGTTATTTCATTATTTTGGCCAAAAAATTCTTTCAAAATTATTCTCTTTACTAAATTCACAAAATAACTTTAAACCTTGTGATTTCTTGACCGTATTCGTAAGTTTTTCTCTCCTATCAATTTATTATTTTATTCCTACGAAACTAATCATAAGAAAACTATTTTAAACTAAATATTTAATGATTTTTATTGATGAAATTGGGACTAGGTGAGTTTTTGGGAGAGAAAATGATTTTTCTACCGAAAACACCAACCTCTCTACGCGATTTCTGCAAAGATGAATCCTATAACTCAAAATTGAAATTTTCATCCATAAACTCAAGGGGGGGCACTACTAATTCTTACATGCTCATGTTTTAAATGGATTTGGTTGTGTTTAGATGAAAAATATTGATTTAAAACATATTTTTATATATTACTGTAATGACCGAAAATTAGGAAAATAAAGAAATTCAATGTTTTCATCCTAAAACTTAAAAGTAGAAAATTTTCATGTGTATGAACCCTAGGAGCCAATTTGTCATCCTAAATTGATTTTTGTTATGTTTAGATGAAAAATAATGGTTTAAAGTATGTGTTTACATATTATTGTAATGACCAAAAAGTACCGAAAATAAGATAGAAGCATGGTTTTCATCCTAAAACATAAAGTTAGAAAATTTTCATGCATATATATCTATATGGGTGTTGATTCCTATGGTATAGTGTTTTAAAATGATTTTTGTTTTGATTATATGAAAAATCTTAGAATAATCCATGTTATTGCATATTGCTATAATGAACGGAAAATATGAAAGTAAGAAAATTCAGGTTTTCTCTCTCATAGTGCATTCGGCCATTATTGGGATTTTTACCCTAATGTCTATAAGTTTTATGTAATGTATTTTAATGATTATTGACATGTATAAATAAATGATAAATGGTTAAATTGCATGTTGGTTGAAGGAATGACTCTAGACAAGGCTAGAGGCAATTTAGTATACTTAAGGTATTTTAACCTTATATTGTGATTAAAATGTGAATGTGATTGGGTAATATGGAAATAGGATTTATGATGAGTTAATAATGGATTAATGATCTTGAATTAATGAAGAGATTGGCCAAATGAATTGGTCATAAAAGATAGGCATGGCACTTGAAAGGCTATTGATAAGTTGACATGTATGGAAGTGTTAAGTGTACTAAGATGATTATTAAAGTGAATTAATGTTAAGATCATGACATTGTGTTTGACTTGAGAAAAGTATTTGTATGAGTTATAATGTGATTTCGTGAGCCTATAAAGGCTAAGTGTGCAAGACTTTTAAAGTTAACATATTATGTACAAGTGATGAGTGCACATCTATGTGCAACTCTAAGTGTATACGAATGTTATATGTGCATGGGGTAATTATGGGATAGGATAGCATGATAGTTAAATATAAACTAGGTATTGAATTAAATATTATATTAGAGCTTGAGGAGTTCTAGAGGTTCAAGGGCTATGAGTACTAGGAGCGAAGGAACCACAAGGTGAGTAAACATTATATTATTGTTACAAGTACAAGCTATCATACTATGTGACCCCTTTGATATTCTTGAAACCCAAGTTCTTTTCTATTTTTAAAAATGAAACTCTATGATTTCTTTCTTAAGCTTAGTATAAAAATCATTTTAGTTTATCCAATGATAATATCTTTGTGATTATAGCCCTAACTTATGTTCTTTTTAGAACTACACTATTCTTATATCTTTTGTTCAAAAAGTTAAACTGCTATTGGTATTATGATACATGTTATTGTTGCCTTAAGTACTGTTGTTATGTATGATTGCTATTAGCTCTAGCTATGGTACCTAACCCTTTTATTGCCATTAGTTCTAGTTATGGTACCTAACACTTTTATGCAGAAATCCTCGTGCTGATGTGAGTAATCATCAGAACCTGTGCACACAGTCTTAACCCAATGGATAGGGGTTGTGTATCTACCTTAGTTAAAAGGGGCAGTTCTAGTTATGGGGCCTGATTAGCTTCACGCTTCTCTATGTGATAGGAGTTAGAATTTGGTTTAATGCCACCTCTCCTCTATATGTTTGAGTGATTATGGCAAAAACATTCACTCTATGTGTTATGTGTTGTAAGAGTGATTTTTGCAAGCCTTTCTAAATTTTAAACTTTGATTCATAAACTATAAATCATGAACTATGTGTTATAAGCTATGAGTTTCCTTTTTAAAGGAATATATGTTATTATATGTGCTATATTGTTTACTCATTGAGATCTTCTATCTCACCCTTTTTCCTTTGTGTGGTTCCAAGTGAGCAATATGAGGAGCCAAGATGATAGCTCAAGCATTCTACTTCGCTTGAGGAATTCCTTGTCAAAGTTATAATAATACTATGCTATAATGAGTCTGTAGACTCTCCAAGAGTTATTATGGGAACTTATTTTAGAATATTATGTTGGAGAATTTATTTTGAGTCTTATTATTATTATTATTTTCTTATGAACTGTATTAAAGTATATTTTTAACTTCCGCAACTTAAGGTTTTCCTTTACAAAAAAGGTTTTATTAAGTTAAAGCATGAGGTTTGGTATCATCTTAGGCAATGATTGTATGTTTATGGGTGGGTTCTATAGGCATGGGTGACCTTATGTCTCCCCATATTCTAGGACCCTCATATCTCTGAAATTAGGATGTGATAGAATTGAAGACATAATAAAAGAAAATAACAAGAAACAAAAAATTTTAAGAATCCTAATCCTAGTTGGATGGGAAGTAAGAAACCTAGAATAACACAAATACAAATTGAAAGTTGAAATAAAATAAGAATCCTAAACCTAGTAGGATTAGGGAGGTAAGAATTCTAATCTAAGAACAATTATGATTCTTGAGTTGAAAAGTCAATTACTGCTTCAATCCTAATTTTAATTAAATTAAAAACAACTCTTCCTAGTTTAATCTTGATAAGTAATTCAAATTTACTAGGAAAGTCATTAATTAATTCTTTCCTTCTTTAACTCATACTAGGAAGTCAATTCAGCTTATAAAACTTATTTTCCTCTTCTCTATGGCTGATTCTTTGCCCACTTTTTATTTTGGACAAATTTTGCTCCTTTTTTTCCCCTCTTTCTTTTATTTCGACTTCTCTCTCCCTCTCTCTCTATCTCTCTCTCTCTTTTCAATTCTAATTTTTTTTAATCAACAAATACTTAAGGATTTGAAGATCTTAAAAAGAATCAATAATAAGATAGACTTGAATGAAAACGAGTAAAACAATGGGAATAAGACACTAGAGTAAATGAATCTACAGACAAGATTCCATAGAATTTTTGAATTGGTAAGGTTTTCTTTTTTTTGACCTGAAACAAAAGAAAAAAAAATTAACAAAATGGAAACAAAGGAATTTAATGAAAATGAAAATAGACAAAAATAAGAACAACGAAAGAAAATAGAAAACACTATTGAAACAAAAAGATATAACTTGATTTAGAGCTTAAGCTCTGACACCAAATTGATGTGAATTCCAACTATATTAAACTTGAGACCCAAATGATCCAATATATGAAACTTGAGTGAATAGGATAAGAAAAGAAGCTGATTCAAGATTATACAAGGAGAATCAAAGATTTCAGCATTCTACAAGGAGATAGACCAAGTCTAAGCATCCTTCTAAAACAAGCTAGGATTGGTTTCCTATTATTTCCAAATTTTGGTTTGACTTTTCTAATCCTATTTTCATTCTGATTTCTTACTAATTTAATTATTTCTTTATTCATTTTGGTTTTCGTTTTGTATTTAATTAATTTCAATCCTTGTTCGTGTCTTATTAGGTTTCCTAATCCCATCAGGATTCTTATATTATTTTCCTAGTTCTATTAGGATTTTAACTTTTGTTTTCCAACTTCAATTAGGATTTCTAATTTTATTTTCTAAGTCAAATTCTAATTCTTATTTAATAAGTGCATAATTTAACTATATTTTATCCCTTGTTGTTACTTGGTTTTATTATTAAATTGAGTTTAGTTTGTTTGTTAAGTGGTCTATCAAAGCATTTTGAGTGTTTTAGTTGATTTGGAGGACATGAATCAATTTGTCTAGAAATTGCCAAGCTAAGGAGAAAATTCAGTGAATTTTGCGCAAGGAGTTAAAAACACAATAAGCAACACGCCCAGAAGCATGAGATTGGAGCAAATTCAGTGAATTTTGGGCAAGGAGTCAAATTCTGATTCTTTTCAAAGAGTTTTACTTGAAGCAAACTTTTTGAGAAGAATGGAGGAGTTGACAACCAAAATCAAAAAGAAAGAACGAGATTGGAGTGGATTCAAAATGGGTCATTCAAGATCGAAGAGAAGATTTTTAAGAACTTTTCTATGGATCATTTGATTTATTATTCTCTTCTTTCTATTTCATTATTCTTCCAACTTACCATGAACTAAACTCTTTTTATTTAGATGGGATGAACCTTTGTTTGAATTGTATGGATTGAATGTTTGGATTTTTAATCAAATCATCCCTGAAATAAGTTATCTTCATAATTTATATTAATAAAATCTGATTGATAATTGATAGCTTATTGATTTTATATCTAATTTCTTATTAAAGAGTAGAGATACCCTTGATTTGATCTAGTCACTCATGAATATTAGGGATTGCTTGAGACTCTAGAGATAGGTTTAAATCCTTGATCTTAATGTTTTGCCTAACCTATTAAATAAGAAGAGATTCTATTTAATTTGCTTAGGGAAAAGGGAATTAATTCACTTGAGAAAGGTTTAATTTTACTTTTAGGATGGCTAACTTGATTCATTGTTTGATTTGATTGATTTCACATTCCATGAAATACATGAGGAGCTTGGGGGAGTTTCTATCTAGATAATCTATCCATTGATTTTTTTTTCTATTGATTTGGTTTATTTTCTACATTTAGATAATTTAGTTTAATTGTTAATTTATTTTAATTCTAGCTTCCTTGAAATTTGATTCACTAGACAATAATTAACATTTGAGCTAGTACTTATATAGTTTCCTTGTGGGATTGACCTCTTTTGTGCTATACTACCTGAACAACAAGTACACTTGCGTATAACTATAGTACAATAAACTTAAAGTTTATTTAACCTAGTGGAAGTCTAAATACAGACCATCAAATTTTAGCGCCATTGCCAGGGAAACAGTTATATAATATAGGCAAAATAATAGAGACTATTGATTTAGTTTTTGATTTTTGTTTCTAAATATTGTTCTTGGTATTTTATATTTTAGGTTACTTAATTCTTGTATGACTAGAGCTAGTTTATCCAACTTGGTAGAGGAAGATCCTAAAATAGGGAGAACTTTATGCAACAAGTTGAAGGAAAGAGAGTTGGTTGTGGTTAAGAAGATTGAGGCGTAAGAAGAAGTTAAAACAATGGAAGATAGGGAACGAAGAATAATGTCAGATTATACTAGGCTTGCTCTCAATAGGGCTGATTCCAGTATCAAGAGACTGATGGTTGCCGCCAATAATTTTGAGATCAAACTAAATATCATTCAGATGGTTCAGCAATTGTGTTAATTAGGTGGATTTCCTGATGAAGATCCTAATGCATATTTGGAAAATTTTCTAGAGATTTGTGACACATTTAAGATCAATGGAGCTTCAGATGATGCAATTAGGTTGAGGCTGTTTCCATTTTCTCTAAGGATCAACCTAAGTAGTGGTTAAAATCATTTACTGTTGGAACTCTTAGGAGGGTTTGGCTGAAAAGTTTCTAGAAAAGTATTTCCCTCCTTCCAATATAGCAAAGCTGAGGAATGTCATTTCTTCATTTATGCAAAGTGACACTAAGACTTTGTATGACACTTGGGAGAGTTTCAAGGATTTGCTGAGAAAGTGTCCACACCATGGCCTACCTCTCTGGTCGCAAGTTCAAACTTTCTACAATGGTCTAAATTATACAAGTAAGCAAGCAATTAGTGCAACTATTGGGGGTTCAATTAATAACAAGATACTCGAGCAAGCTAGGGATTTGATAGTGGACATAGCCATTACTAACTACCAATGGTAGCCCACTTAAGATCAAGGAAAAACTAGGGCTCCTAGTGTCCATCAAGTGGATCCTGTGGTAGCTTTGGCGGCTCAACTTGAGGCTATGAATAAAAAGATTTATACTTTGGCCTTATTAGCTAAGCCTACCTAAGTCAATGTTGTGAATGGTGTGGGGGAAGTCATCAAAGTCAATACTATCAAATGGGGAATAATTTTGCCAAGCCTGAGTAAGTGGACTATGTGTGTAATGCACTAAGACAACATAATAATCCATATAGCATTACCTACAATCCTAGTTAGAGGAATCATCCAAATTTCTCTTGGAATAACCAAACTAATGCTAGACCTCTACCTAGATTCCAACCTAACCTCAGTAAGAGAAGAAAAGTAATTTGGAGGAGATGTTGGGAAAATTCATTGCAGCTTTGGAGACTAGATTTCAAACCATAGAGATAGCTCTAAGGAATCAATAGGCTTCTATTCATAATCTACAGAATCAAGTAGGCAGATTGCATAAGCATTATCTAAGAGATCTCAAGGTAATTTGCCCAGTAATACTGAGACTAATCCTAAAGAGCAGCTTAAGGCCATTACATTATGAAGTGGTAAAGAGTTGAAGGGTCCTAAGAAGCAAAATGAAAAATTGACTAGTGATGGTGCCAAAAATGAAAGTTAAAGAGAAAGTGGATCCTACACCTGTGGTTAAAGAGTTCTAACCATGCATTCCATATCCTATGAGGTTGAAGAAGGACAAAATGGATGAACAATTTGGTAAGTTTCTTGAACTCTTTAAACAATTACACATTAACATGCCTTTTGTTGAAGTTCTTCTGCAGAGGCCAAAGTATGCTAAATTTCTTAAAGAGCTACTTTCCAATAAAAGGAAACTTAAGGAGGTGTTAATGGTTTAAATTTTTGTGAAGTGTTTGGCAATCGTTCAAAAAAAGCTACTTGAAAAGCTTAAGGATCCAGGGAGTTTTACTATCCCTTGTCTTATAGGTAGTTTGGAGATTAATAAAGCATTGGCTAATTTGGGGGCTACAATTAATGTTATGCCTTACAAAATCTTTAAAAAATTAGATCTAGGTGAACCTAAGGCAACACACATGAGTATTCAATTAGCTGATTGATCTATCACTTACCCTAAGGGTATAGTTAAAGATGTGTTGGTTAAGGTTGGTGAATTTATATTTCTCGTAGATTTTGTGATATTGGATATTGATATGTCACTTATCCTAGGTAGACCATTTCTAGCAATTGCTAGAGCTGTTATTGATGTGCGTGATGGTAAATTGATACTTAGGGTAGGGAATGAGCAAATGGTTTGGCAAATATCCAATTCCATGAAACACCCATTTGCACTTTAGAGTTATGTCTTGTGCAGGAATAGGAAGATATTGGGACACTTCAGACTATTGAACATGTAGCCTATCTTAAGGCTACCGAGCCATTGAAGAAGAGCAAGGCATTTAAGCACATTGAGATATACAAGAGTGAAAGGATGAAGCCATCTATTATTGACCTACCGAGTTTAGAACTCAAGCAACTCCCTTCTCATTTGGAGTATGTTTTCTTAGCGAAAAATTGTAAGTTCCCTATGATTATGAATGCTAATTTATTAAAGGGACAAAAGGCAAGGTTATTGGAGGTTTTGGGAAAACATAAGAAGGCTATTGCATGAAAGTTGCAGACATCAAAGGCATTAGCCCTTCTTTTTGCACTCACAAAATCCTAATGGAAGAAGAATATAAACCTGTGGCACAACCCTAAAGACTTCTTAATCCTAAGATGAAAGATGTGGTAAAAGCTAAAGTGATCAAGCTTCCTAATGTAGAAATTATCTACCCCATTTCAAATAGTTCTTGAGTGAGTCTAATTCAAGTGGTATTGAAAAAAGAAGGCATGACTTTAGTGCCTAATGAAAACAATAAGCTGATTCCTAAAAGAACAGTTATGGAATGAAGGGGGGTGTGCATTGACTATAGGAAGTTGAATGATGCTACTAGGAAAGATCACTTCCCACTCCCTTTCATTAATTAGATGTTGGAGAGACTTTCCGAACATCAATTATATTATTTCTTGGGTGGATTATTTAGGTATTTTCATATTCCTATAGCCCCAGAAGATTAAGAGAAGATAACATTCACCCATCCTCATAGAACTTTTGTATATCAAAGGATGCCATTTGGATTATGCAATGCACTAGCTACCTTTTAGAGATGCATGATGGCCATTTTTGATGAGTTGGTTGAGGACATCATGGAGGTTTTAATGGATGATTTTTTAGTGCATGAGGACTCATTTGATGTTTGTCTCAAAAATTTAGAGAGAGTGCTAGCTAGGTGTGAAGAAACCAATATAGTTTTGAATTGGGAAAAAATGTCACTTTATGATGCAAGAAGGCATTTTGTTAGGGCACAAAATCTCAAATAAGGGAATTGAGGTGGATAGAGCAAAGATTGAAACAATTGTGGAGCTTCCACCACCTACTTTGGTTAAGGCAATTCAAAGTTTCCTAGGCCATATTGGCTTTTATAGAAGATTCATCAAGGATTTCTCTAAGATTTTTAGGCCCTTAACCAAGCTATTTGAGAAGGATGTGGAGTACCAATTTGATGATGAGTGTCTACATACATTTAATACCTTAAAGGAGAAGCTCATTAATGCACCTATTGTAGTAGCACCATATTGGAATTTACCTTTTGAATTGATGTGTGATGTAAGTGACTACGCAATTGGTGTGGTTTTGGGGCAAAGAAGAGATAAGCACTTTCAACCCATTTATTATACTAACAAGACATTGACCGATGCTCAAGAAAATTACACAACTACGAAGAAAGAAATGCTAGCCATAGTGTTTGCATTTGATAAGCTTTTATCCTACTTAATCTTGTCCAAAGTAATTGTGTATACAGACCGCTTGGCTTTGTGCTATCTCTTGTCCAAAATAGATGCTAAGTCAAAGTTAATTACATAAGTACTATTGTTGTAAGAATTTGATTTAGAGATTCGAGATGGGAAAGGTGTGAAGAACCTTATGGCAGATCATCTTTCTCACCTTAAAAATCCTTATTTGGAAAAGCTAATGGAAGAAGATGTCAATAATAATTTTTCGGATGAGCAATGATGCATCATAGTAAGTAAGGTAAGTACTCTTAACTTTGAAATTCCTTGTTTTGTTGATTTGCAAATTACCTTGCTACTAGGATACTCCTAAAAGGACTCACATTTCAACAAAAGAAGAAATTATTTACTGATTTAAAATATTACTTTTGGCAATGTCCTTTCTTATTTCGAGTTTGTGTTGATAAGGTCATCAGAATATGCATAGCATACCTAGAAACCATAAGTATATTGACTCATTGCCACAAAGGACTAATTGAAGGGCATTTAGGGCTGAGTAGAACTGCATAAAAGGTTCTTGAATCATGTTTCTACTAGCCTACATTGTTCAAAGAGAGCTACCACTATATATAAGGGTGTGATCATTGTCAAAGGTTAGGTAATATCTCTTCTCATGATGAAATGCCTCAAAATGGTATTCTTATTTGTGAAATTTTTTATGTTTGGGGCATTGACTTCATGGGACCTTTTCCAAATTCTTTTAGTAACAAATACATTCTTGTGGCTATTGATTATGTTTCAAAATGGGTTAAAGCTCAAGCTTTACATAAAAATGATGCTAGGGTTGTAGTTAAGTTCTTAAAGAAATTGTTTTCTAGGTTTGGCACTTCAAAAGCAATAATTAGTGATAGGGAAACTCACTTTTGTATCACACAACTTGAAAAAGTGCTTAAAAGATTAGGTATTACACATAGGTTGGCTACCATCCTCAAACGAGTGGCCAAGTGGAAAATACAAATAGGGAGTTGAAAAGAATTCTTAAAAAGACTGTAGAGCATTCTAGAAAAGATTGGTCTAAAAAGTTAGATGATGCTTTATAGGCTTATAGAACTGCATTTAAAATTCCCTCAGGAGCTACACCCTACAAGTTGTTTTATGGAAAAGCTTGTCATCTACCTGTTGAAATTGAACATAATGCATATTGGGCTATTAAATAGGTTAACCTTGATTTAGCTCCTACAGGCCAAAAGAGAAATTTGCTAGTTAATAAGCTGGATAAGTGGAGATTGATGGCTTATGACAATGCTCAGATGCATAAGGAGAGAACAAAGTAATGGCATGATGCTCGCATTAAGCAAAATTGAGAGTTTCATGTTGGAGATCAGGTTTTGGTATACAACTCTCAGTTTAGACTCTTCCCTGGTATGTTAAAATCTAGATGGTCAGGACTGTTTATTTTGAGGGAGAAATGGAAAGTGCTAAGGAGATACTTCACCTCCAAGTTTTGAAGTGAGCAATCACTCCTAACCATCTAGCTAATACGACATTAAAGAAGCACTAAATAGGAGGCAACCTATTGTTGGTTTAATTTCCTTTAGTTTTGTTTGTTTTTGCTTATTTTTTTTAGTTAATTTTGTTTTTGGCTAAGTATTGCTTTTACAATTATATTTATAAAAAAAATGATGGAGGCAGCAAGCTACACGGTTAGGTACACACCTAGGTACATAGACGTGTCCAACTAAGCGTTTAGAATGGTAAAGTGTGAATTTTAAAATTTTCTCGTAGAGAGTTACATGCCCAAGAGCACAGTCAGGTATATGGGCATGTTCTAAGGAACTAAAAATTTAAATTTGGGATAGAGAGCTACACACCCATGCACATGAACATGTGCTTGGACGTGTTCAAGAAAAAATTAGTTTTTAATTTTCATAGAGCCAAACACAACCTATGCCACACCCTAAGCCAGGTCGTGTCCAAAACCTACACGCTTAGGGACATTAGCTTGCGTAGATTAAAAATATGGCTTTCCTTTTAAATTTCTCTTGCTTTTCCACTTTTTCATCAGTTCTTTTCATTTTCCTTCATCTCTTCTCTCAATTCTCTATCATTTCCATCTACCAATCTCTCTCAACTTCCTCAAATCATCAAGCGCACACTCAACTTCTTTGATATTTAGCATTCAAGCTTGCATTTGGTCGAATTTTCTTTTTTTGAAATTTTAGACTTTCCCCATTCTCATTACCCATGGTAAGCATTTCTCACTTTAATCTCTCTTTTTTTTTTTTATCATAAGGGTGAGTTATGTGTTTATTTGTTTGTAATTGATATATTTCTGTGATGATAATAAGGTTATTATAAAAATGCATAAGTGTTATGGAATTAAGAGATTTTGTGTGAGTTGGCAAGGAAATGGAGGAGTTTCATTGATTGGGAGAGTTACAAAATTTTGATTAGATATGGATTGTTGTGTTGTATTTGTTAGCTTTAAGAAAAAGGGTTGTTTTTTTCTTTTTGGGTTGTTATGCTGCTGAAATTTTTATATTTTCATTTAATTTACTTGGGTTTGGTGTTTAGGTGATTGTTTTGCAGATGCCTCCATGTTGGGCACCGGCTTCTTTGCACCATTTAGCGCCTCCCACTAAAAGATGATAAGGTGAATCCAGTAGTGCATTGCCTCCTCTACTGGCAGCAACACTAGAGACTACATTCAATGCCAACCATCCCTGTCTCTAGTTCACTAAGGCTAAAGTTTGACAAAGGTTAGCTACATTGGTGAATAAAACCTTTGAGCCTAATAGAGTGATGGATTGAGATGCCATAGATACTGTGAGCTTGTTAGGGGAGTTATGCCAGTATCTTCACTAGCCGGGATAGGAGCAATTTTTCAAAATCTCGGAGGTGACATATAGAGAATTGACCTTAGAATTCCTCTGCACACTCCAGCTTGATAGGAAGAAACTAAGTTGGTTAGATAGAAAGGTGATTAGATTCCGATTAGGCACCACTATTTTCTAGATGAGCATTAATGAGTTTGGTGTTCGATTGGGGCTGTACTCATCATTAGAGGTTGACACACAAGAGTACTAGGATGCTCTTGTGGATTTTACTAAGTTATTGATCGAGCCTTCTAGAGCGTGGGGAAGCCTAGCAAAGGAATCCTTTAATTATCCTACCACCAAATCTAAGGCCTCTCATCTTAGATTGGTCAGTCTCTGAGTGGTGCATAACCTACTTGCCTACACCATTACTGGTTAGAGAGACAGGACAGGGGTGGTTAGGCTGTGAGATCTATTCTTTTTGCAGTGCATGGTCAATAGTTAGTGGTGCAATGTCACTCATGCACTCATACATAACTTATATTTAGAGTCCTATAAGGGGTCAAGTGGTGGTGTATTTGGAGGAATGTACATCACCCATATGGTAAAAAATTAGGGGTATTTGTTGCTCTTCCCCTAATGACTATAGATAATATACTAAGGTCTATTGGGCTGATGATTATGAAAGATAGGCATCCTATAGATTGAGGGCGACCACTATTCTATCCAGGGTGCACCACCTCTACCTCTAGCTACTAGTACTATTGACCCACCTCCACCCCCAACAGATGATATTCTTAGTCCTTTAGAGCCCACCACTACTACTAACCCAGTTGGACCATTCAGTTCTACACCACCACCACCTTTCTTCCCTCCACCAAGCTTCAAAGACTAGGTGCATATTATTGGAGATCTAAAGGCAAAGGATTGCAAGATGTCTAATTTGGAGAGAAAACTGTGTCAAATGGAGAGCAAGTTGGGCAAATTAGACCATCAACAATTGCAACTTCATAAGCTATAGATTTAGATGATGGGACTCATGCAGAGACAGCATCGGTAAATTGAGGCTCGGTTAGATCATGAGGCTGAGAATGGGAGATGGATAGAACAGTCGATGATGGAGTTCTTCTAGCACTCAGGGTTCACTCCCTCCACACAGCCACCTCCATCACCACCATCTGCACCTCTAACAGATGATGATGAGCTATTTAAAGTCGATGATATTGGTTCATCTGCCAATGAGGATTAGTTTCTTTTCATTTCATTTCTTTTTATCTTTATTTTTATCTTCTTTTCATTTTCCTTTTTATCTTATTATTGTTTTTATTTATTGTTTTATCTATTGTTGCACATTTTGTTGCTTTTGTTATGTCATTTAATTATTTCAGGGACTATAACAAAAATGCATGAATCACCTAACCCTATTTATTTTTGTATGAGTCATGTGGTTGTCATTCTTTTTTAGCATATTAGTGAGAGGCCTCCATGGTATAGAACACATTCTAAATTGTTGCTCTAACTTAGTGCTAATTGAAAGAGACTATAAGCATCAGCTTTGACAAAAACATAACCAAGATGGAACCTGGTCCATCTGACCCTAAACCCTCTAAGAGTGCCCCAAAAACCACTATGACTCTTGAAGAAATCATAGCTTTTTATGCCTATCGTAGGGCTTTTTTAGCTGAAAATGAATACGCTTTCACCTTAGAGAAGATAATGGATATGGAAAAGGAGGCAAAGGAAGTTGAAAATGTGGTGAGAGTTGAGAATCCAATGCCATAAGGATCACTAATAAGGGAGAGGGGCAATCCTACAAATGTCAAAAAGGGTAAAGGGAGGCCTAGGAAGGAGAAGTGAAAAGCTTGTTTAGCCTAGTTTAGATTGCAATTGATTGTATGAACTAATGAAAATTATAAGCTAGGAATATTTTCTTTCATTATTATAAAGTGTAACAACTCACATCTATCCTAGGTGTTTTAGTGACAAATTAATTGAATTTAGGGTTATTATGACAAATTGTGTGACCATGTGAATTTTATGTGTGACATGATTTATGGGTTTGGGATATATTAAATTAATTTTAATATGCCTAATATCAATTATTATTGTTAAATAAATGATTTAAATGAAGTACATTAGCATAAAATAATTTATTTAAATAAAATGAATTTTCATGCATAAAGCAATTTTTAAGCATAAAACAATTTTATGAGTATTTTTAATTAAATGTTTTTGGGAGAAATTTTAATGACAAATAATTAGAAAAATATAATTATTTTAATTACTTATAATCAGCCCTAATTTAAATAAAAAGCCCAAGTACCTAAAAGCCCTTACCCAAAAACCCACCTAACCTAGCTCATTAAGGGTATTATTGGAAATTGCCCAAAACATATATATATTAATGCAAAATTCAGCCAGCCCTAATGTTTCAGTAGCCACCCTCTATTATTTCTATATTTTGATTGAAAAATTCTCTCAAAACAATTCTTTCTATTGAAATTAAGAAAACACCTTCAATTTTGTGATTTCTTGATCGTAATCGTAAGTTTTCTTCTCTTTCAATTCCTTAACTGATTTCTATGAATTAAATTATGAAAAAATTAATTTGAACTTATTTACTGATTTTTACATATTTAATTTAGTTTAGGTGAGTTTTTGAAAGAGAAATCTAATTATCTACCGAAAACACAAATCTTTCTACGTGATTTCTCCAAAGTTGAATCCTGTGACTCAAAATTAAAATTTTTATGCATAAACCATACTAAGGGGGGCAATTTCTATATCATTGCATTCTAAACTGATTTTTGATGTGTTTAGATAAAAATATTGAGTCAAATCATATTTCTACATATTACTATAATGACCAAAAAGTTTTAGAAAACAAGGAAATTCAAGGTTTTTATGCTAGGACTTAGAAGTTAGAAAATCCCATGATTTCATGTGCATGTGGTTGTCAATTTGTGTATTGAAGAATTCTAATATGATATTTGTTTTGCTTGGATAAAAAATAATGATTTGAATCATATGTTAACATATCGTTGTAATGAACGAAAAGCGCGAAAAGCTTGAAAACTCATGATTTTCTTTCTAAACCCTAAATTTAGAATTTTCATGTATGAAAAACATCCATGGTTGCCAATTTGTACACATTGATGTTCTAAACTGATATTTGTTGTGATTGAAAAAAAAATAATGACTTAAACCACATGTTTACATATTGTTGTAATGATCGGAAAGTACCAGAAACAAGAAAACTCATGATTTTGCATCCTAGAACCTAAAGTTGGAAATTTTCATGCATATAAATGTATATATGGGCCAATTCCTTCATGTTCATATTCTAAAATGATTTTTGTTTTGATTACATGAAAAATCTTTATTCAAACCATGTTTTTACATATTACTGTAATAGACGGAAAGTGTGCAAAGTAAGAAAATTTAGTTTTTCCTTTAATAAGAGCATTCGTCCTACATTGGGATTCTTATCCCAATGTCCATAATTTTTGTGTGATGTATTTTAATGATTATTGATATGTATGAACGAATGATAAATGATTAAATTGCATGTTAGTTGAAAGAATGACCCTAGATAAGACTAGAGGCAATTTTGTATACTTAAAGTATCTTAACCTTAGGGTGTGATTAATATTTGAATGTAAGTTATATGATGATTTGATAATGAATTAGTAATCTTGAATTGATGAAGAGATTGTTCGAATGAATTGGTCATAAGAGATAAGCCTGATGCTTGAAGAGTTATTTGTTAAGTTGACATATATGGAAGTGATAAGTGTACTAGATGATTGTTAAAGTAAATTGATATTAAGGTAATGATATTGTGTTGAACTTAGAAAGGTATTGACATGATTATAATGTATTTTCATATGGGCCTATAAAGGCTAAATGTGCAAGACTTTTGAAGTCAACGTGTATGTGAAAGTGATGAGGTGCACTTATATGTATAACTCTAAATATATGTGAATGTTATATGGGATAGGATAGCATCATAATTAAATAAATACTGAGTATTGAATTAAATATTATATTAGAGTTTGAGGAGCTTTAGAGGTTTAAATGGGCTATGTGCACTACAAGCGAAGGAACCACAAGATGAGTAAACACTGTATTCATGCTACAAGTGTGAGTAACATTATGATATGTTACAAATATGTGATATCATATTATATGAACCTTTGAGATCTTTGAAACCCAAGTTCTTCCTATCCTAAAATATGATTAAATGATTTCTTTGTAAAGCTTAGGTTACCAAAGTACATTTGGTCCAAAACCATTTTGTTTATCCAATAATAATTCCTTGTGATTATTGCCTAACTTATATTCTTTCTGGAACAAAGCTATCATTGTATCTTTTGCTAAAAAGTTAAATTGCCATTGTTATTATGATACATATTATTGCTGCCTTAAATGTTATTGTTATATGTGAATACCATTACCTCTAGCTATAGTACCTTTAACCCTTTTATGTAGAAGTCTTCGTGCCAATGCGAGTGATCATCGGAACCTGTGCGCACGATTTTAACCCAATGGATAGGGGTAGTACATCCACCTTAGCTGGAAAAGGGCGGTTCTAGCCATGTGGCTTGATTAGCTTCATGCCTTCTAAGTGATACGAGTTGGAATTTGGTTTAATGCCACCTCCTCCTCTAAGTGTTCGAGTGATAGAGCAACAACCTTCACTCTCTAAGTGTTATAAGTGTGATTTCTACAAAGTTGTTAAATTGAACCTTTGCTAAAATTGCAACTTGACCCATGAATTGTAAATCATGAACTATATGTATAAGCTATGTGTTTCCTTTTTAAGGGAAGATATGCTAATGTATGTGCGATATTATTTACTCATCGAGATCATCTATCTCACCCCTTTTTTTCTCTCCTTGCATGGTTCTAGGTGAGTAATATGAAGAGGCAAGGTGATAGCTCAAGCATTGCTATTTCACTTAGGGAAACTCCTTGTCTAAGTTTATAATAATACTATGCTATGAAGAATTGTTGTTAGATGCTCTAGGAATATTTATTTTTGATGTTTTATTTTGAGATGTTATTTATTAAGGTTTCAAGTGGATTATGAACATTATTTCCTTATGGATTATATGTGAAGTGTCTAATTACTATCTTTCACAAATAATGGTTTTCATATAATGTTTTAAATGAGTTATTATATAAGGTTTGGCACAATCCTAGGTATGACTTATGTTTGTGTAAGTGGGTTCTATGGGCGTGGGTGACCTTATGTCTCCCTGTGTTCTAAGACCATCATATCTCTAAAGTTAGGATGTGATATAAAGGCAATGAGTAGTTTCTATTATGCATGTATTGTTTTTTTTATCTTGTTTTCTTTATGATATATAATATTTTAGTTTTTATTTGTTTTTCATGAATAATGGCCTCATTTAATTTTTATCTTTTTGGATTGAAAGCGATGCATCTAATCATGACTCTATCCTTCCAACTAATGTCAAGGCAGTACCCCTTTTCTCTTTTATTTTTATTTTCTTTCTCTCTAACACCTTTAGGACAATGTGTTCAATAAGTGTGGGGGGATTATTTAAAGGTGTACATTTTGAGTTAGTAAATTAAATTAAGATAATAGTATGAAATGGAATTGATTCTCTTAATGAATGAATATTCATTTGAATGGTGATAACTTGTTTATGCATGGCTTGATTGACTTGATCATTTATCAACAATTGAATCCGGTAGTTATGTTAGGGAGTTGATTTGATAATTTGAAGTTTGAGCTCTTAGTTAAATTTTTGTGCTTATTTGATTCCATTGTGACTTTTGTTTAAGGCTTAGTAGAAATCTCTAATGTCCTAGGGAACTTGATTATTTTTCTTGGAAAATAAAATAAGCTAAGTACAAGAGCAAAAAGGAGCTTTAAATTTTAATCTATTTTGCTATTCTTGACTCATTAAAATAAAATCTTGAGTTTAGATTATGAATAGTGCTAGTAGCCATTTGAATTTGTGATTGTAGTTGAGCAACTGGGGGTCAGCATCACAAATGTTTACACTCGCATCAAAAGGTTAGTATGACAATTCAATAAGGTCTGGCTCTGAAAAGTAAAAGGTTAAAAAAAAAACCAAGAAAATGGTCAAATACCTAGGAGAAAATCTTTATAAATCTATTTTTCTTTGAATATTGTTGCTTTAGAATCGTTTGCACAAATCTTTAACTATGTAGTTTAGACTTGAGGGTTCGATATGAAGATTTCTTAATATGACTATCATGTTTGAGAATTGATATTTGATTGAAGATTTCAAGTTTTTGTGATGAGTGAGTTGTTGTCCATTTTGATGATTTGTTTTGAAGTTGACTGAGGAAATTCTATTTCAAATTATTATCTTGATTTAATTTGCTTAAGGACAAGCAAATGCTCAAGTGTGGGGGGATTTGATAAGTGCATATTTGACTATATTTTATCCCTTGTTCTTACTTAGTTTTATCATTGAATTTAGTTTAATTTGTTTGTGAAGTGGTCTATTAGAGCATTTTGAGTGTTTTAGCTGATTTAGAGGCCATGAATCAATTTGTTTAGAAATTGTAGAGCTAAGGAGTGAATCAGTGAATTTTAGGCAAGGAGTTAAAAACACAGTGGGTAACACGCCTAGGAGCACAAGTGTGTTGAACCATTTTGCCTGTGTACCTAGGTGTGTTGCAGCCCATGTTGAAGAGCTGAATTTCCTCAAGAGACAGATTATATGCCTAACAACACGAGTATGTTCCATACCATGTACACAAAAGTTGCATCCTTTAAAAGATGTTTTTAGAGAGAAAGAGGGGAAATCTGCTTCTTTTAAAAGAGTTTTACTTAAAGATAAATTTTTGAGAAGAATGGAAGAGTTGACCATGGAAATTAAGAGGAAAGAACGAGATTTGAGTGGATTCAAAGTAAGTGATTCAAGATTGAAGAGAAGATTTTTAAGAACTTTTTCTATAGATTGTTTGATATTATTCTCTTCTTTCTATTTCATTATTTTTCCAATTTACCATGAACAAAACTCTTTTCATCTAGATGGGATGAACCCTAGTTCGAATTTTATGGATTGAATGACTGTATTTTTAATCAAATCATCCCTGGATTGAGTTATATTCATGATTTATATTGATAAAATCTAATTGACAATTGCTAGCTTGTTGATTTGGTATCTAATTTCTTATTAAAGAGTAGAGATACCCTTGATTTGATATGATCACTCATGAATGTTAGGGATTACTTAGGACTCTAGAGATAGGTTTACAAAATCCTTTGGCATTTTTAAATCCTTGATCTTAATGCTTTGCCTAACCTATTGAATAAGAAGAGATTCTATTTAATTTACTTAGGGAAAAGGGGATTAATTTGCTTGAGAAAGGTTTAATTCTACTTTTACAATTGCTAACTTGATTCATTGTTTGATTTGATTGATTTCTCATTCCATGAAATACATGAGGAGCTAGGGGGAGTTTCTATCTAGATAATCTATCCATTGATTCTTTTCTATTGATTTGGTTTATTTTCTACATTTAGATAATTTAGTTTAATTGTTAATTTATTTTAATTCTTGCTTCCTTGAAATTTGATTCATTAGACAATAGTTAACATTTGAGCAAGTACTTATATAGTTTCCCTATAGGATAGATCTCTTTTATGCTATACTACTTGCATGATAGGTACACTTGCTTGTAACTAGGGTACAATAGACTTAGAGTTTATTTAACCTAGTGGAAGTTAATAGTAGTATGTGCCCTAGGAGCCATATAATAGTTATGTAATAGTAGATTTTAATTCCCAATGGCATAATAAATATATTCATAATGTGAAAATGGTTTCATATTATTGAATATAGTCCTTAAGTATTTGTAAGAGGATATATTCTTAAGTATTGAGAATATGAGTGACAGATCGCTTTTGTACAAATATTTTAAATATGTTCATTGTCATAGGATTAATGACTGGGCATCATTAATTCTGAAAGACCATCATCTCTGTTTGTTTTCTATAATTAGTATGTGATATAGATGATTATAGAGTAGTCAGTCTTATGCTGCTTGACATGTTATGTCCACACAAACATGTGGATATTCATAGGATGAATAGTCAAACTATGACATTAGATGATAATAAAATGGGATTTTACTACTTGTCAATTATTTATCATCTAGGTCATAATAGTGCCTATAATCCTTTAACTTGAGGGATACTATATCTCATACATAGGAAGTTAGAATTTATTACTGCATAGATAGATATACTATGGATATATGGCATGTGATTGTTCTAATTTGTTATATCTGGAGATAAGTGATTGCCAAGATAGAATTCATTACCTCGAGTAAACGAGGTTAAGATCCTATGATATCTGGTTGTTCTTGATACTTAAGTTTTTGGCCAGAACAGTAAGATTCACTAGAAAGAGTTTCTAGTAGGAATCTAATTTCATCAAGAATTAAAACTGAGATAAGGATATAGAATCAAGGCACATTAGGGTTTGACATAAACCATTATCCTAGCCGAGATTAGGATCTTTAATGAAGGGATTCTAGTGCATGATGATTTATGATTGATGGTCTATGTGATGTTTAAAGTTATTAACTATAAACATTCATTTCTAATTAGGTAGTCATGATATGGAATGCTAGCTATCCCTCATGACTTATTGGACTAAGTGTGAAGTAGGGATTTCACATTAGTAGAGAAAAGTGTTTTCTCATTCCCATTGCTAATTAGACATGAACCTAGAAAAGTCACACACCCTATAGTGATCACCTTCCAAGTGTAAAGGGTTTACTATAATAATTAATTAAAATGTTTAATTAATTGATTAGTGGTAAAATGATTAAACATATAATTAAATTTATAAGGACCCTAGCATGTCCTGATGTTTAATCTATAAAGGTTTCTATTCAATTAAATCTTAATTTCTATATGATGCAAATGAGAAAGATTAAATTGAAAATTGATTTAAACTAAATCAGAGACTTAATTTTAAGCTTAGTAAAAACCCTTAACACATGAGATATGGCCTAAGCCTATATGTGATATGGTTAAGAGGCAATTTAGGGGTTAGAGAAAATTCACTATTCATAAGTCCACATAATGGGTTTAGGGGTTAGAGAATTTTCTACTAAGGTTAAAATTGTAATTACATCTTTTGGCTAGTAGAAATGTCCATTTTACCCCTAAAGGATATAATGGTCATTTCACCATTTGAACAAGCAAAGTTAACTTTGCCCTTTCACCAAATGGTGAGCTAAAAGAAAATGTTAGGGCATTTAAGTCTTTATGAAGACTTAAGAGTTAAGTCTTGCAAACAATATAAAAGCTACAAGTTTTTATGTTGCAACAAGAAGTGAACATCATTTTAAGATTTGGAGTATCTTAAAGAGAGAAGCTAAGAGAGAAAGAAAAATGAAGAAAGTGTTTCTTCAATTTTTCTTTTGATCTTCAATTCTCTTCTTCATTCTTTATGAAAGAACAAATGCTTACAAATTGAAAATGTGTTTAGTCCAACACAAACCAAAGAGAAACCTTAAACTTCCTAAAGATTTTTAAGGGAAAT
Source organism: Reutealis trisperma (assembly GCA_947687605.1). Lineage (NCBI taxonomy): Eukaryota > Viridiplantae > Streptophyta > Magnoliopsida > Malpighiales > Euphorbiaceae > Reutealis > Reutealis trisperma. The sequence goes on from CANTUT010000059.1 coordinate 971,250, forward strand.
CTTGAATCAAATTGGGCATCCAAGAGAGGATTCAATAACACCAAAGAAATCAAAAGGAAACTTGGAGGTGAGCTAGGTGTGGATGATCTAGAAGCTTCACACTTGGGAAGCTCTTTGATAAAGAAAGAAGGAACCTACAAGAGGTAATATGATTAGTCTTCCTTCTTCTTTCAATGCATATGTGTTTTACACACAAATTAATTGATTGCTTGAATGAATTTTGGACCAAAATTGGGTGAAGTGAAATTTTAAAATGTTTGAAATTTCACCTCACCACCTTCCTTCTGCTACTTTTGGTTCCATCATTCCTTCAGAAGTCTAAATATAGACCATCATTATTTCCTAGTCGAATTAGGATTCTTGTTTTCCTAGTGTCACTAGGATTTCTAGTTTCTTATTTCATTGAGTTTTTAAACCTTAGATTTTACTATTTACATTGTAATTTAGTAAAAATTGTATTGATTTGATTTTTATAATTGATCTTGACAAGAGATTTGAGTGGAAAAAGGCTAAGTGTGAGCACATCTAAAGAAAACCCATTAATTAAGTGTAAAATAAACATGAGTGAACTTGAGTGATAACATTACTTAAGTGAAACATGTGAGGGAGTGAAGTAAGGAAATATTTTCTTTGCTTTATAGCTTAAAAGATGAGTGGGACTCAAGGTAAACCATAAGGTAAAATAAATTAGCTCCAAATCATAATTGAAATGTTGCAAGCCATGAATGATAGATGGGATAGACTAGCATAAAGAAGCAAAGAAAGGATGGATCAATTGGAGGCTTCTTTCACAAGGAGGTAGCAACCAAATGCTCAAAATCTCCTAAGACAACCATGTAAAAGACTTTCAAGAAGGCAACAACAACTAGGAGAAGAATCTCATAGTAATGTTCCTAAATGTCTTCCATGTGAGGAGACTTTAATGAAAATTAGGGTTGAACATAAAAGAAGAGAGGAGTTATCTAAACCACTAATGGAGGAGAAAAAGAATAAAAGTAAAGAAGTTGAGGAAATAACTTGTGAATCTGATTAGGTGGATGCCTCTGTTGACGAGATTAACAAAGTGGTGGAAGTGACTCATTAAGATGACATAAAACCTTTGAAGCTTATGAGTGAAGAGTTCTCATTAAAGGTTGAAAAAGTTATTATACAAGAATAAATTCTAGCCTATGATCCTCCTCAAGAAGTTGTTGTACACAAATTTGACTTTGTTGAAATAAAAGAAAAAGAAAAATAAAAGGAAAAAGAAAAAGAGTGCATAAAGAAAGAGAGTGAAAAGAAAAAAAGACAGTGTGAAAAGAAAGAATTAGTAAGTGAGGAAAAAAATAAAGAACTTTCAAATGGGAGAAGAAATATTAGAGAGTCCAAAAGAAGACATTAAAAGAGAAAAGTGAAAGCAAGTGTGTATGATTAAAAAGGAAAGTGTCAAGAATGTTTTGTTTTCTAACACTAACAAGCTTGAAATTTCTTTGTTTAGTTTTGTTTCTTTTTTTCAAGATGATAAAGAAGGATTCTTAAAGAATAAAAGAGGTGATAAAAGCAATGCATTCCCTACTTCCAAGTGCTCTAGTCAAGATTCGAGGATGAATCATCTTGAGAAGGGAGGGAATGATGAGAATCCATATGCCTTGAAAGCATAAATACATACAAGTTAAAGATCTCAAGAAGATTCTTTAAGATTGTCATTTCTATCAAGATAGCTTACAAAGGCATGCAATACAACCATTATGCATGATTGATGGATCATTCAAGAAGAAAATGATGCTGTACGAAGTTTCCTATAAACCAATCAAGGTTATTTGGATCATGAGCTTTGCATATAGATACAATTATATTCAAGGAAGCTTCAAGGGCTTAATCATTCTATTCAAGCCCAATGTCAAGATGAAGAGGTCAAATTACATTCCTATTTGCTTGGCCTAATCTATTCAAGTGTTTAGAATGCTGCCATTATTCATTCAAATTGGACCTTCTATATTTAGGCTTTTCAAATTCAATCTATCATGTTTTATTTAATGTTTGGGTTGCCAATGTTATGCATATAGCCCAAGAGTTGTTTAAACTACTTTATTTTCATGTTTTAATTAGTTTTCGGCCAATTTTATATAAGGTCAAAAGCCCATCCAAAATTTATAGTTTAATTAATTAGATTACAGTTTCTAGTTAGGAAATAGCTCCTCTCGTATAGGAAGGATTCCTAACTTGTTTTAGAATTCAATTTTTAAGTTAGTGTCACATCCCAACTTCAAGGACATGACGGTCCTAGAACATGGGGAGACATAAGGTCACCCACGCTCGTAGACTTCACTTATACATATATAAATCATGTCTAGGATCATACCACACCCAATGCATTAGCTTAAATATCCAATAATATAAGAAACCTCAATATGTGGAAGAATAGTTTAGTGAAACACTTGAAAAACATCTCATAAGAAAAATAACATTTAAAGTTTTAAGACAAATCATCAATAATTAATATCCTAAAATAAACTCCTGGAGAGTCTATGAATATCTCTTTATAACATAGTATTATCAAAGACTTTGACAAGGAATCCCCAAGTGAAGTAAAATGCTTGAGCCATCACCTTGCCTCTTCATATTGCTCACCTGGAACCACACAAGAAAATGGGTTGAGATAGATGATCTTAATGAGTAAATAATATAGCATAAACGATATCGTATATCCCATTTATAAAGAAAGCCCATTGCATATAACACATAGTTCATGATTTACAAATCATGGTTTCACAGTTTTCAATTTAGCAAGATTTTCACTTTAACAAGTTTCAGAAATCACACTTATAACACTTATTACCTAATAAGTGTAAATGACTACACTAGCTTATTCACTCAAGGGAGAGGTGGCCTCATACTAAATTCCAACTCCCAACCCATTACTTATAAAGTCATGAAACAAATCAAGCTCCACTGTTAGAACACCCCTTCTAGTTGAGGTGGATACACAACCCCTATCCATTGGGTTAAGACCATGTGCACAGGTTCTGATGATTACCCGTATCGACACGAGGACTTCTGCATAAAAGGTTAAAGGTACCATAGTTAGAGCTAATAATAATCACATATAATAATAACATTTAAGGCAACAATAACATATATCACAATGACAATAGTAGTTTAACTTTTGAACAAAAGATACAATAATAGTGTAGTTCTAGAAAGTTAGGGCAATAATCATAGAGGTATTATCATTAGATAAATCAAAAATGGTTTTAGACCAATTGTCCTTTGGCAACCCAAACTTAACAAAGAAATCACATAATTATAATTGGAAGTAGAAAAAGACTTAGGTTTCAACAGTCTCAAAGATTCCCATAATAAAATCAATTATACTTATAATATGAATATAATGTTTACTCACCTTGTGTTTGCTTCACTCCTAGTACATGTAGCCCTTTTGAACCTCTAAAACTCCTCAAGCTCTAACATAATATTCAATTCAACACTTAGTATTTATTTAATCATCATGCTATCCTATCCCATAACTACCCCATGCATACATAACATTTATATACACTTAGAGTTGCATTTGGAAGTGCACTCATCACTTGTACATAACATGTTGACTTTAAAATTCTTGCCCATTTAGCTTTCATAGGCTCACATGAAAACACATTATAATTCATACCAAAACTTTTCTCAAGTCAAACACAATGTCATAATCTTAATATCAATTCACTTTAATAATCATCTTAGTACATTTAACACTTCCATACATGTCAACTTATCAATAGCCTTTCAAGTGCCATGCCTATCTCTTATATCCAATTCATTCAATCAATCTCTTCATTAATTCAAGATCATTAATTCATTATTGATCTATCATAAAACCTATTTCTATATTACCCAATCACATTCATATTCTAATCACAACATATAGTTAAGATACCTTAAGTATACCAAATTACCTCTAGCCTTGTCTAGAGTCATTTCTTCAACCAATATGCAATTTAATCATTTATCATTCATTCATACATGTTAATAATCATTAAAATAAACTACATAAAAATTATAGACACTGGGATAAGAATCACAACAATGGTCGAATACCCCATTAAAGAGAAAATTTAAACTTTCTTACTTTCTACACTTTTCATCTATTACAGTAATATGTAGAAACATGATTTGAACCAAGATTTTTCATGTAATCAAAACAAAATTCATTTTAAAACATAAACATGTAGGAATTGGCACATATATAAATCCATATGCATGAAAATTTATATCTTTAGGTTTTAGGATGAAAAACCCAGAGTTTTCCTATTTTTGGTACTTTTTGGTTATTACAACATGTAAACATGTGATTTAAATCATTATTTTTCATTCAATCATAACAAATATCAATTTAGAACACTAATACACACCAATCGGTTGGCCATGGACAATTCTCATGCATGAAAATTCCAAGTTTAGGGTTTAGAGTGAAAATCATGAGTTTTCTTATTTTCAGTATATAAACACATGATTTAAATCATTATTTCCTATCCAAACAAATATCAATTTAGAATTTCACCATACACACAGTGGTAGCCATATCAATATAAAACCATAAAATTTTTCAACTTTCAAGTTTTATGACGAAAACCTTAAATTTCTTTATTTTCTAAAACTTTTCGGTCATTACAATAATATGCAGAACTATGATTTAATTCAATATTTTTCATCTAAACACATCAAAAATTAGTTTAGAATAGAAGCATGTAGAAATTTCCTCCCCTGGGTAATGTTTATGCATAAAAATTTCAATTTTGAGTTGTAGGATTCACCTTTGAAGAAATCACATAGAGAGGTTGGTGTTTTCGATAGGAAAATCAATTTCTCTCATAAGAAATCACCTAGGACAAATTTAATAAATAAAAATTAGTAAATACTTAGTTTTAAATAATTTTCCCATGCTTAGTTTCATATAAATCAAATAACAAATTGAAAAGAGCGATCAACTTATGAATACGGTCAAGAAATCGCGAAGTTGAAGGTGTTTTGAGAATTTCGATAGAGAAAATAATTTTGGGAGAATTTTTCTATGAGAATACTAAAATAAGAGAGTGTGGCTGCTAGAATACTAGAGCTGGCCAAATTTCTTGAATTTATATGTAGGGTTTTGGGTAATTTCCAAGATTACCCTTAATGAGCTAGGTTTGGAGGATTTTAGTGTAGTGGGCTTTTAGGTATTTGGGCTTTTTATTTAATTTAGGGGTTGATTATAGGTAATTAAAAATAAAATATTTTCTTATTATTTTTATTAAAATTTCCTCCAAAACATTTATTTAAAAATACATATAAAATTATTTTATGCTTAAAAATTGTCTTTTTACATGAAAATTCATTTTATGCATAATAAATTATTTTATGCTAATGCACTTCATATAAATAATTTATTTCACCATAATAATTCATATTAGGCACTTTAAAATTAATTTAACATGCCACATACTCATAAATCACCTCACACATGAATTTTCATAAAGTCACATATTGTCACAATAACTCTAAATTCAAGTAATTTATCATGAAAACTCCTAGGGTAGATGTGGGTTGTTACATTCTCCCCCCTTAAAAGAAATTTATTCTTAAATTTCTAAATCTAACAACACAATACACTCTACTTCACTTCTCTGTCATGCTTCTGCTATGCCACTCAAACACAATATCTAACTACAATTAACTTATCAGATACAGTAAGGCACACACTCACAATCTATTAAAAATCACCCTGATAATCCTTCAGCTTAAGCTATACCTATGTTAATCTCTTGTTCAAACAAAACTTAACTAATCCTTAAAAATTTTATATCCATTAACCTTGAACAAAAGTAATAGACCCTTAATTTCACCTTCAATCAAATATAATTCCAAGCATTTCTTTTTCTTATATCTCTATTATTATTAACATCTATACTAATACCTTAATCACTACTTCCATTCATTATTTATCACATTAGTCTTATAAGAATCCAATAGATAAATTCCATATTAACAACTCCAATTGATATTTGATAATTCTCTTTCCATATTAACAATAATTACTTAATCTATTATAACCTCCATAAATATTTTTGTATTTAATACCTTGCTAACATTGCGATTTCTATACTCCGATCATTTATCAATTAAAACATATTTAAACTTAACAACATTCCTATATATATCATATCCCAAATGAACTTACATTCTATTAATTTACAATCCCAAATAAACTTCTCATAATGATTTCAGACTTACTCTCTTTTTGTATAATATATACATTATTACCATGACTTAATTACCTAATGCCTCAAAAAAAAATTTTATACCTTTTACTCATATTATCATCTCACTTTAGGTTTTCCACTTACATCTCGCTATACTTCACATTCCTATTCACTTAACTTATCCATATTAAACAATAAACCTTCTAATACCATTGCTATTTAATGAAATCTCTATGCAACTCTTATATCTTTCCAAATCTATGCCATTCTAGGTTATCTCAATAAAAATTCTTTTCGTACTAAAGATCACTATCAAATTTTCCAGTAACCTCAATCGAACATTATTGTATCTAATGCCTTAAAACATTTCTCATCCAGAGGACTCAAATCCTTTTCACTTATATTCAAAACTATTAAATTTTCAAAACTGCGTAGCATCATACTTTTCTTTTTATCATCAGTACAAGTTTGAGAATACTTATCCTTTTAGGTCTACCCCCTAAGAGAAATTCATCCTCGAATTTAAATACTTACTCATACGTTCTAAAAAACTGGGAATGCTTCCTCCACATTCTTTCCTTGGCTTCTTAAGTATACTTATCCATTCCATGATTTTGCTAGTGGACCTTAATCATAGATATCTCCTTGATACACAAATTTCTCCTATCCTTAGTTTGAAATTCTACTTGCTTTTTCTCTACAGTCAATACAAGCTCCATACTCATATAGCCAATCTATTCCCAAGATCACATCGAATCCTAGGATACCTAATTCTAATAACTCTATAGGAAGTTTCCATCCACCAATGTTTACCTCACAGTCCTTAAACATATACTTCACCTACCTCATAATACCAATTTATTTATATATATAATGTAACCAATTTGTTTCATTCTCTTATTGATCATTGCTAAATATCATTTCTCTTCTTATGGCACTAATCACAATTATCATTTAATAACTTCGCATATTTCTTATATTAAACCATTATAACATGTAAGCATTTCATACCTTATAACATTATACCTACCAATCATTAATCTCAGTTGGATCCAAAACTTAGTCCACTTCCCTTTCTAATCCACTTAACCCTACTATCTAAATATCATACTTATCATGCATTTATCATGAACACCCATTATATAATATCACATCATAGGACACATATCACCTAGTAAGTATCACATATCATGGCATGTACGATGTATCCTAATCACATAACACATTACCTATAGCATAATGAACTCTCCTATTATATTTAGAAGTTAATCATCTCCTAAGTAATCAAAGATCAAACCTAAGCCAAATACCTAATTAGTCATATAATATCATTCATATCATATAAGTTCTATACCACTAGGCTAACAGTAACCAATTACTAATGAGATTCTCAATCGTGTCTCTTATCCTTGGCTCCTTGCCCTTTAGGTTGAGATGGTCTAGGTGGTGGAGGTGTCGAGGTCGCATTTCTTGGATTCCTTATTTGAAGGCAATCTTTAATGAAATGATCCATTTGCCCACACCTTAGGCACGCACCGGAAATTCTTCAACACACTCTAAGATGCTTCTTTCCACACTTTCCACAAATGGGGAGGTCCTGCTTAGCTTGACCATTCTGCGATCTAGGTGTTGAAGATTGTAACAACCCACACCCATCCTAGAAATTTTTTTGATAAATTGCTTGAATTAGAATTTATAAGGTTAAGTGTGTGCTTGTGTGAAAATTTGTGATCTAAGTGATTGATGAGTATGTGGCATACTAAATTAATTTTAATATGCATAATATGTGTTGCTATTGTGAAATAAATGATTTACATAAAGTGCATTTGCATAAAAGAATTTATTTTAAATAAAATGAATTTTCATGCATAAAATAATTTTTAAGCATAAAATAATTTTATGGGTATTTTTAAAATATTTTTAAATAAATATTTTTGAGGGAAATATCCAAAATTAATAAGAAAAATATTATTTTTATTTTAAATCCTTTTAGCCAAAATATTTAAAGAAAAAGCCCAGTTACCCAAAAGCCCACTACACAAAAATGCTCCTAACCTAATTCATTAAGGGTAAAAGTGAAAATTCCACTCTAACCCTAATATATATTCTAATTTTCAGCCAAACAAGGGTTTCCAGCAGCCATTCCCTTATTCTTTCTGTATTCTGGCAGAAAAACCTCTCAAAATAATTCTCTACCGAAATATCAAAAACACTTTATTGTTTCACGATTTCATGATTGTAATCGTAAGTTTTTATTCTCTTTCGATTTCTAAACTGTTTTCTATGAAATAAATTATGGGAAAATTATTTTGAACTGTTTGATTACTGATTTCTATAGATTCAATTCTATTTGAGTGAATTTTTGGGAGAGAAAATTTATTTTCTACCGAAAACACGATTCTTTCTGCAAGATTTCTTCAAAGGTGAATTCTATAACTTAAAATCACAATTTTATTGCATAAACATCATAAGGGGGGGGGGGGGAATTTGTACTTGTTTGTATTCTAAATGAATTTTTGATTTGTTTTGATGAAAAATATTGCATGAAATAATATTTCTGCATATTTCTGTGATGACCGAAAAGTTTCGAAAAACAAAGGAATTCAAGGTTTTCGTGTTAGGACTTGAAAATTAGAAAATTTTATTCTTTCATGAATACATGGCTGCCAATTTGTGTGAATTGGTGTTCTAATATGATATTTGTTTTGTTTAGATGAAAAATAATGACTTGAATCATGTGTCTATTTATCGCTGAAATAAACGAAATGTACAGAAATTGCGGAAACTCATGATTTTTCACCTAAGCCTTTGAACTTGGATTTTTTTGTATAAACCCTAACTATGGTTGCCGATTCATGAAAGAATGTATTCTAAACTGATATTTTCAATGATTGAATGACAAATAATGGTTTAAACAACCTGTTTGCATATTTCTGAAATTATCAGAAAATACTGAAAACAAGGAAACTTATGGTTTTGTGCACTATAATGCAAAAGATTGAGTTTTTCTATATTACTAACACCAATAGTGGCCGATTCTTATGGATTTAAGTTCTAAAATGATTTTTGTTATGTTTACATGGAAAATCTTGGTTCAAACCATGTTTTTACATATTTCTGAAATAGACGAAAAGCACGAAAAGAAGAAGAATTTGGTTTTTACCTTAATGAATGCATTCGGCTTACATGAACAATTGTGTCGAAATGTTTATAAATTTTATGTGATGTGTCTTGGTGATTGTTGACATGTATGTATGTATAATGGATGATGAAATTGCATGTTAGTTGAAGGTATGATCCTAGATAAGCTTAAATGTATTATAGTATACTTAAGGTATACTTAAGGTATCCTAACCTTGTATCTTGGTTAGAATGCAAATGTGATTGAGGAAATTGGAACTAGGAGTTATGATGAATTGATGATGAACATATGATTATGAGTTAATGAAGTAAAAGGGATCATAAGAGTTAAGTATGATGTTTGATGGATTAATTGTTAAGTTGACATGTATGGAAGTATAAAGTGAACTAAGATAATTGACAAGTGAATTGATATTGAGGTAATGATATTGTGATGACCTTAAAAGGGTATTGATATGATTGCAATGTGTTTTCATGTGAGCCTATAAGGCCTAAGTATGCAAGACTTTTAAGTGAACGTGATATGTTCAAGTGATGAGTACACCTATGAGTGAACTCTAATGTGTATGCTATATGTGTATGGGTAGTTATAGGATAGGAACATCATGAGTAAATAAATACTAAGTACTAAATCAAATATTATGTTAGAGTTTGAGGAGCTTTAGAAGTGCAAAAGGGACTATGTGTACTAGGAGCAAAGGAACCCCAAGGTGAGTAAACGCAATGTTCTTGTTACAAATGTGAACAACATCATGTTGTGCTTTAAGAATGTGATATATTGATATGTGAACCTTTGTGATCTTTGAAACCCAAGTTCTTTCTATTCTAAATATTATTATATGATTTCTTTGTTAAGCTTGGGTTGCCAAAGGACATTTGGTCCAAAACTATTTTGCTTATCCATTGAGAACTTTTTTTGTGATAAACACCCTAACTTGTATTATTTCTGGAACTACACTTTCATTGTATTATTGAAAGCCAAACTACTATTGTTATTGAAATACATGTTATTGTTGCCTTATGTGATATTATTAATTGTGTTTACCAATAGCTCTAGCTATGGTACCTTACCCTTTATACAGAATCCTCGTGCCGATGCGGGTAATCATCAGAACTTATGTGCATGGTCTTAACCCGATGGATAGGGGTAGTGTATCCACCTCAACTAGAAAGGGTGGTTCTAGCCATGGAGCCTGATCAGCTTCATGCTTTCCATGTGATAGGAGTTGGAATTTGGCAAAGGCCACCTCTCCTTAATGTGTTTCGAGTGAATTGAGTATAGTCTTCACTCTATAAGTGTTATAAGTGTGATTTTTGCAAACTTGCTAAATTGAACCCTTGCTCAATTGTAACCTGATTCATGAGTTATAAACCATGAACTAAGTGTATAAGCTATGTGTTTCCTTTTAAAGGAATATGTGATAATGTATGTGCCTTTTCGTTTACTCATTGAGATCATCTATCTCACCCCTTTTTCTTGTGTGGTTCTAGGTGAGCAAATGTGAGGAGGCAAGGTGATGGCTCAAGCATTCTACTTCGCTTAGGGAATTCCTTGACCAAGTTATCAATAATACCATGTTTATGAAGTCTTGTCTTTAGATGCTTTGGGAATGTTAATTGATACTTATAGAGGTTTATATTATTTTCCTTATGGATTTTATATGTAACGATTTACTTTAAGTCTTCCATAAATTTTGGTATTTATCTAAATGTTTTAAATGAGTTAATGAAGAAGGTTCGGTAAGATCCTAGGCATGATAGTTATATGTTAATGGGTTCTACGGGCGTGGGTGACCTTATGTCTCCCCGTGTTCTAGGACCGTCGTATCTTATAAGGTTGGGATGTGACAAAGATGCTGAAAATTCCTTCCATGGGCCTTCTCCTCCTCTATGTTGGCCTTTATGACCTATATTCTTATGCTTTCCTTTCTGCTCCCATTTGGCTCTCTCAGCCTTATATCTCTTCTCCATTATCTTGGCCTTATCTATCAACTTGGCTAAGGTCAAGAATTCAGTCGCTGCCAATGAGTTGAATAGAGGCATTATCAATCCTCTCAAGAAGTGATTGACATGGCTAGCTTTGGTAGGCACGACGTTTACAGTGAATCTGCTAAGTCGATTAAACTCCTTAGTGTACTTTGATACCGACATCCCAGGCTTTTACTTTAATTGCTCGAACTGTAGTGCCCTATCTTGCCTTTCGCCTTCAGGCAAGAATTGATCCATCACTTCTTGGTTAAACTCTACCCATGTAGGTGGGTTAGCTCCATAAAGTTGCTCCTCCACGTTCCTCTCGTACCAATACCATGTCTCTTTCTTGAGGTGGAGTCCTACTAACTCGATCACTCGGGCATCTGAGTAAGATAGTCGATGGACTAGCTTGTCTATCTCATCCAAGAATTCATGTGGGTCATCACCCTTCTTACCATCAAAGGTAGGTGGCTGTAGCTTCTTGAACTCTGCAATGGTCACCACCTCGTCGGGTAACCAGTTCCTCTCCCTCCAAGCAGGTGCCACTACCAAAGGTGGCCAAACTTCATTTTTTTCTTGTGTTGGCAGTACTTCCTGCCTTTGAGCTTATAGCTCTTCTAATTCCTTATGCAAGTCTCTCATTTCCTCACGTATAGCTTGCACCTTTTGCGATGATGCTTGCTCATTAGAGCCCATAGCTGGTGCCTCCAAATCAAATCTTTCTTTTGACTATGTAGGTGTAGAGGCATCATTCAATGCAGTGTCTAACATGGCATCCTCATTAGCCCTAATGGGTTGGGCAGCTATGCGAACCTTCTTCTTGGGAGGCATTTTGCTATCATGACAAGGAAACTTAGTACTAATTCCCTTCTAACCCATCTAACCCCCCATTATCACATCATATCACATCTCCCATCACATATCACATAACATTTATCACATAGCATATATCACATATCATAGCATGGGTCATGCATCATCATTATGTATCATTTAACTCATAGCGCCATAAATTCCCTATCATACAAAAATCAATCATGTCATAAGCAATAAAAGAAATCACTTCACGCTAAGTAACTAGGCAGTTAAAGGAATATCATTCATATCATATAAAGTACTATGCCATTACATCGATCACCACTAACTACTCATATTAGCCCTTATGTGTCCTCTACCAGGTTAATCATCGGGTAGCCTCCTAGATCAGTTAGGTGAATGGTCAATAGAAGAGCACTCAAGAGCGACATGTCCACTACCGCCGCACCGGTAACAGAGGAGATCTCTATCTTGCTAGCAACTAGTCAAAGATAAAGACCTTGATGGCGAGTAGTCTCCTCTATGCTTAATAATCCCTGTCTTAAGCTATTCCACATCCTCCCTTAAGGTATGAACCAAAAGCCTAAGACATTGTTTTTCCTCCTTCAAATCTTAGTAGTCATCCTCCAATTTTTGAATCTTATCATAAACCTAATCATGGTCCAGACACAATTCTATTGAACATTTCAAGCCAAGTCCTCTTATAGGTCACCTTGGGTGCTCTAGGTCTGGGTCCTCTCACAAAAATGATCTTCATAGTCATATGATAAGAGAATTGTGAGGCACACAATAGCAATAAGAAAGGAGTATTATAATCTATAAGGATTTCACGGAACTATACTAATAATAGACTGCAAATGACGTGACAGGAAAGTTCTTATGCTCTAGGATTATACTTATTTAACCCAATACATAGACAAGTCTAAACTAGAATTTTAAAAACCATACCAACTTTGTCACATCACAACTTTAGAGATATGATGATCCTAAAACATAGAGAGACATAAGGTCACCCATGCTAGTGGAACCCACTTAGACATATACAAATCATGCTTAGGATTGTACCAAACCCAATGCATTAACTTAAATATCCAATAATATAAGAAACCTCAATATGCGGAAGAATAATTTAGTAAAACACTTGGAAAATATCTCATACAAAAATAACATTTAAAGTTTTAAAATAAATCATCAATAATTAATATCCCAAAATAAACTCTCAGAGCGTCTACGAATATCTCTTCATAACATAGTATCATTAAAGACTTTGATGAGGAATCCCCAACTGAAGTAGAATGCTTTAGCCATCACTATGCCTCTTCATATTGCTCACCTAGAATCACATAAGAAAATAGGGTGAGATAGATGATCTTAATGAGTAAGTAATATAGCATAAACGATATCATATATCCCATTTTTAAGGAAAGCCCATTGCATATAACACATAGTTCATGATTTACAAATCATGGTTTCATAATTTTCAATTTAGCAAGATTTTTACTTTAACAGGTTTGCAAAAATCACACTTATAACACTTATTACCTAATAAGAGTAAATGACTATACTAGCTCATTCAGTCAAAGGAGAGGTGGCCTCATACCAAATTCCAACTCCCAACCCATTATTTATAAAGTCATGAAACTAATCAGGCTCCACAACTAAAATTGCCCCTTCTAGTTGAGGTGGATATACAATCCCTATCCATTGTGTTAAGACCATATGCATAGATTATGATGATTACCTACATCGGTACAAGGACTTTTACATAAAGGGTTAAAGGTACCATAGCTATCGTTAATGATAATCACATATAACAATAACATTTAAGGCAACAATAACATGTATCATAATAACAATAGTAGTTTAACTTTTGAACAAAAGATACAATGATAGTGTAGTTCTAGAAATACTGTAAGTTAGGGCAATAATCATAAAGGTATTATCATTGGATAATAAAAAATGGTTTTAGACCAACTATCCTTTGGCAACCCAAGCTTAAAGAAATCACATAATTATAATTGAAAGTAGAAAAAGACTTAGGTTTCAAGAGTCTCAAAGATTCCCATAACAAAATCACTTGTACTTATAACATGAATATAATGTTTACTCACCTTGTGGTTCTTTTGCTCTTAGTACACGTAGCCCTTTTAAACCTTTAAAACTCCTCGAGCTCTAACATAATATTTAATTCAATACTTAGTATTTATTTAATCATCATGCTATCCTATCCTATAACTATCCTATGCACACATAACATTCATATACACTTAGAGTTGCACTTGAAAGTGCACTCATCGCTTATACATAGCATGTTGACTTTAAAAGTCTTGCCTATTTAGCCTTTATAGGCTTACATGAAAACACATTATAATTCATACCAAAACTTTTCTCAAGTCAAACACAATGTCATAATCTTGATATCAATTCACTTTAACAATTATCTTAGTACAATTCATATATGTCAACTTATCAATAGCCTTTCAAGTGTCATGCCTATCTCTTATACCCAATTCATTCAATCAATCTCTTCATCAATTCAAGATCATTAATTCATTATTGATTCATCATAAAACCTATTTCCATATTACCCAATCACATTCACATTCTAATCACAATATATGATTAAGATACCCTAAGTATACCAAATTGCCTCTAGCCATGTTTAGAGTCATTCCTTAAACCAACATGCAATTTAATAATTTGTCATTCATTCATAAATGTCAATAATCATTGAAATACACTACATAAAAATTATAGACATTGGGATAAGAATCCCAAAAATGGCTAAATACCCCATTAAAGAGAAAATATGAACTTTCTTACTTTCTGCACTTTTCGTCTATTATAGTAATATGTAAAAACATCGTTGAACCAAGATTTTTCGTGTAATCAAAACAAAAATCATTTTAAAACATAAACATGTAGGAATTGGCACATATATAAATCCATATGCATAAAATTTCCAACTTTTGTTTTCAAGATGAAAAACCAGGAGTTTTCTTATTTTTGGTACTTTTCGGTCATTATAGCAATATGTAAACATGTGATTTAAACCATTATCCTCCATTCAATCATAGAAAATATTACTTTAGAACCCTAATACACACCAATTGGTCAGCCATGGACAATTCTCATGCAAGAAAATTCCAAGTTTAGGGTTTAGAGTGAAAATCATGAGTTTTCTAGCTTTCCACGCTTTTCGTTCATTATAGTAGTATGTAAACACATGATTTAAATTATTATTTCCCATATAAACATAACAAATATCAATTTAGAATTTTTCCATACACAAATCGGTAGCCATATCATTATAAAACCATGAAATTTTCTAACTTTCAAGTTCTAGGATGAAAACCTTAAATTTTCTTATTTTCTGAAAATTTTTGGTCATTACAATAATATGCAGAAATATGATTTAATTCAATATTTTTCATCTAAACACATCAAAAATCAGTTTAGGATAGAATCATGTAAAAATTGCCTCCCCTTGGTAATGTTTATGCATGAAAATTTCATTTTTGAGTTGTAGGATTCACCTTTAGAGAAATCGCGTAGAAAGGTTGATGTTTTTGGTAGGAAAATCGATTTCTCTCATAAGAAATCACCTAGGCCAAATTTAATAAATAAAAATCAGTAAATACTTAGTTTTAAATAATTTTCCCATGGTTTGTTTCATAGAAATCAAATAACAATTTGAAAAGAGCGATAAACTTACAAATACAGTCAAGAAATCGCGAAGTTGAAGGTGTTTTGAGAATTTTGGTAGATAGAATTATTTTGGGAGAATTTTTCTATGAGAATACTGAAATAAGAGAGCATGGCTGCTAGAATACTAGGGTTGGCCAAATTTCTTGAATTTATATGTAGGGTTTTGGTTAATTTCTAAGATTACCCTTAATGAGCTAGGTTATGAGGGTTTTAATGTAGTGGGCTTTTAAGTATTTAGGCTTTTTATTTAATTTAGGGGCTAATTATAGGTAATTAAAAATAAAATATTTTCTTATTGTTTTCATCAAAATTTTCCCCAAAATATTTATTTAAAAATTATTTTTAAAATACACATAAAATATTTTATGCTTAAAAATTGTTTTTTTACATGAAAATTCATTTTATGCACAATAAATTATTTTGTGTTAATGAACTTCATATAAATCATTTATTTTACCATAATAATTCATATTAGGCACATTAAAATTAATTTAACATGTCATATACTCATAAATCACCTCACACATGAATTTTCATAAAATCACATATTGTCACAATAACTCTAAATTCAAGCAATTTATTATGAAAATACCTAGGATAGATGTGGGTTATTATAGTTAGTTATTATTTTGGAATTAGCTTCTAATTAGGAATCTTTAGTTCTTATATAGGAAGATTTCCTAGTCCTTAGCTGATTCAAATTTAAGGGTTGAGCTTTTATATAAACTCAACCACTCATGTAAAATTCAGTTAAGTTTTTGATCAATAAAATTCAGTTTTCTTAAGAGTGTTATCTCTTGTTTTTTATTCTTGCTTGAATTAAGTTTATACAATCAAATTTAATTACTTTGTGCTCATTTCTTCTAAGGTTCTCTTTCATAAGTTAGTATTGTGTCATGGAGATCAGCATCGAAAGATGACCATATTCCAATGTGCTTTATCATGAATTAGATTTGGATCGCGGACTTGGGAAAACCTAATTTAGCTTTCCAAGGAGTTGCTTCTAAGTGTAAAGATATTGGGTCTTAAGTTTAATATACTTAGGATTTGTAGATGGATTCTTATTAATGGTCATATTATCAACTCAATATGAAGTTGGTTAATGATGGCTTAATACTATAAAGGAAGACGGTAATGTTCAATGGCTTAATAATCAATAAGACAATTCAAATGCTTAATATGGGAACGTGATACATTTCAATAGAAGATGATTCAAACAATGGTTACTCATTTATGGTACAAATTATATTATGTTATTAAGTACTCACCTTAAACTCTTTAGCTCCTAATAGCATTTAATACAAGTTAAAGTGAGGCTTCTCGATATCTTCAACAATATCCTTACCTTTATCATTATGTTCTACAATTATATAATTTAAATTCACATTGATCAATATTTATTGTTATTACTTAGTTGGAACATATCTTACTCCCACTAACCCTTTACTATTCTTAATTTTACTATTCTTAATTTTAATTACTTTTCAAAAAGCTTTCTTAATTCCATATATACATTTTGTATATACACATTGCATAATTTGTGATTCTTTCATCACCCATTTTCATTGATGGGCCGAATGGGCCTATAAAGAATTTTAGTTTCTTTCTTCTTAAATTTTCATAATTTAGCTTTATATTATTTAATCAAGATTAAATAAAATAATTTTCAATTTTTTATGATTTCAAATTCAATTTACATTTACTTTCCTATATTGCTCATTAACTAAATTTGATCTTATATCATTGTTTCTACTATTTTTCATGTTATACTACTCCAAATGAGCTTATTCTTTTTGCATTTTATATTAGATATATCAAGATATAATATATCCAAAATTGGGCTTAATTTTTAGATCATAAAATTTATAGTGAATTTTCAAATTTTGTCCTACCACTGTACAAGGACAACCTGAACATATTCCACATTCTTAGTTCTATCTTAAAATATGTTTATCCAATTGAAAAATTGATTTACAATGTGATATATAACACATAAGTCAACATTTCTTATGTTTTACACTTTATTTAATTTTGCATCTAAGGTCCTCAAAATAATTTGACAATCTCATAGTGCCATTCTTCTAGATAGTTTGAGCAGTCCATATTAAACCAATCAATTACCATACTAGACATTATCTATTTAATTCTGCTCTAATATATACTACTTTTTGGAAACCTATACTTTTCATTCACTTTGACATATCAAACAATCACAAAATGGCTTGAAATTTTTGTAGTATGTATATGGTACACAAATCTACAACTTTCATAATTTTCACTTCTCCAAATTCCTTCTCTAAAATTTTGGAATAATAGGTACAATTTATGTTCCATATTCTTCTTTTCTTTAATCTCATAGCTTTTCATACTTTAATCATCCCACAACTATGAACACGAATTATACACTAAATATGTATCATATAACTTAATTTTCTATATTCCCTATTTATCTCATAAACCTTATAAATTTGGGAAAACCATTAATTTGTTACTTAAACTTCAAATTGATCAAAGACTCATCAAATTAACACTTAAACAATCAATATCCATCAATTAATTGAAATTAAATCACTTTAACTCATAAAACCCTAATTTTCCAAATTAGGACAAATTTAGTAAAAACCTATAATTTTTTATCCAATTCTCAAATTGATCATTGAATTATAAAATTAGCATGTTAAAGAGTCTATATCATCAATCAAACATGAAAAAAATCATTAAAACTTGAACTTCCCCTTTTAACCTTAGTTATACCTTCAAAAATTCAAATTTTGAAATAAGCTTGTATAATTCATTTTGACACTTCCAAACCATTATTCTCCACCTAAATAATCTTTGATAACACTAAATAAATTTTTGAATAGTTCTTTCAAGAATTCAAATTTTAGGCCGAACTATGCTTTTAGGTGCACGTAGATGAGTTTCATGCTTTTCTTGTTTATTTTCACATGTTAAACCCTTAGTTCTCTAGCCTAAATCTCATATTTCATCAACTAACATATAAAACAAACATTTTCTAGTTTCACTTCCCTTTGGTTGATCCATATAGATGAAAGAAAAGAAGAGTTTTTGCAAATATAACTCCAAAATCATGCTTAAAAAAAGCAAAGGAGAAGATGAGCATGATTTCTTACCTTGGGAAGCTTTGATTTTGAGTTTCTATAATGATGATAGTGTGGACAAGTTTTTCTTTGGTAGGAGTTGTCTTTTTGATGTAGAGTTTGCAAAAATGGCGAGAAATGAACATCTTTTCTATATATATGTATAAGAGAATGGATGGAGATGATTTAATCACACTTTTTCAATGGCTAAGATTTAGTCAAGATGGATGACCATGATTTAATCAATTTGGATGGCTAGAATCTCATCTAGATGGGTGATGATCATCATATGTAATAATGGTGTGTATTAGTAAAAATGAATGTAGACTTGATGTAGGAAAAGTGAAGACTTTAATTTGGCTAAGGAATTGACTTAGTAAAAAATAGTGGTTTCGAAGTCAAATTTGATGGCTATGATTTAATGACATTGAATGGCTAGAATTACATCTAAATAGATGGTGATAATCGAGTGTAAGAAGTAAAATTAAATTGGTAATTTGGTGTAGAAAATGTAAAAGTCAATTTGAATAAGTAATTTGAATTAGTAAAAATTAGTGGCTATCCCAAAAATTTGACCATTCCTTTCATCTACCATAGTTTAACTTAGGTAATTATTTTAACGCTAAGTTAAGTCTAATTTCACTCCAAATTGGGTCTTAATGGGCCAACCATACATGGGCTTGGGCTTAAGCCCTAAAAGTCCATTAACAATCCATATATGTACATTACATACTTGGTATTTTCTTTTAACTTTCTTTCTTTTCTTTCACTTTGGCCTACTGATTTCTTCTCTTTAATATTACTATATACGCTACACATTATCATAATAGCTTTATTCAATTCATTAATGAACACATATACACTTTGATGTTACATATTAAGCAAATAAGTCAATTAACATCAATAAAGTTTTTCAGGTACAATTTAAATTTCACTATCGTAATACCATTAGAATCAAGTTCTATGGCATCATTATTAATCCTAATGAGTTAAAAAAAAAAAAAACTTTGGGTATTACATTCTACCACCCTTTTAAAAAGTTTGTCCTCGAATTTTTAATAAAATTTATCCATTTCTATTGGGCCATTTACAAGCACATTCAGATCATTTCGCTTTTGCTCTAATATTAATCATGTCCTTTAGCACTTAATAAAGTACCTTTAGCACTTAAATAAAGTACTTAACTCTTACATGTCATATAAACTAAACTTAGTATAGTTACTTATGAAGTTGGATATTATAAAACCTTTTTTGAAAAAATGAACATAGACTCTTTTATGTACATCTTTCTCTTGACATAACTCTTCAATTTTCATAAAGACTTAAATACCCTTTTAGCTCATCATTTGGTGAAGAGGCAAAGGTGGACTTTACTTCTTCAAATGGTGAAATGATTATTTTATCCTTTAGGGGCAAAATGGACATTTCTATTAGCTAAAAGATGTAATTATAATTTTAACCTTAGTAGAAAATTCTCTAACCCCTAAACCCATCTGTGAGGCCTCGCTCGAGCACCGGCCCGGTCTGCTAGAGAGAACCGGGATGCTCATTTAGTTTTAGACTCACGATGGAACCCTCAGGTTCAGATTTAGTTGATTTTAAAAATGATTTTGGGATTCACCACCCTAATTTATTTTAAATGGGAAAAATTAAGGAAAAACCTAGTTGACTCCAATTTATTAATTTTGTAATTAATTTATCCAAGGATAAAAATCACTAATCTCAAACCAGGCTGAGTTCAGGGACTAGATTTTTGGTTTTAAATAATCTAAATTTGGCTCTTAAGTTTAATTTGACTTGAAAATTGATTTCATGAATGACATTAATAATTACAAATAAAATGCATGAATATGACATGAGTGCAAGGTGAAAATTAAAATAAAATATTCACAAATTAAAAAGGGAAAAAGAGATTGATAGAGATCTAGATTTGAGGTTTGGATTTAGATTCCAAACGTGCCTACATAACCCATTAAATAGGGATCAAAACCCACGTAATTCGTTTCACGGTTAAGTGGAGAGATTTAGGAGTTGATCAGATTAATTTTGGTTTGGATGTGTTGAAAGTGAGGAAAAAGGCTGATACCTTAACTTTTGGTGGGCGAAGGATTTTACCAGACTGAAGTTCCATTTTATCGGGATGGGGTGATTGGATGGATTGGAAGATTAATTAATTAATTAAAATAATTAATTAACTAATTAATGTGTGATGAAATAGATAAAAGGATTAATTAATTAAAAAGATTAATTAATTAATTTGGATGAAAAGTGGATTAAGAAAAAGGATTAATTTGATTTTTTGGAAAAAAGTGATTAATTAATTAAAAGGATTAATTAATTAATTTGAATGAAAAGTGGATTGAGAAAAATGATTAATTTGATTTTGAAAAAAAAAGTGATTAATTAATTAATTTTAATTTTAAAAAAGAGTTTTAGTTAATTAAAAGATTAATTAACTTAGTTAGGGTGAGATAATTAATTAATTAAAAAGAATAATTAATTAATTAGAGAGTGGTTGGAGGAAGAAGAAGAGAGGAATTAGCAGATAACCATCAATACTAATTCAAGAGATGTGTTGGAATGAAGGATGAAGGGGGGTATTTATAGGAAGAGTGGGTGAGGGTAGTTTAGAAAGTGGAAAAGTGAAAAGACCAAAAGGGTAGAGCTAGAAAAAAGCTAAAAAATCATATTGGGGAGTTATTTTGGGGACTGCAGGCAGGCAGTTTGGGCGGCATCACCGGAGGCCTAGGCGGCGTGGTGGCAGCGCTGCCTAGACAGTCGACGATGGCGCTAGCTGCTAACATGGCGCTCTTTTTTTTTTTTTTTTTTTTTTAGGTATTGGTTGTTGGTATGAAGTTTGGGAATTTTGGATGTCTGGTAGCAATGTAATTCAAGGCTAAAAAATTTTCTTTCGGGGGCAAACCCCTGCCCACTAACTGGTTAGCAGAACCACCGTAACAGCTCTGCATAGCATGTTAAATTCAATAAGTGCTAAGGCTATAATTGGATGATGAGGGTGTAAAATTGAGGGTCCACACCATCACATGGCTTTATGAATAGTAAAATTTCTCTAACCCCTAAATTGCCTCTTTTTCATATCACATATAAGCTTAAGCCACATCTCATATGTTGTAGGTTTTCACTAAGCTTAAAATTAAGTCTTTGATTTAGTCTAAATCATTTTTCAATTTAATCTTTCTCATTTGCATCACATACAAATTAAGATTTAATTGAATCAAAACCTTTTTAGATTTAGCATAAGGACATGCTAGGGTCCTTGTAAATTTAATTACATGTTTAATCATTTTACCAATACTCAATTAAATAAACACTTTAATTAATTATTATTGTAAACCTTTTTACATTTGAAAGGTGATTACTATCAGGTGTGTGACTTTCTAGGTTCATATTTAATTGGCAATGGAAATGAGAATATATTTTTCTCTGCTAATGTGAAATCCCCACTTCACACTTACTCCCACAAGTCGTGAGTGATAACTAGCATTTCATATCATGACTATCTAATTAGAAATGAATGTTTACAGTTGATAACTTTAAACATCAAATGGACCATCGATCATAAATTATTATGCACTAGAATCCCTTCATTAAAGATCCCAATCTCAGTTAGGGTAATAGTTTATGTCAAACCCTAATATGCCTCGATTCTATGTCCTTATCTTGGTTCTAATTCTTGATGAAATTAGATTCCTTTTAGAAACTCTTTATCCCTTAAGTCAAAGGACATGATACACTATTATGACCTAAATGATAAATAATTGACAAGTAGTAAAACCTTATAATATTATCATCTAAAATCATAGTTCGGATATTCATCCTATGAATATTTATGTGTTTGTATCAATATCACATGTCAAGTAGCATGAGACTCACTGCCTGTATAATCATCTATATCATATACTAATATAGAAAACAAATAGAGGTGATGGTCTTTCAAAATTAATGATGCCTAGTCATTAATCATATGACCTTACATATTTAAAATATTTATATAAGAGCAATTTGTCTCTTATATTCTCAACACTTGAGAATAGATCCTCTTACAAATACTTAAGGACTATATTCAATAATATGAAACCATTTTCACATATAATACCCAAGGATTTTATAGCCCATTTTAATTACTAATAATATTAGAGAATTAGATTTTTGAAAGTTAGTATAGTATAAAAATGATAAGGAATCGAGTAGGAATCTTGTGATATAATATGCAATGGTTGCCTAGTTCATGATTTTATCATGACTAATTATGCTTTAATGAATTAAATAGAGTTCATATGATAACTAGTGATGTATGTAAAGAAGTTAGAGAACATTTGAAAGAAAGTTAAAAAGGAAAATTTCTAAGTTTATTATGGGATTTATTGATGGACTATGGGCTTGTTGATGGGCTATGGGCTTATTATTGGGCCTTTGGTCATCAAAGGCCCAAACCTAACAATAGTGGGCCAATCCATGGTCCTATAATTAGTGCAACCTCAAGTTTATATGTTAGAGTAGTTAGCCCAAAACCAAACAAAATGATGTTGTAGAGAGAGTTACAAATTTTAACTAAGCTAACAACAAAAATTAATCGAGTCAAAATCCTAAACCAAGTTGAACTTTCATCTTCTTTACACATAAGTCTAGGTTCATTTTGAGCACTCCAACACTAGATGATGAACATCATAATTGTAGAGAGAATCCTAGCCATCCAACTTGATCAAATTATAGCCATTCATTAAGATTAAATCTTAACCATTGGATTGAGCTTGATCAAATCCTCACCATCCAACCTATTATATATATAAGCAAAAATATGTTATGAAACAACATTTTGCCTATCACTAGACTAAAATTTCATAATAAGAAAAGAAATTCTATCTACACCAATTACAACAAGAACCTTAACAAATCAAAGCTAACTAAGGTGAGAAATTATGTTCATCTTCTCTTTTTTATGTTCTAAGGTTGATTTTAGTATTTTGGTTGCATAAAATATCTTCTACACCATATGTAAATTTTGGCCAACCTAGGGTGAGCATACATAAGATGTAGTTTTGGATGTTATTAGATGAAATATGGAGATTTGGCTAGAGATTTAAAGGATTAATGTGAAGATAGGTAAAGAAAACTTGAAAATCATCTAAATCCACTAGATATGAAATTTGGCCACTATAAAGAACTTGACTAGAGAGTGTTTTAAATTCTAATTGAATACATGTATGGTTATTTTAGATGAAGAAAAATGATTTAGAAGTGTTAAAATGAATTTTAGGAACTTGATTCAAGACTTAGAAATCTTAGTGACATAAATTTAGTTAAAAGAGGAACTTGGTTTTCTAATACCAGATTGTGATAATTGAGTGATCATATATATTTTCCATTATGTTAATTTTACATTTCTACAACTAATTTGAAGATTTGATGAGGAATTATAAGTTTTTCCCAAATTTGACCAAAGTGGGACAAATTAGGGTTCATATGAATAAAAGTGCATTAACTCAAAATGATTAGTGGGAATTGATTACCTAGGTGTTAATATGGTGAATTTATAGTTAATTTGAGGTTTGAAAAGAAAATTGATAGTTTTCCCCAAATTCTAGGGTTTATGGAACAATTTGGGAATTTTGAGATTTAAACTTAAAATCATGAAATTGAATAAGGAAATTGGCTTGGAAATGATTAGAAATAAGAATAAGTATAAGTATGTATATAACACTATTGATACATCTCTATTATGAATTGAAGTAACAAAACAAGTATAAGACATAATTGGTAACACCATTAGTTACTAATTGATGTGTAATTGAAATATTATAGGTGTAGAACTTCAAGGCAAGGGCAAGGAAATTGCTCAAGACCATGAAGGACATTAAATTAATCAAGAACAAGCATTAATAGGAGCAAAAGAGTTCAATGTGAGTACTTAATAATATAATGTAATTATGCCTTATTGCTTGCAACCATTGCTTGAATTACCATCCCTTGACATATACTTAAAAATGACATCTGATATGTGGTTGCCTATTGATTGTTAAGCCTTTAGAAATCCATATCTTTCTTATATGATATTTGACGATGAGCCTCTTACCTTGTTCTTATACTGTGCTCAATGATGAGAATGATTAATATGCCAAACTATTTTTCATTGAATTCCTATCATAGACTTTGGATATGTCTTTCATCGATACCCATGAATAAGCATAAATCCTCTCTAATATGAGGAAATACATAAACCTTATGCACTTCGTATAAGCCCGTGGGTAGGGCAAGGGTAACCAACCTCTATTAGTGGGGAACACCTAACCACAAGACCTGATCAGTTTTGCATAATGTGATGCATGTGAGTGAGCAAGGTTTAGACTGCCACTCTTTAATATTTATGTGTGGGAAGCTTTCCACTTTCAAGATATTATTATTTTTGCTAAAATGCATTCTAAAGTTCAATATGACCAACTATGATTAACATCACTCCATTGCTACCTTAAATCAATCCAAGTGATAACCTCTTATATTGCCTTCATGTTATGTTATATTATTATGTACTCACTGAGTTTATCTTATTTCATATTTTTTGAGAATTTTTCAACTCAAGGTGATTCATTAGCAAGGTAAATTCTAAGATATGCTTCTCCATTTGAGACTTGCTAAAAAAGCTATGTTTTGTGTTGCTTATGTCATCCTGAGATAATAAATCTAGAGCTCTATGGTGTTTAAAGGCTTATTATTAAAATATATTGTGTTGGAGAGTAATATAAACAAATGATAACATTTGTTATGTATTTATATACATACCTATGATAGTAAGTAAGAATGCATAGATAGTATTTATTAACACTTATGAATGGTGTTCTATTCATGGTCATGAAATGGCACTAAAGTATAATGGCTATAAATGAATGGTTAAAGTAATAACGGAAAAGGATAAAGAATGAATGGGGTTTTGATCTTGGGATAGATTGCAAAATGGGATATATTAAATGATAATGAGATCAATAGTGTTCTATGGGTTTAGGTGCCCTTATGTCTCCTTGAGCTCTAGGACTGTCACAACCTATAAATTGGGTCGTCACATCACATTATGAATTTATTTATTATGCCACTAGGAATTAATATCTATTATTACATAACTATTATATGGCTCTTACGGCACATATTGCTATCAATCTCCCACTTGCACTAGAGCCATTATGCTTAGTATCAGAAACTCATCTTCTCAAGATGAAGTTTAACTGTTACTAACTTTTGACTTTAGTCAATGGATTAACCAAGCTAATGGTTAACACTATTTTCTACAAGGCTAGAATGCCCTATTCCAACAATTGATTTGATAATATCTTATTGCCTTTCAATTTCAATGTGAGACTCAAGTTCCCTTGCTATAAGCTAAGGCTTTATTATTTACACAACAGAGAGATACTCATGATGTATTGGAGAAAATCTTAAACAATTCATAACTACTAAATCCAAAATAGTTTCTTATTTGCAACATCCTATATAGCAAATTTGGCTCCCATAATGAAGTTTGTAATAACAATTTTTTTAGAACTTTTCTAGCAAATTATTTCTTCATTATAGATAAGAATAATCCCAATGATAAAGTCTCTATCATTTATGTAGTAACATTCTTCATTTGTCAAAATTAAAACTTAAATACTACAAAGTATTTTAGAACAATTTTGATTTTATTTCCAATAATTTAATCCTAAATAGGATTAGAATCTATTAGTCATACTGACAACATTCTCAATGTCCGACTCATTATACAACTCTTGTATAATTTAGATTTCTTACAGTTATAATATAAGGAATCCATGCCATGCTTTTTTTAGGTATCTAGGGAATCAACCCTCAAAAAGTGGATATCAAAATCATAGGAAATAAAACTTTTGGAATTATCATCTTTTCCAAATATTGACTTAGACATATTTAACATTCTATTCAATATATCTTTATAGATATGAATTAACAAAAATGTAAATATTTATCTCAAGTCTAAATGAAGAAAGTAATAGTTGAACCATTCTAAAAATGCAAATATATTAATACTTTTACAAACTAATGTGTTATCCATGGTCAAAACTTGAAAGTAAGGAGACTCCCACTATCCTTTTTTACATTAAGGACTCATCTTGCAATGATACAACTCATTAAAGTTTACATACTTTGGAATTTTCCTAAAACTCTGAGCCTTCAAATTTATTCCATGATTATATTTTCTTTTCTAGAGAAAGAAAACTAGTATTGACATCTATATGTCAAACTCATAATCATTATGCTTTGCTATATTGTATATAGCTATAATAGAATCATCTCATAATTTGCTTCATCATAAATTACAATTTTTGTGCATTCATATAAAGTAAATTATATTTTTCTTAAGTCTAGATATTTTACTATCTCATGATTTACTTTATTATGAATATACAACTATTGTGTATTCTTATAAAGGAAATCATATGCTATAGAAAAATTAAATATTCTACTAAACCTTTTAGCAGCTTATAAGGATAAAACATTTAGTTAGTTTTAAACTTTTCACAGGGTTGATCAAATTTTACTTTGATCATTTTATTGGATATTATTGGATAACATTCACCCAATTATTCTATCTTTCTCAATATGTCACTTTCTTGAATAAACACTTTATCAAGAAATAACATCTTTGCTAACAACTCTTTGATATGTAAAAGATAAAAGTACTATCTAAACAACTTTTAGGATATCCAACAAACCTTATCTTAATTAGAATTGTCTTTCTATTTTCTAACTTCAGCTTATCAAATAAGCTAAATATCTCAAATCAAATTATAAGTAAGAATTTTGATATCTATCCATATCATATCATCAATGAATTAGAATTAGATAGACTTTGATGAAAAATTATATTTAAGAATATTATGCTATTATTTGTAAATTTCCAAAAGGAAATAAACAAAAACTTTTATAGTTCATCAACTATTATATCATATCATTTCTGTTGTAATTTATTCTTTTGAGCATACCATCATGTATGGTTTTCCAAAAAAGAATTATGATTATATCCCAATTTTATATTTAGGAAATTCCTCAAAAATTGATAGTTGAGTTCTCCCCACTTTGATCAAACCAAATGGTTATGATACTCTTTCCCTTTTGTATAAAATACCCTTAATATTTATTTTCCTTTTCATCTTGAATTCCTTGAACATTTCAATGAATTCAAATGAACACTTCATTTTATTTATCTTTTTCCAAACGGGTAAATATATCATATATAGGTAAATACAATGAATTACAAAAAACTCCCACTCATCATTTGACAAATGGTATTGATGCATCTGTATGCATAAATTCTAAGATTTCTTTGATTTCTATCATTTTGTCCAACAAAAGGTGATCTAGTTGTTTTTGCATTAGATACTAGACTTCCAAGTTGAAATAAGTTCACCCTTGATGGGCAATGACACAAGTTATCTAACTAATTTTTCTTATCTTCAGCTAAACAAACTAATTAAAGAAATCATAGTTGTTTTAGATTGGAGTTCTTTATGGCATTATCATAGAAGTACTTGGAGCTGTTTTGTTATTATTAACTTAATAATAATACATCAAACATATAATTCATACTCTTAATTTTATTACCATATAAACCATGTAAACATTTTTCTAGTAACAAAATTCATAATTCCTTGAATTTACAGAATAATATACCTTAAGTATGAAATACATACATGATTTACAAAACATGATTTCCTAAAATCATCATTAAGTACACACATACAAAATATGATTTCTAAAATCATCATGAAGTATCTTAAAAATTATTTGGAAATAGACACTTTGCCTCTTAGATCTTTCAAAATCACTTCATTTAATCTCCATACTTTCATTGCTTACTTTGATCATACATATGTAATAGAAGCACCTATATTATGAATCATAGCAACAGATGAACTATTTGAATAATTGAAATATAGTAATAGGAGATAGATTTACCTTCACAAGGTTTATCCTTCTCTTTGACCTTTTAGTATTCACAATACTTAGAACAATTACTTTTGTAATATTCATAACATTGACAATAGAAATATTTTCTTTTGTCAACTATAGCATTATTTATGGACTTGTCCCTTACAATTTCCCTTTTAGGATTTATAATAAAAACTTTTTCTATTACCTTAAAGTGCATTTTCCATCTAATGGAAATTTGGAATGAATTTGAAGAATTAAACTATTTGAAAATTATTACTCATCAAAACATCTAGACTCTCTAGCTGTTTGATGAATTTAATCATCATATGAAAATAATTCCAAATTTAGTTTAATTAAAAATTAGTAAGAAATAAAAGAGGTTACTCACAATTCAAATTCTTTCATAAAGAATACTAGATAAAAAATAAAAGAATAAGAAATTAAAGATAAAACATTTTCTTCTTTGATTTCTTTTTTCTAATTCTTAATCTACTTGAATAATAAGAATAAGAACAAGAATGAAAAATATGGAGAAGACAAAGAAAAAAAAGTTATGAATATCAAGAAGAAACACTTTTTTCTTTTCTTCCTTTACAATTTCTTTTCCTTTCCTTTTTCTTTCTTTATAACTTTCTTCATTTTCAAACAAAATAATTGCCTTAATATCTCATATTAATCAGTATATGTCTTAGATACTCATTATCATTATTGACATATAATGTATCATATATTCGCAACATCACATGTTTAATAATAACTTCAAGAAAACATTCAAACCAAATATATCATTGCCATGTATCCATAATTTATCATATAAGTGTTTGAATTTTCTTAAATTATTGTTCCAATGGAGAATCATGACTCAATATTATCTTTGGAAGATTTTAGGGCTTTATAGATTAGTCTCATTTTGCATATTATCCATTTTAAACATACATCACATGCAATCATATATATCATATATATATTTCATAAAATGGACAACATATACATAGGTATGATCATGGATTCTATGGAACCACTTCCTAGCTATAAGGAATGGACTAGAGATTTAGGTTATACAAATTAAAAATATGAAATTACGGCATTTGCATCTTCATGCTCCTACTAGGCATCTTCATGGGTTGAATCTCTTTTTGTTATTGCACCTCCATATCTCCATATGTACATTAGTAACCTTGGCATTCCAAGGTGAGATTACAAAAGCAAAAGAGCTTATAGGCTCAATGAAATTAATTTACAACCTAAATGAATAATTAACATTTAATTACATCCCATTAAATAATAAAATTAATTATTACATATCCACATTAGAAATCATACATTGTGGTTTCCTAATCCATGATCAACCATCCATGCCTCTCAAACAACAATATATATATATATATATATATATATATATATATATATATATATATATATATATATATATATATATATATATATAACAATTGCATTTATAGATATGTTGTTCATCATTAGAACATTTCCAAAAAAATCCATTTTGAATGTCACATATTCAAGGTTTCTATAGCTTAAAATCATATTTTAAGTCATAGAAATTTATTTGATTGAAATATAAATCCAAAACAATTTTGGAAAAAATTAAAGTTGGGTACAGACACAATGAAAATCGCAATCACGACTGTGATACAAATTTTGTGGGCACAAAATTTGAATCATGGTCATGATTCTCTTAATCAACATGAATAACCTTTGTTCTAATCCACTTGTTTGCGGGTGAGACATCATTTTTGTGGTCGTGATACTTGATTCACAGGCGCGAATTTTGTGTCTGAGAGCACAATATTTGTACAGCTCCTTTTCAACCAAATCAAAAATTACAAAACAATATATACAAAGGTTTTACATAGAAATTAACTAGGCTTTTGTAATAACTCACACCCACCCTAGAAGTTTTCATGACCAATTTATTTGATTTAGAACTATTAAAACTAAGTGTGTGCTTGTATGGGAATTTATGTGCTATGTGATTGATGAGTATATGGCATATTAAATTAATTTTAATATGCATAATATGAGTTATTATTATGAAATAAATGATATACATGAAGTGCATTAGCATAAATAATTTATTTTTCATAAAATGAATTTTCATGCAAAAATGCAATTTTTAAGCATAAAATAATTTTATGAGTATTTTTAAAATAATTTTTAAATAAATATTTTGGGAGAAATTTTGATGAAAATAATAAGAAAAATATTTTTATTTTAATTACCCATAATCAGCCCCTAATTTAAATAAAAAACCCAAATACCTAAAAGTCCATTACACTAAAACACTCTTAACTTGGCTCATTAAGGGTATTATTCAAAATTACCCAAAACCCTACATTTAAATAGCAAATTTTGGCCAGCACTCTCATTTCAGTGGCCATCACTCCATTTTTTTGCATTTTGATAGAAAACTTCTCTCAAAATAATTCTCTCTACCGAAATTAAGAAAACACCTTTCAACTTTGCGATTTCTCACCCATATTCGTAAGTTTTTCTTACTTTTCAATTTCCTATCTGATTTTTATAAAATAAATTATGAGAAAAATTATTTTGAATTGGTTATTTACTAATTTTTACAAATTTAATTCAGTTTGAGTGATTTTTTTTTTAAAGAGAAATTAATTTCTCTACCGAAAACATCAACCTTCCTATGCGATTTCGTCAAAGGTGAATCCTAAAACTCAAAAATTGAAATTTTCAAACATAAATTCATTAAGGGGGCAGGTACTACATATTTAGATTCTAAACTAATTTTTAATGTGTTTTGATGAAAAATATTGGATTAAATCATATTTTTATATATTACTGCAATAACTGAAAAGTTTCAGAAAATAAGAAAATTCAAGGTTTTCGCCCTAGAACTTGAAAGTTGGAAAATTCTATGGTTTGATAATTCTATGGGTGCTAAATTGTGGTGGTTAATGTTCTAAACTGATTTTTTTTGTTTGGATGAAAATAATGATTTAAATCATGTGTTTATATATTACTGTAATAAATGAAAAGCGCAAAAACTCATGATTTTCACCCTAAATCTTAAATTTTGGAATTTTCATGCATAATTATGATCTATAGCTATCGATTCATACATGTGGATGTTTTAAACTAAAATTTTTTATGATTGAATGAAAAATAAAGATTTAAACCACATGTTTACATATTACTGTAATGACCAAAAAGTACCAGAAACAAGAAAACTCATGGTTGTTCATCCTAAAAATTAAGATTGGAAATTTTCATGCACTTGAATATATATATATATATATATATATATATATATATATATATATATATATATATATATATATATATATATATATATATATATATATATATATATATATATATATATATATATGGGTTGATTCCTACATGTTTATATTCTAAAATGATTTTTGTTTTGATTACATGAAAAATCTTGGTTCAAATAATGTTTTTACATATTACTGTAATAGACGGAAAGTGCAAAAAATAAGAAAATTCAAGTTTTCTTTGGAATGGAGCATTTGGCCTACATTGGGATCCTTATCCCAATGTCCATAATTTTTGTGTAATGTATTTTAATGATTATTGATATGTATGAATGAATAATAGATATTTAAATTGCATATTGGTTAAAGGAATGACCCTAGATAAGCCTAGAGGCACTTTAGTATACTTAAGGTATACCTAAAGTATCTTAACCTTATGTTGTGATAAGAATGTGAATGTGATTGAGAAATATGAAAATAGATTTTATGATGATTTGATAATAAATTAATGATCTTGAATTGATGAAGAGATTGATTGAATGAATGGGTCATAAGAGTTAAGCATGACATTTGAAAGGTCATTTGTTAAGTTGACATAAATGAAAGTGTTAAGTGTACTAAGATGATTGTCAAAGTGAATTGATATTAAGATAATGATATTGTGTTGACCTTAGAAAGGTATGGACATGAATTATGATGCATTTTCATATGGGCCTATAAAGGCTAAGTGCACAAGACTTTTAAGTTAGCATGTTATGTGCAAATGATGAGTGCACTTATATATGCAACTCTAAGTGTATATAAATGTTATATGTGCATGGGGTAGTGATGGGATAAGATAGCATCATGATTAAATAAATACTAAGTATTGAATTAAATATTATGATAGAGCTTGAGGAGTCTTAAAAGTCCAAGGGCTACGTGAATTAGGAGCAAAGGAACCATAAGGTGAGTAAACATTATGCTATTATTACAGGTGCAAGTTATCATGATTATGTTATGGGAACCTTTGAGATTCTTGAAACCCAAGTTCACTTCCATTTTAAATTTGACTATGTGATTTTTTTATTAAGCTTGGGTTGCTAAAGGACATTTTGTCTAAAGCCATTTGTGATTATCCAATGATAAATACTTTTTATGATTATTACCCTAACTTATATTCTTTATGGAACTACACTATCATTGTATCTTTTTTTTCGAAAGTTAAACTAATATTGCTATTGGGATACTTTCTATTGTTGCCTTATATGATATTGTTATTTATGATTACCATTAGCTCTAGCTATGGTACCTTTAACCCTTTATGTAGAAATCCTCGTGCCTATATGGGTAATCATCGGAACCTGTGCACATAGTCTTAACCCAATAGATAGGCATTTTGTATCCACCTCAGCTTGAAGGGGTAGTTCTAGCCATGGAGCCTAATCAGTTTCACAACTTTATAAGTAATGGGTTGGGAGTTAGAATTTGGTATGAGGCTACCTCTCCCTTGAGTGAATGAGCTAGTACAGTCATTTACTATGATTAGGTAATAAGTGTTTTAAGTGTGATTTCTGCAAACTTGCTAAATTGAAAAATGTAAACCCATGATTTGTAAATCATGAAATATATGTTATATGGAATGGACTTTCCTTAAAAATGGGATATATGATATCATTTATGCTACATTGTTTACTCATTGAGATCATCCATCTCACCCTGTTTTCTTGTGTGGTTCCAGGTGAGTAATATGAGGAAGCAAGGTGATGGCTTAAGCATTCTACTTCACTTGGGAATTCCTTGTCAAAGTCTTTAATAATACTATGTTATGAAGAGATACTCGTAGATGCTCTGGGAGTTTATCTTAGGATATTAATTATTGATGATTTATCTTAAAACTTTAAATGTTATTTTTCTTATGAGATGTTTCCTAAGTGTTTTACTAAACTATTCTTTCGCATATCAAGGTTTCTTATATTATTGGATATTTAAGTTAATGCATTGGGTTTGGAACGATCCTAGGCATGATTGTATAAGTATAAATGGGTTCTATGGGCGTGGGTGACATTATGTCTCCCCATGTTCTAGGACCATCATATCTCTAAAGTTGGGATGTGACAGCTTTGATACCAATTGAAGGAATGGTGAAACCAAACACAGTGGAAGCAAGGTAGTTGTAACAACCCACACCTACCTTAGAAATTTTCATGATGATTTGCTTGATTTAGAACTATTTAAGGTTAAGTGTGTGCTTTTGTGAGAATTAATATTCTATGTGTTGATGAGCATGTGGTATATTAAATTAATTTTTAATATGCATAATATGAGTTGTTATTGTGAATTAAATGATTTACATGAAGCACATTTGCATAAAATAATTTATTTTAAATAAAATGAATTTTCATGCATAAAGATAATTTTTTAAGCATAAAATGTTATGAGTATTTCAAAATAATTTTTAAATAAATATGTTTGATGAAAATATTACAGAAATAATAAGAAAAATATTTTTATTTTAATTACCCATAATCAACCCCTAATTTAAATAAAAAGCCCAAACACATAAAAGCTCACTACCCAAAAACCCTCCTAACCTAGCTTATTAAGGGTATTAGAGGAAATTTGCCAAAACCCTTCATATTAATATGAAAAATTTAGCCAGCCCTAATGTTCCAATAGCCATTAATATAATTTTCTATACCTTGATAGAAAAATTCTCTCAAAATATTTCTCTTTACCGAAATTAAGAAAACACCTTTTAATTTTGCGATTTCTCGCCCATAATCGCAAGTTTTTCTTCTCTTTCAATTCTTTAACTAATTTCTATGAAATAAATTATGGGAAAATTATTTTGAACTGGTTGTTTATTGATTTTTATAGATTTAATTTTGTTTGGGACAGTTTTTGGAAGAGAAAATTTATTCTCTACCAAAAACATAAATCTTTCCGTAAGATTTCTCCAAAGGTGAATCCTATAACTTAAAATCACAATTTTTATGCATAAACATCACTAAAGGGAGCTGATTTGTGCATTATTGGTTTCTAAACTGATTTTTGATGTGTTTTGATGAAAAATATTGGATTAAAGTATATTTCTACATATTTCTGTGATGACCAGAAAGTTTCAAAAAACAGAGGAATTCAAGGTTTTTGTGCTAGAACTTAGAAGCTGAAAAATTCTATTATCAATTTAACAAGTGGCTACCAATTTATGTGTGAATGGATTCTAATATGATTTTTTTTTAATGAAAAATAATGATTTAAATTTGTGAGGCCTCGCTCGAGTACTCGGTCCGATCTGCCGAGGAATCAAAATGCTCTTTGGGAGAAACTCCATGATTGGAACTCGCTGTGAGCTCAGAAAATTGATTTATGTAATTTGAAAATTGTGAAAGTGAGTTGCCACTTTAATTTAATTATTTTAATTGGGAAAATTAAAGAAAACCCAACATGATTGACTCCATAAAATATTTGATTTATCCCAATGGAAAATGCACCAATCTGTTAGCGACCAAAGAGGGCACGGGCATCAGGTTTTGATATTTACACAATTGAGAAAATATAATTTTCTTCAGTTTGGCTAAAAATCACAAAATAACTCTTGAAAAGGAATTTTTGTGTATGCATGAATAAGAATATAATGATGCATGAAACAGATATATATGATAAGATGTAATGACAATTATGGATAAATAAGCAAAATAAATCTTACTTAATTATTACAAGATCAAAACGAATGAAATAAGAGG
The DNA here is from genome assembly GCA_947687605.1 of Reutealis trisperma. Lineage (NCBI taxonomy): Eukaryota > Viridiplantae > Streptophyta > Magnoliopsida > Malpighiales > Euphorbiaceae > Reutealis > Reutealis trisperma. The sequence continues at coordinate 1,007,150 of CANTUT010000059.1, forward strand.
ATCTTTCCTCTAGCCCTTATGGGTACTAGAAAAAGCACACATTCCTCAACTAAGTTAACACAAAATCAGAAATAAAGGATTAATATAAATAAATCAAAGTAAAGGAGAAAGATGTTAATAAAAAGATTTTAGAGTTGATGCCTTTTAAGAATGGCAGCCTGCATATCTTATTGAATAGGAATCAAACCCCACATAGTTCTTCCTTCTTGCGAAGGAAGGGTTTTGGAAAAAGTGTTGGTTTATTTATTAATTTAATTTTGATTCTTAAATTAATAAATTTTAGATCTTTTTTGTTTTAGACCTAAAGATAATTCTAGATCTGAGTTTAGAATTTTGAGAATGGAAAGGAGATTATACCTTTGCTTTTCTTATCTTTTAGATGAATGGAATGAGCTTATCTCTATATCTCAACTCCACCTTGGATTGGAAACCCTTGGAATCTGAATCTTAATAGCAAAAGATTAGCGAAATAACATTATGAATGTAAATTGAAATTGAAATTGAAACAATAACTCTTTTGTATCAATTTTCAAACAAAACTTAAAAATAGTAAGTATATTAGTATCAGAGAGTTTCTACCTTGGAATTCCCCCTCAAATTAACTAGAAGGAGGCTCTATTTATAGGGCTGCTGAGGAGGGCATCGGTGGTACAGACTATGGCACCGGCAGTACAGGCGGCACCAGTGGCTCACTGGACGTCCAGGTGGCACATTGGGCATGCCATGCATATCATTGGCATGCATTTCATGCCACCTATAAGGTGGCACGGCCGGGATGCTGCCTAGAGAGGTAGTATGCCTAGCGCACGTTGACCGACTGGTTCGACCTGTTTCCTACTTTTTTGTCCATTTCTGGTCCATTTCAGTTTTGATTCAAGCTCGATTTGATTTTATGGGTTTGTGACTGAAAAGCAGTTGGCTGGAGGTGAAAGATTCAAAAAATTTATTTTTCAATGGGGCGCTACCTCACAACCCGTAAGGGGCACTGCCCCTTTAACCCCTGCCCACTAATAGGTTAATAGGACCGCTATATACATAGTGCACTATTCTTAGTAGGTGTCCAGCTATAGCCGGATCATAAAGGTGTAAATTTGAGGGTTCACAGCTGCCCCCTCATCAAAATTAGCTTTAAGCAAAAGGGGATTTTGATGACAGTGAACCCTGGGAAGAGATGCCATGTCAGACTTTGGGCTTATAATATTTGCTTGTGCTTGTCATGCATGAGGACATTCATGCTTTGTGCAAACTGAACCTTATGAAGGACAAACATGGTATAAAGATATGAACCTTTTGGGAGGGGGCCCATATCAGAAATGAGGTTTTGTCAATGGCTATTGGTTTGACCTTGGTGTTGGATGTGAGAATGGTCATGGTGATCTTCAATTAAGGCTATATGTCCAGCCTAATTGTTGAAGGTAAAGATGATTTGGTGAATTTTAATCAAGGCTATCTATTCTGCCTATACTCTAAGATTTAGAGATCTGGTCCACCTAGGGAATTCAAATTGGTTTAGTAAGGCCACCTATTCGGCCCTATTATTGGGGAGATTATGATCAAAGTTATCTGTTTGGCTTTGATGTTTAGGAAGATTGGGATTAAAGCTATCTGTTTAGCTTTGGTGGTTAGGAGGATTATAGTCAAAGCTATTTGTTTAGCTTTGGTGGTTGGGAGGATTATAGTCAAAGCTATCTGTTTGGCTTTAGTGGTTAGGAGGATTAAGGTCAAAACTATCTGTTCGGCCTTGTTGGTTAGGAAAGTTGGAATCAAAGCTATCTATTTGGCTTTAGTATTAGAAGGATTGGGATCAAAGCTATCTATTCGGCTTTGATATTAGAAGGATTGGGATCAAAGCTATATTTTTAGCTTTGGTGTTTGTTTCAGGGAAGGTTATATCTCTGAAAGATGAAGAGTGTAGGAAAGTAAATATGGGTGGCTTGACTCAGTTTGCCCATTGAAAGTTACGATTAAGGATTAGTCTTTGTAGGGAAAGGTCTTGGCTAAGGAGGGTAGGTCTAGTTACAAAATCCATTTGAAAGGCTTAGTCTGATTTTGCTTTAAAGGAGATCATAGGCTTCATAAATGAAGGCCTTTTGGGAGTGAGCTTCATGGTGAAGGCTTTTTAGTTTAGGCTTTATAATGAAGGCTTTTGATTTTAGGCTTTATGGCGAAGGTTTTTGGATTTGGGCTTCATAGCAAAGGCTTTTGGATTTGGGCTTCATGGTGAAGGCTTTTGGTTTTGGGCTTCACGGTGAAGGCTTTTTAGATTTAGGCTTCTTAATGAAGGCTTTTGGATTTGAGCTTCTTGATGAAGGCTTTTGGATTTAGGCTTCTTGATGAAGGCTTTTGGTTCAAGCTCTTGATGAAGGCTTTTAGGAGATATGCCTCGACTTCTGGTTTTGCCAAGATAACTAGATTTAAAGATGACAAGCCCTGATGGACTTGGGAATTTTGGTTCTACTCATTTTGAGATTATGCCAAGGAATGGGTGGTATGTGGTATGATTTGCCGATGAGGCTTAGGATGGAACAATATGATTTCATAAAATTTGAGAATGGTTTGAAGGTAGGTTGAAACTTCTGAAAAGAATCATAGAGGTTGTATGGTTTTGCTTTTTATAGCATGAATCAGGGAAAAGAGCAACTCATGCTTTTCTTGTTATTTGAGATTAAAGAGACTCTTGGAGTGACACTTAATTATAAATTACACTAGTTGAAATAAAGAGCCCTTAGGGATGGCTAAAGGGCTAGTGGAAGAAGATAAATTGGGGATCATGCTTCCAAATGAGAGATAAGGATGTGATAGACTAGAGATATGTCTGAGGGATTGTGCCTTAGCTCTTTAAGCTAAGCGACAGGATGGATTGATAATAGATGACGACCTAAGAAGACATGCCCCCATTGTAGGATAAGGGTATAGAAGATTGTATATTCTTAGAGAATAAACCTCTAGTTTGGAAGGATGACAGATTGATTAAAGATGATTTGACAACTTCAGACATAAAGGAAGATGACTTGGATGAGCTCTCTCTCTCTCTCTCTCTCTCTCTCCCTCTCTTTCTTAGCTCTAACTTTTGCCTAAGCCTCCTTTTTTGAGTTTTTAGCTTAGCGAGCTTGCATTTAGGAGAAAATATTCTACCATGATTTGGGTTACTGCTTTGAGGGGCTCTGGCCTTTGAATTCTAGATTTAACAAAGGTCTTTTCTGAACTTGTTGCCTGGTTGAGGTGCATTGTTTGATTACCTAATGCACAATAGGTAATTCCATTTGATTTACTCTTTATGCTTCAATTGTTTTGATGAGAGGTCCATTACTTGACCTTCTTTGATTAGGAGCTGATGAAGCAATAGCTAATTTGTGAGCACCTCAAATTTTGATTTATACTAATTGTGGTGGGTTTAATTGATTGTTCGTTCATCTCTTTTTTCCTCTTTTTATTTTTCTCTTTTTTTTGTTTTTTGTTTTTTTTTTTTATTTTGTTCTCTCTCTCTCTCTCTTTTTTTTTTATGGCTCATCCATGCTGGATTAAATAAGGAAAATGAAAAGAAAATGTATGTGCATCACTATAAAGGAAAATTTATTGCAAGATGACAAAAGAAACCACTATGGTTGATGAGAATAAAAAAAAAATAAGACGATAGACTCCAACTCATATTTGGACTCAGACTTTTAAGATTCAGACTTGGACTCAAGTTTAACTTAGAATTCAATCTCAGACAGATCAAATTAGCTAAACTTGAACTACTCTATGACAGGCCTTATGAGGCTGAGGTAAGGTAGGGTTGAGTTAGAATTAGATTCCTCATCACTGTTCAAGTTGGTGGTGGGGAATTTAGCTTGAAATGATGTACTTTGGATGTAATCCTTAACTTTTGATGCAATTGTAACCAAAGCTCTAAAGGTGGGAAGGTATTGTGTTAACAAGTGGGCTCTATAAGCAGAAAGTAGATTCCCAACAATGATATCTACTTGTTCTTGGTCAGTTAGCCTGTCTACTATTTGAGTAGCTTTAGCCCTCCACCTAGTAAAGAACATGGAGAAGGACTCATCTGGAAATTGCTTTATGGTTTCTAAATCCCTTCTTGTAATGTCCACTTCACTATTGTAGTGGTACTGTTCGATAAATGCCTTGCAAATGTCCTCCTAAGTCTATTTTTGGGTATCATCCAAGTTAATAAACCATCTTAGGGCAGGATCAGTAAGAGTTTTCTAAAAAAGTTAAGCAAGGAGCTCATTGTTGATATCAAAGGGATGCATTGCCCCCATGTACATTTTTAAATGGATCTTAGGGCAAGTAGTACCATCAAATCTGTCCAAATTTGGCATATTGAACTTTGGTGAAACTCTTGCATTGGGAAATAAGCTCAGGGAGCCTGTATTAACCATGTCCTCTTTCATCTTTAGACTTTTTAGCATTTTTTCCATGTGCTCAACTTTTTCCATGACAGCTTTGATTTTAGGATTTACTTCCTTCCATTGGAAAGGATTCACGGGTCGAGAAGTGAGAGTAGGGGTAAAATTTGGTGGTTGAATATTCATGGGTTGGAAAGTTGAGTTATTTTTAAGGAATTCAGGTGATGAATAGGTAGTGGTGGGATCGTGTCAATGTTTGCAGGCTCTTTGTCTTTGGAATCAGCTCTGGAAGTGAATCCATAAACAGGATAAAGAGTGGGTCTTAGGTCAGATTTGAGTAGTTTTAGGTCATTTGGGTTTTGAGCCAGGGAGGTCTGTTCCAGCATAGTATGAACATCTTCCATGACAGCCCTTCTTTGGGCCTTGAGCATGTCTTGGAAAAGAGCTTTTTGCCTCTTCATCATAGTATCTTAGTATTTAGAGAGCTTAGCAAGAAGCTCGTCAAAGATTTCATCAGCTTTGGTAGCAGTGATTTCATCTCCGGCAACAGACATCTTGTTAACCTTTGAAAGGGAAAAAGGAACTGGGTTAGTATCAATCTTTGGAAAAAAGGGTTATAGGGAGGTGTGACAAACCAAAGTATTTTAGGTTTAATGACAATGGATGACAGTGTCTTGTGGTTAGGTTGACGGTGTATGGGTAAAGATGAGGGTAAAGATGTATGATGTTAGCTAGGTATGTATTTAGCTAAGGGAGCTAAGTCAGATTTTAGTTTTGCATGGCTAGATCAAATTTTAGCTTTGAGTGGCTAGGGCAGAATTTAGCTTGGGATGGCTAGGTCAGATTTTAGCTTTGAGTGGCTATATCAGAATTTAACTTTGGCTGAGCTGATTTTTGATTTATGAATGGTTTACCATGGGCTTAAGGATAGCTTGACCATGGGTTTTACGATTGGGTATGGATGTACCATGGATTTGGATGTTGGATGGACCATGGATTTAGTGATAGTTGGATAATGGGTTAGACTAGATCATGGGCTTAGATGGGCCAGGGGTTTGGATAATGATGTAAGAGATGAAACCTAGTCAGCATTTAGTTTAGGTAAGGATAAGAGTGACGCTAAGTCAATATTTAGCTTTGGTAAGGATGGTCAAGGATAATGCTATATCAGTGTTTAGCTTGGGTAAGGACTATAAAAGATGAAAGCTAGATCAGTGTTTAGCTTGGGTAAGAGTTGTGAAAGATGAAAGCTAGGTTAGTATTTAGCTTTGGTAAGAATTATGAAAAATGAAGCTATGTCAATGTTTAGCTTGGGCTAAGTTAGTGTTTAGCTTGGATAAGAATTATGGAAAAGGATGAGGGTACCATAGACAAGTTTATTTTTACTATAAGTTTGACATAGGTTTGGATAGGACTGGATCATTGGTTTAGGTGAACCATGAGTTTTGGGTTTTGATAATGTGTTCAGGTGGACCATGAGTTTTGGATTTTGATCATGGGTTTAGATGGACCATGGGCTTTGGGTGTTGACCATGGGCTTGGGGATTTCACTATGGGTTTAGGTGGACCATAGGCTTTGGGTTTTGACCATGGGTTTAAGTGGACCATGGGTCATGAGCTTTAGGTGTTGACCATGGGTTTAGATGGACCATAGGCTTTAGGTTTTGACTATGGGTTTTGGGTGTGAAGGGGTTTGGATAGGTTTTTGACTCTTCACAAGGTTCAAGCTATACATGCATGTATACATGAATGAAAAGGTTTCATGATAATGATATACCAAGTTCAATATTATGGTGCATAAAATCCTAAAGGATGGTTTTATGGGTCATTACATGAAAGAGTTAGGGTGGTTTAATGGGAACCCATCACACTAGAGATGTGATATACCTAACCACATATGAGACAAAGAGCCTCGCATAGGCCTAATAGTATGTGCATACTCGTTACACCTCTAAAAGGATTAGAGGATACGTTGTGGGCTGGATGATTTCACTATTGGCAAGCAGACCTAAGGAAGGTTGCACACTCGATGTTACTTTATATCCTTTGTTTCCCTAGTAGCCAGGTTTTTGTGGACCAGGAGTCCGATGTAGTGATGCATGACAGAGTTATTTTGTGTTTAAAGCCAAACTCAGTATTTTACCAAAAGTAATCCACTTTATCTTTTATTTAAAAAAGATTTTAAGTCCCCAGTGGAGTCGGCAACTGTGAGGCCTCACCCGAGCACCTGGTCTGATCCGCTGAGGAGTCAAAATGCTTTCTGGAGAAACTCTATGATTGGAACTCGCTGTGAGTTCAAAAAATTGATTTATGTAATTTGGAAATTGTGAAAGTGAGTCGCCATTTTAATTTAATTGTTTTAATTGGGAAAATTAAAGAAAACCCAATATGATTAACCCCACAAAATATTTGATTTATCCCAATGGAAAATGCACCAATCTGCGAGCGACTAAGGAGGGCTCGGGCATCAAGTTTTGATATTTACACAATTGAGAAAATATAATTTTCTTGAATTTGGCTAAAAATTGCAAAATAACTCTTGAAAAGGAATTTTTGTGTATGCATAAACAAGAATATAATGATACATGAAACATATATATATGATAAGATGTAATGACAATTATAGATAAATAAACAAAATAAATCCTACTTAATTATTACAAGATCAAAACAAATGAAATAAGAGGATCTTTCCTCTAGCCCTTATGGGTACTAGAAAAAGCACATATTTCTCAACTAAGTTAACACAAAATCAGAAATAAAGGATTAATATAAATAAATCAAAGTAAAGGAGAAAGATGTTAATAAGAAGATTTTGGAGTTGATGCCTTTTAAGAATGGCAGCCTGCATATCCTATTGAATAGGAATCAAACCCCATGTAGTTCTTCCTTCTTGCGAAGAAAGGGTTCTGGAAAAAAGTGTTGGTTTGTTTATTAATTTAATTTTGATTCTTAAATTAATAAATTTTAGATCTTTTCTATTTTAGACCTAAAGATAATTCTAGATATGAGTTTAGAATTTGGAGAATGGAAAGGAGATTATACCTTTGCTTGTCTTATCTTTTGGATGAATGGAATGAGCTTTTCTCTGGATCTCAACTCTACCTTGGATTGGAAACCCTTGGCATCTAAATCTTAACAGCAAAAGATTAGTGAAATAGTGTTATGAATGTAAATTGAAATTGAAATTAAAACAACAGCTCTTTTGTATTAATTTTCAAACAGAACTTAAAAATAACAAGTATATCAGTATCAGAGAGTTTTTGCCTTGGAATTCCTCCTCAAATGAGCTAGAAGAAGGCTCTATTTATAAAGCTGCTGAGGAGGGCATCAGCGGTACGAATGGCGGCACGAGCGGCACGAGTGGCTTGCCAGACGTCAAAGCGGCACATTGGGCGTGCCACCCATACTGCCGGCATGCATTTCGTGCAGCCTATGAGGTGGCATATCTCTGGGTGGCATGCTTGGCGCGCGCTGATTGACTGGTTTGACCTGTTTCCTACTTTTTCATCCATTTCTCATCCGTTTCAGTTTCAATTAGAGCTCAGTTTGATTCTGTGGATTTGTCACTGAAAAGCAATCGACTGTAGGTGAAAGATTTAGAAAATTTATTTTTCAATGGGGTGCTGCCCTGCACCCTACAAGGGGTACTGCCCCTTTGACCCCCGTCTGCTAACCGGCTAGCTGGACTGCCGTATGCATAGTACTATTTTTAGTAGGTGTCAAGCTGCAACCAGATCACAAGGGTGTAAATTTGAGGGTTTATAAAATCATGTGTTTGTATATTGCTATAATGAACGGAAAGCGCGAAAACTCATGATTTCCATCCAAAGCCTTGAAACTTGGAATTTTCTTGCATAAATATTATATATGGTTGCCGAATCATACAAAAAGATGTTCTAAACTAATATTTGTTGTGATTGAATGAAAAATAACGGTTTAACCCACCTGTTTACATAGTACTATAATGACTGAAAAATACTAAAAACAAGAAAACTCATAGTTTTGCATCTTAAAAGCTAAAATTTGAATTTTCATGCACATGTCACACATATGGCTGTCGATTCATGTGTATTAATGTCTTAAAATGATTTTTTTTATGTTTATATGAAAAATCTTGGTTCAAACCATGTTTTTATATATTACTGTAATAGACGGAATGTGCAAAAAGTAAGAAAAATTTAGTTTTTCCTTTGATGATGCATTCGACCTACTATAGGATTTTTATCCCAATGTCTATAATTTTTATGCAATATATTTTGATGATTACTACTATGTATGTATGTATAATAAATGATAAAATTGCATGTTAGTTGAAGGAATGACCCTAGATAAGCTTAAAGGCACTTTGGTATACTTAAGGTATCTTAATCTTATATTGTAATTAGAATGTGAATGTGATTGAGAAATATGGAACTAGATGTTATGATGACCTGATGATGAATAAATGGTCTTGAATAGATGAGGTGATTGATTGAATGAATGAATCATAAAAGTTAAGCATGACACTTGAAAGGTTAAGTGATTAGTTGACATGTATGGAAATGTTAAATGTAATAAGTTGATTGTTAAAGTGAATTAATATTAAGATAATGGTATTATGATGACCTTAGAAAGGTATTGACATAATTATAATGTGTTTCATGTGAGCATATAAGGGCTAAATGTGCAAGACTTTTAAAGTCAACATGTTATGTGCAAGTGATGAGTACACTAATATGTGCAACTCTAAGTGTATATGAATGCTATATTTGCATGGGGTAGTTATGGGATAGGAGCATCATGATTAAATAAATACTAAATATTAAATTAACTGTTATGTTAGAGTTTGAGGAGCTTTAGAAATTCAAAAGGGCTACGTATACTAGGAACAAAGGAACTACAAGGTGAATAAACATTATGATAATGTTACAAGTATAAGCTATCATGATATGTGTACCTTTGACATTCTTGAAATCCAAGTTCTTTCTATTCTAAAATGAAACCCTATGATTTCCTTTTTAAGCTTAGGTTACCAAAGGACAATTGGTCCAAAAACCACTTTTGTTCGTCCTATGAGAAATTCTTGTGATTATTACCCTAACTTGTATTCTTTCCGGAACTACATGGTTCTTATATCTTTTGTTCAATAAGGTAAACTGATATTGCTATTATGAAATATGTGATTCTTGCCTTAAATGTTATTGACATATGTGATTACCATTAGCTCTAGCTATGGTACCTTTAGCCCTTGATGCAAAATCCTTGTGCTGATGCGGGTAATCATCATAACTTGTGCACACGGTCTTAACCCGATGGATAGGGGTAGTGTATCCACCTCAGTGAGAAAGGGGCGGTTTTAGCCGTGGGGCCTGATAAGCTCAATACCTTCTAAGTGATAGGAGTTGGTATTTGGTATAAGGCCATCTTTCCTCCTCTCCTCTATGTGTTCGAGTGACAGAGTAATAGCCTTCACTCACTATGTGTTATATGTGTGATTTCTGCAACCTTGCTAAATTAAACCCTTGCTAAATTGCAATTTGATTCATGAATTATAAATCATAAGCTATGTGTATAAGCTATGTGATTCCTTTTTAAAGGAAGATGTGTTAATGTATGTGCTATATTGTTTACTCATTGAGATCATCTATCTCACCCCTTTTTCTTTGTGTGGTTCCAGGTGGAGCAAATGTGAGGAGGCAAGGTGATGGCTCAAGCATTCTACTTCACTTAGGGATTCCTTATCAAAGTCATTAATAATACTATGTTATGAAATGTTGTCATTAGATGCTTTGGGAATATTAATTGTATGCTTATTTTGAGATGTATTATTTTCTTAAGTTTCCAAATAGGATATGAATATTATTTTCCTTATGGATTTTATGTGAAATGTCTAATTATAGTCTGTTGCAATTAAAGGTATTCATTTAATGTTTTAAATGAGTTATTGGATGAGGTTTGGTATGATCCTAGGCATGATTTGTATATACATCAATGGGTTTTATGGGCATGGGTGACCTTATGTCTCCCCGTGTTCTAAGACCATTATATCTCTAAAGTTGGGATGTGACAGTAGTGGGGTGAAATTTCAAACAATTTAAAATTTCACTTCGCCCATTTTGGTCCAAATATCCATTCAAGCAATCAATTAATTTGTATGTAAAACACATATGCATAGAAAGAAGAAGGAAGAGTAATCATATTATCTCTTGAAAGTTCCTTCTTTCTTTAACAGAGAGCTTTCCAAATGTGAAGCCTCTAGATCATCCACACCTAGCTCACCTTCAAGTTTCCATTTAGTTTCTTTGGTATTCTTGAATCCCTCTCTTGTTTGCCCAAATTGATTCAACTTAAAAAAATCTTTAGGAAGTTAAGATTTCTCTTTGATTTGTTTTGGACTAAACTCACCAAGAGCAAAGAAAAGAATTGAAGATCGAAAATTGAAGAATTTTTTTCTTTATCTTTTCTTTCTCTCACTCAATTTCTCTCTAAAAGCTTTAAATAAAAAATGATATTCAAACCTTTTTTGAAAAAATGAACACAAACTCTTTTATGTACATCTTTCTCTTGACTTAACTTTTAAGTCTTCATAAAGAAATAAATGCCCTTTTAGCTCATCATTTGGTGATGGGTAAAAGGTGGACTTTGCTTCTTCACATGGTGAAATGACCATTTTATACTTTAGGGGCAAAAAGGACATTTTCATTAGCTAAAACATGTAATTACAATTTTAACCTTAGTAGAAAATTCTCTAACCCTTAAACTCATCATTAGGCTTATGAATAATGAATTCTCTCTAACCCTTAAATTGCCCCTTTTCCATATCACATATAGGCTTAGGCCACATCTCATGTGTTAAGAGTTTTCACTAAGCTTAAAATTAAGTCTTTGATTTATTCTAAATCATTTTTCAATTTAATGTTTTCCATTTGCATCACATACAAATTAAGATTTAATTGAATCGAAAACTTTTTATATTTAACATTAGGACATGCTAAGGTCCTTGTAAATTTAATTATATGTTTAATTATTTTACCACTAATAAATTAACTAAACACTTTAATTAATTACTATAGTAAACTTTTTATACTTGAAAGGTGATCACTATTGGATATGTGACTTTCTAGATTCATTTTTAATTAGCAATGAGAATGTGTCACATCCCAATTTTGAAGAAATGATGGTTCTAGAACATGAAGAGACATAATATCTCCCAAGTCCGTAGAATCCACTCATGAACATATAAACATTGCCTAGGATCTTACCAAAACCTCATGCATTAACTTTATTATCCAATAATAAGGAAAACTTTAACCAGTGGAAGAATAGTTTAGAAAAATTTTTAAATCCAATCCACACTAAAAGGACATTTAAGTCTCTAAATAAAATTATTAAATGAATAATATTCTAAAAATGAGACTCCCAGAGCATCTAAGAGTGACTCCTCATATCACAGAAAGATAGTAGACTTGGACAAGGAAATTCCCCAAGTGGGGTAGATTGCATGAGCTATCACCTTACCTCTCCATAGTGCTCACCTGAAACCACACAAGGAAAAAGGGGTGAGATAGATGATCTCAATGAGTAAACAATAAAACTTGAACATTAATGCATATCCCTTTACAAGGGTTCATAGATCATAGTTCATAGTTTGCAAATTAGCAAGATTCACAAATATCAAACTTATAACTTGTATCATATAGAGTGAAGGCTGCTGCCTTGTCTGCCCGTAACATAAATATAGAGTGACAGCTACTGCCTTGTCTACTCATAACATAAATATAAAGTGAAGGCTTCTACTGTAACAACCTACACCTATCCTATAAATTTTCGTGATAATTTGCTTGACTTAGAACTATTAAGGCTAAGTGTGTGCTTTTATGGAAAATAATGTGCTATGTGATTGATGAGTATGTGGCATGTTAAATTAATTTTAATATGTATAACATGAGTTATTATTGGGAAATAAAATATTTATATAAAGTGCATTAGCATAAAATAATTTATTTTAAATAAAATGAATTTTCATGCATAAAGTTAATTTTTGAGCATAAAATAATTTTTATATGAGTATTTTAAAATAATTTTTAAATAAATGTTTTGGGGCAAATATTATAGAAAATAATAAAAAAAAATATTTTATTTTTAATTACTTACAGTCAGCCCAAAATTAAAATAAAAGGCCCAGATACTTAAAAGCCCACTACACTAAAACCCTCCTAACTTAGCTTATTAAGGGTAATCTTGGAAATTATCCAAAACCCTACATATAAATTTAAGAAATTCAGCTAGCCCTAGAATTATAGTAGCCACACTCTATTATTTTAGTATTTTGATAGAAAAATTCACCCAAAATAATTCTCTCTACCGAAAATTTCAAAAACACTTTCAACTTTGTGATTTCTTGATCGTAATCGTAAATTTTTCTTCTCTTTCAATTTCTTATCTAATTTCTATCAAATAAATTATGATAAAATTATTTTAAACTGGGTATTTACTGATTTCTATAGATTTAATTCAGTTTGGATGAGTTTTTGAAAGAGAAATTAATTTTCGCTATCGAAAATATCAACCTTTCTATGCGATTTCTCCAAAGGTGAATCTTACAACTCAAAATTAAAATTTTTATGCATAAACACTACAGGGGGGATTCCTACATAATCATTTTCTAAATGGATTTTTGATGTGTTTAGATAAAAAATATTGAGTTAAATCATATTTTCAGCATGTTACTATAAATTGAAAAGTTTTAGAAAACAAGGAAATTCATGGTTTTTGTTCTAGAACCTAAAAGTTGGAAAATTCTATATATATATATATATATATATATATATATATATATATATATATATATATATATATATATATATATATATATATATATATATATGGCTGCTAATTTGTGCATGATGTAATCCTAAACTAATATTTGTTTTGATTGAATGAAAAAATAATGTTTTAAACTACATGTTTACATATTGCTGTAATGACCATAAAGTACCGAAAACAAGAAAACTCATGGTTTTTCATCCTAAAACCTAAAGTTGGAAATTTTCATGCATATGGAATTATATATGTGCCAATTCCTATATATTTGAGTTCTAAAATGATTTTTCTTTGATTTACAAAAATCTTGGTGCAAACCATATTTCTACATATTACTGTAATAGACGAAAAGTGTGATAAGTAAGAAAATTCAGTTTTCTCTTTTAAAAGGCATTCGGCCTACAATGGAATTTTTATCCCAATATCTATCAATTTTATGTGATATATTTTATTGATTATTGACATGTATGTATGAATAATAAATGGTTAAAATGGCATATTGATTGAAGGAATGACCCTAGACAATCCTAGAGGCAATTTGGAATACTTAAGGTATCTTAACCATATGATGTGATTAATATGTGAATGTGATTGGATAATATGGAAGTAGGTTGTATGATGAGTTAATAATGAATTAATGATCTTGAATTTATAAAGAGATTGATTGAAGGAATTGGTTATAAGAGATAAGCATGATGCTTGAAAGGTTATTTGCTAAGTTGACATATATGGAAGTGTTAAGTGTACTAAGATGATTGTTAAAGTGAATAGATATTAAGGTAATGATATTGTGTTAACCATAGAAAGGTATTGACATGATTGTAAGGTGTTTTCATATGGGCCTATAAAGGCTAAGTATATAAGACTTTTAAAGTCAACATATTATGTACAAGTGATGAGTGCACTTATATATGCAACTCTAAGTTTATGCGAAGGTTATATGTGCATAGGGTAGTTATGGGATAGGATAGCATCATGATTAAATAAATAATAAGTATTGAATTAAATATTATGTTAGAGCTTGAGGAGCTTTAGAGGTTCAAACGGGCTACGTGTACTAAGAGTGAATGAATCACAAGGTGAGTAAACACTATATTCATGTTACAAGTGTGAGTAAACATTATGATATTGTTACAAGTACAAGCTATCATGATATGTGTACCTTTGATATTTTTGAAACCCAAGTTCTTTCTTTTTTAAAATGAAACTCTATGATTTCTTTGTTAAGCTTGGGTTGCCAAAGGACAGTTGGTCCAAAACCATTTTTTTTATTACCCAATGATAATACCTTTATAATTATTGCCCTAATTTACATTCTTTCTGGAACTACACTATTATTGTATCTTTTGTTTAAAAGTTAAATTGCTATTGTTATTGTGATACATATTATTGTTGCCTTAAATATTATTGTTATATGTGATTACCATTAGCTTTAGCTATGGTACCTCAACCCTTATGCAAAAGTCTTTGTGTCAATGTGGGAAATCATCAGAACCTATGCACATGGTCTTAACCCGATGGATAGGGGTAGTGTATCCACCTCAATTAGAAAAGGGCGATTCTAGCCATCGGGCCTGATCAGTTTCATGCCTTCTATGTGATAGGAGTTGGAATTTGGTTTAATGCCACCTTTCCTCTATGTGTTCGAGTGATAGAGCAATAACCTTCACTCTCTATGTGTTATAAGTGTGATTTCTGCAACTTATTAAATTGAAACCTTATTAAATTGCAACTTGATTCATGAATTGTAAATCATGAATGTCACATCCCAACTTTAGAGATATGACAGTCCTAGAATACGGGGAGACATAAGGTCACCCATGCCCGTAGAACCCACTTACACATATACAAGTCATGCCTAAGATCATACCAAACCTTATATAATAACTCATTTAAAACATTATATAAAAACCTTTAGTTGCAAAAAACTATAATTAGACACTTCACATATAATTGATAAGGAAATAATATTATAATCCACTCGAAACACTAATAAAGAACATCTCAAAATAAACATAAAAAATAAATATTCCTGACAACTCTTCATAGCATGGTATTATTAAAGACTTGGATAAGGAGTTTCCCAAGCAAAGTAGAATGCTTGAGCTATCACCTTGCCTTCTTATGTTGCTCACCTAGAACCATATAATGAAAGAGGGGTGAGATAGATGATCTCAATGAATAAACGATAAAGCACATACATTAACTTATATTCCTTTGAAAAGGAAACTCATAGCTTATACACATAGTTCATAATTTACAATTCATGAATCAAGTTGCAATTTAGCAAGGGTTCAATTTAACAAATTTATAGAAATCACACTTATAACATATAGAGAGTGCAAGTTGTTGCTCCATCACTTGAACACATAGAGGAGAGGCGGCATTAAACCAAATTTCAACTCCTATCACATAAAAGGCATGAAGCTGATAAGGCCCCACTGCTAGAACTGCCCCTTTCTAGCGAAGGTGGATACACTACCCCTATCCATCGAGTTAAGACTATATGTATAGGTTTCGATGATTACCTGCATCGGCACGAGAACTTCTGCATAAAGGGTTAAAAATACCATAGCTAGAGCTATTGGTATTCACATATAACAATAACATTTAAGGTAGTAATAACATGTATTATAATAACAATGGCAATTTAACTTTTGAGCAAAAGATACAAAGATAGTATAGTTCTAAAAAGAATATAAGTTAGGCCAATATTCATAAGGAATTATCATTAGATAAACAAAAATGATTTTTGGACCAATTGTCCTTTGGCAATCCAAGCTTTACAAAGAAATCACTTAATCATATTTGAGGATAAGAAAAACTTGGGTTTCAAAGATCTCAAAGGTTCTCATAACATGATGTCACATATTTATAACATAACATAATGTTACTCACATTTGTAGCAAGAACACTGTGTTTACTCATACTTGTAGCATGAACACAGTGTTTACTCACCTTATGGTTAATTTGCTCTTAGTACACGTAGCCCTTTTGAACCTCT
Source organism: Reutealis trisperma (assembly GCA_947687605.1). NCBI lineage: Eukaryota > Viridiplantae > Streptophyta > Magnoliopsida > Malpighiales > Euphorbiaceae > Reutealis > Reutealis trisperma. Next base: position 1,023,308 of record CANTUT010000059.1, read on the forward strand.
AAAGCTCCTCAAGCTCTAACATAATATTTAATTCAATACTTAGTATTTATTTAATCATAATGTTATCCTATCTCATAACTACCCCATGCAAATATAACATTCACATACACTTAGAGTTGCACATAGAAGTGCACTCATCAGTTGCACATCACATGTTGACTTTATAAGTCTTGTACACTTAGCCTTTATAGGCCCATATGAAAACACATTTCAATCATGTCAATACCTTTGTAAGGTAAACACAATATCATTACCTTAATATCAATTTACTTTAACAATCATCTTAGTACACTTAAACACTTCCATATATGTCAACTTAACAAATAACCTTTCAAGCATCATTGCTTATCTCTTATGACCAATTCCTTCAATCAATCTCTTCATAAATTCAAGATCATTAATTCATTATTAACTCATCATACAACCTTCTTCCATATTATCCAATCACATTCACATATTAATCATAACATAAGGTTAAGATACTTTAAGTATATCAAATTGTCTCTAGGCTTGTCTAGGGTCATTCCTTCAATCAACATGCAATTTATCAATTTATCACTCATACATACATGTCAATAATTAACAAAATACATCACATAAAATTTATAGACCTTGGGATAAAAATTCTATTGTAGGCCAAGTGCCCTTTAAAAGAGAAAACTGAATTTTCTTACTTTCCATGAAAATTGAATTTTCTTACATTTTGCACTTTCCATCTATTACAGTAATATGTAGAAACATGATTTGAACCAAGATTTTTTATGTAATCAAAACAAAAATCATTTTAGAATACAAAACCCAATGAATCGACAATAATGGGTACAATATATACATGAAAAATTCCAACTTTAGGTTTTAGAATGCAAAGACCATGAGTTTTCTTGTTTTTGGTACTTTCCAGTCATTATAAACAAGTGTTTTAAACCATTATTTTTCATTCAATCACAACAATTATTAGTTTAGAACACTAATACACACTAATCGGTCAACCATGGACAATTGCGATGCATGAAAATTCCAAGTTTAGGGTTTAGAGTAAAAATCATGAGTTTTCTAGCTTTCCAGTGTTTTCTAAACATTATAGTAATATGTAAACACATGATTTAAATCATTATTTTTCATCCAAATAAAACAAATATCAGTTTAGAATTCCATCATACATAAATCAGCAGCCACATACACAAATAATCATAGAATTTACCAACTTTCAAGTTCTAGGATGAAAACCTTGAATTTCTTTATTTTCTGAAACCTTTTGGTTATTACAGTAATATGCAAAAATATGATTTAATTCAATATTTTTTTTATCTAAACACATCAAAAATCAATTTATAATTCAATGATGCAGAAATTGCCGCCGCGCCCACCACCCCCCCCCCCCCCCCCCTTAATTGAGTTTATGCATGAAAATTTCAATTTTGATTTATATGATTGATCTTTGGAGAAATTGCATATGAATGTTGGTTTTTTTGATAGAGAAATTAATTTCTCTATCAAAAATTCACCCAAAATGATTTAAATTTATAGAAATCAGTAAATATCCAATTTAAAATAATTTTCTCATTATTTATTTCATAGAAATCAAATAAGAAATTGAAAGGAAAGAAAAACTTACGAATACGATCAAGAAATCGCAAAGATTGAAGGTATTTTGTGAATTTCAGTAGAGAGAATAAATTTGAGAGAATTTTTCTACCAAAATAATGAAATAATAGAGGGTGGTTGCTAGAATTCAATTGCTGACCAAATTTCTTGAATTTATATGTAGGGTTTTGGGTAATTTCCAAGATTACCCTTAATGAGTTAGGTTGGGAGTGTTTTAGTGTAGTGGGCTTTTGGTGTGAACCCTCAATTTTACACCCTCATCATCCAACCACAATCTTAGCACTTGCTGAATTTAACATGCTACACGGAGCTATTACGGTGGTTCCGCTAACTGGTTAGTGGGTCGGGGTTCGGGAGCAGTGCCCCGAAAGAAAATTTTTTAGCCTTCAATTACATTGCTACCAGACATCCAAAATTCCCAAACTTCATACCAACAACCAATATCTATTAAAAAAAAAAAGAGTGCCACGTCAGCAGTTGGCGATGCCGCCACCCAGCAACACCCAGAGGCCCGGTGGCGCCGCCCAGACTGTTCGCCTGCAGTCCCTAAAATACCCCCAATATGATTTTTTAGCTTTTTTCTAGCTCTACCCTTTTTGTCTTTTCACTTTTCTACTTCCTAAACTACTCTGACCTACTCTTCCTACAAATACTCTCCTTCATCCTTCATTCCAACACATCTCTTGAATTAGTATTGATAGTTATCTATTAATTCCTCTCTTCTTCTCACTCTAGCCACTCTCTAATTTATTAATTAATATTTTTAATTAATTAATTACCTCACCTAACCAAGTTAATTAATCTTTTTAATTAACTAAAAATATTTTTTTAAAATTAAAATTAATTAATTAATTAATTAATCACTTTTTTTCAAAATCAAATTAATCATTTTTCTTAATTTACCTTTCATCCAAATTAATTAATTAATCTTTTTAATTAATTAATCACTTTTTTCCAAAATCAAATTAATCCTTTTTCTTAATCTACTTTTCATCCAAATTAATTAATTAATCTTTTTAATTAATTAATCCATCCATCTCTTTCATCACATTAATTAATTATTCATTTTAATTAATTAATTAATCTTCCAATCCATCTAATCACCCCGTCTCAATAAAATGGAACTTTGGTCTAGTAAAATGCTTTACCCATCAAAAGTCAAGGTATCAGCCTTTTACATCACTCTCAACACAACCAAACCAAAATCATTTTGATCAACTCTTAAACCACTCCACTTAACTGTGGAACGAACTACGTGGGTTTTGATCCCCATTCAATGGGGTACATAGGCACGTTTGGAATCTAAATCCAAACCTCAAATGCAAATCCCAATCAACCTCCTTTCCTCTTTTTTTTTTAATTAATGTATTTTATCAATATATGATTTTAATTTTCTCATTACACTCATATCATATTCACGCATATTACTTACAATTATCATTTTATAAATTGCATTCATGAAATCTAATTTTCAAGTCAAATTAAACTTAAGAGTCAAATTTAGATTATTTAAAATCAAAAACTTAGTCCCCGAACTCAACCTGGTTAGAGATTAGTGATTTTTATCCTTGGGTAAATTAATTACAAAATTAATAAATTGAAGTCAACTAGGTTTTTCCTTAATTTTCCCATTTAAAATAAATTAGGATGGCGACTCCCAAAATCATTTTCAAAATCAACCAAATCCAAACCTGAGGATTCCATCATGAGTCTAAACTCGAATGAGCATCCTGGTTCCTTCTAGCAGATCGAGCCAGTGCTCAAGCGAGGCCTCACATTAGGTATTGGGCTTTTTAATTAATTTTGGGGCTGATTATAGGTAATTAAAAATAAAATATTTTTCTTATTATTTTCATTAAAATTTCCCCCAAAATATTTATTTAAAAATTATTTTAAAATACTCATAAAAATTATTTTATGCCTAAAAATCGCCTTTTTGCATGAAAATTCATTTTATGAAAAATAAATTATTTTATGCTAATGCACTTTGTATAAATCATTTATTTCACAATAATAACTCATATTATGCATATTAAAATTAATTTAATTTGCCACATACTCATTAATCACATAGCACATAAATTCCTATAAAAGCACACACTTAGTCTTAATAGTTCTAAGTCAAGCAAATTGTCATGAAAATTTCTAGGGTGGGTGTGGGTTGTTACAATGAACTATGTGTATAAGCTATGAGTTTCCTTTTTAAATTAATATATATTAATGTAAGTGCTATATTGTTTACTCATTGCGATCATTTATCTCACCCTTTTTTCCTTGTGTGGTTCTAGGTGAGCAATATGAGGAGGCAAGGTGATAGCTCAAACATTCTATTTCACTTGGGGGAACTCCTTGTCCAAGTCTTTAATAATACTATGCTATGAAGGGTTGTCGATAGATGTTCTAGGAATATTTATTTTTTATGTTTATTTTGAGATGTTATTTATTAAGGTTTCGAGTGGATTATGAATATTATTTCCTTATGGATTATATGTGAAGTGTCTAATTATTGTCTTCCACAACTAAAGACTTTCATAAATGTTTTAAATGAGTTATTGTATAAGGTTTAGCATGATCCTAGGCATGACTTATATATGTGTAAGTAGGTTCTACGGGCTTGGGTAACCTTATGTCTTCCCATATTCTAGGACCATCATATCTCTAAAGTTGGGATGTGACATCTACCTTGTTCACTCGTAACATAATTATAAAGTGAAGGCTACTGCCTTGTCTACTCATGACATAAATATAGAGTGAAGGCTGCTACCTTGTCCATTCATAACATAAATATATAGTGAAGGCTACTGCCTTGCTCACTCGTAACATAAAAAAGAGGTAATAATAGCATTGAAGAATGTAATCACACGTAATACAATAACTATAGATGTGTGGTTCCAGAAAGAAAGTAAGATAAGGTGACAATAATAAAGGTTATTTATTATCATTGGATATTCAAAAATAGTTTTGGATCAATTATCCTTTTGGCAACCCAAGCTTAATAAAGAAATCATATAATTGTATTTGAAAATAGATAAGAACTTGGGTTTCAAGAATTTCAAATGTTCATATATCATGATAACTCATACTTGTAACATGAACATAATGTTTACTCACCTTGTAGTTCCTTTGCTCCTAGTACTTATAGCCCTTTGAACTTCTACTACTCCTCAAGCTCTAACATAATATTTAATTCAATAATTAACATTTGTTTAACATCATGCTATCCTATCCCATGACTATCCCATACATATATAACATTCATATAAACTTGGAGTTACACATAGAGTGCACTCATCACTTGCACATAACATGTTGACTTTTAAAGTCTTGTACACTTAGTGTCACATCCCAATTTTAGAGACATGACTATCCTAGAACATGAGGAGACATAAGGTCACCCATGCCTATATAACCCACTGATACTTACACCAATCATGCCTAGGATCATACCACCCCATGCATTAACTTAAATATCCAATAGTATAGGAACCTCAATATGTGGAAGAATATTTTAACAAAATACTTTGAAAGCATATTATAAGAACATAACATTTAAGGTCTTAAAATAAGTCATTAATGATTAATATCCCAAAATAAACTCCCGGAGCATCTACAAGTAACTCTTCATAGCATAGTATAATTAAAGACTGGGACAAGGAATCCTCCAAGCAAAGTAGAATGCTTGAGCCATCACCTTGCCTCCTCATATTGCTCACTTGGAACCACAAAAGGAAAAAAGGTGAGATAGATGATCTCAATGAGTAAACAACATAACCCATACAATAACATATATTCCTTTTATAAAGGAAACCCATAGCATATAACACATAGTTCATGATTTCAAATTGTGATTTTAAAGTTTTTAATTTAGTAAGGTTTTCACTTTAGCAGGTTTGCAGAAATCACACTTATAACACTTATCACCTAATAAAAGTAAATGCTCATGCTATCTCATTCACTTAACAGAGAAGTGACCTCATACCAAATTCCAACACCTAACCCAATAACTTATAAAGTCGTGAAACTGATCAGGCTCCATGGCTTGAACCACCCCTTCTAGTTGAGGTGGATACACAATCCTTATCCGTCGGGTTAAAACCATGTGTATAGGTTCCAATGATTACTCGCATCGGTACAGGGATTTCTACATAAAAGGTTAGAGGTATATAGCTAGAATTAATGGTATTCACATATAATAATAGCACTTAAGGCAATAACAACATGTTCCATAATAACAATAGTAATTTAACTTTTTGAACAAAAGATACAATAATAGTGTAGTTCTAGAAAGAAAGCAGGTAAGGTACAATTGCAAAAGGTTTTTCATATCATTGAATAAACATTATTAGTTTTGGACCAATTGTTCTTTGGTAACCCAAGCTTAACAAAGATCACATAATCAGATTTAAAATGGAAGTGAACTTGGGTTTTAAGAATCTCAAAGGTTCCCATTAACTTAATTATGATAGCTTGTACTTGTAACAGTAGCATAATGTTTACTCACCTTGTGGTTCCTTTGCTCCTAGTACTCACAGCCCTTGAACCTCTAAAACTCCTCAAGGTCTAACATCATATTTAATTCAATGCTTAGTATGTATTTAATCATCAGGCTATCCTATCCCATCACTACCCCATGCATATATAATATTCATATACACTTAGAGTTGCACCTAAATGTGCACTCATCACTTGCATATAACATGTTGACTTTAAAAGTCTTGCACACTTATCCTTTATAAGCTCACATAAAATCACATTATAACTCATACCAATACTTTTCTCAAGTCAAACACAATGTCATGATCTTAATATCAATTCACTTTAACAATTATCTTAGTGCACTTAACACTTCCATACATGTCAACTTATCAATAGCCTTTCAAGTGTCATGCTCATCTCTTAAGCCCAATTCATTCAATCAATCTCTTCATCAATTTAAGATCATTAATTCATTGTTAATTCATTATGAAACCTATTTCCATATTACTAAATCACATTCACATTCTAATCAAAACATAAGGTTGAGATACCTTAAGTATACCAAATTGCCTCTAGCCTTGTCTAGAGTCATTCCTTCAACCAACATGTAATTTAACCATTTATCATTCATCCATACATGTCAATAATCATTAAAATATATTACATAAAAATTATAGACATTGGGATAAAAATCCCAATGTAGGCCAAATACACTATCAAAGAGAAAACCTGAATTTTCTTACTTTTCGCACTTTTCGTCTATTACAATAATATGCAGAAATATAGTTTGAACCAAGATGTTTCATGTAATAAAAAAAAATCATTTTACAACATGAATCCCTATGAATTGGCAGCCATAGATGTCCATATGCATGAAATCTTCCAACTTTAGGTTTTAGGATGAAAAACCATGAGTTTTCTTATTTTTGGTACTTTTTGGTCATTACAATAATATGTAAACATGTGATTTAAACCATTATTTTTTATTCAATCATAACAAATATCAGTTTAGAATTCATATACACACAAATCAACAGCCATACTTGCATGTACACATGAAATTTTCTAACTTTTATGTTCTAGGACAAAAACCATGAATTTCCTTGTTTTCTGAAATTTTTTGATCATTACAGTAATATGCAGAAATATGATTTAATTTGATATTTTTCATTTGAACACATCAAAAATCTATTTAGAACACAAATATGTAAAAATTGGCAGCCGCCCTTGAGTTTATGCATGAAAATTTTAATTTTGAGTTTTAGGATTCACTTTTGCAGAAATCGTGTAAAAAGGTTTGTATTTTGGGTAAAAAATTGTTTTCTGTTCCCAAAAACTCACCTAGGCTGAATTTAAACAATAAAAATTAGTAAATATTCAGTTCAAAATAATTTTCTCATGATTAGTTTCATAGAAATCCAATAATAAATTGAAAGGAGAGAAACTTATGAATACGGTCAAGAAATCATAAGGTTTGAAGGTATTTCGTGAATTTTGGTTGAGAGGTTATTTTTGAGAGATTTTTCTGCTGGAAATATGAAAAAAAATAGAATGGTGGCTGCTTCTGTAGGGCTGGCCAAATTTCCTCTTAATATATGTAGGGTTTGGGTAATTTCCAAAATTACCCTTAATGAGCTAGGTGAGGAGTATTTTGGCGTAGTGGGCTTTTGAAAATTTGGCTTTTTTATTTATTTTATGGGCTGATTATAGGTAATTAAAAATAAAATATTTTTCTTATTATTTTCATTAAAATTTCCCCCAAAATATTTGTTTGAAAAATATTTTAAAAATATTCATAAAATTATTTTACGCTTAAAAATTGCCTTTTTACATGAAAATTCATTTATGTAAAATAAATTATTCATGCTAATGCACTTCATATAAATCATTTATTTCACAATACTAATTCATATTTGGCATATTAAAATTAATTTAATATGCCACATGCCCATAAATCACACCATACACAAATTTTCACCAAAACACACACTTAGTCCTAATAATTGTAAATTCAAGCAAATTGGTCATGAAAACTCCTAAGGTGGGTGTGGGTTGTTACACTTAGCCTTTATGAGCTTACATGAAATCACATTACAACTCATACTATGAATTTTCTAAAGTCAAACACAATATATCATGATCCTAATATCAATTCCATTTAATATTCAACTTAGTACACTTAACACTTTACATATATATATCAACTTAAAAAGTAACCTTGAAGAGTCATGCTTATCACTTTTGAACAAATCATACCATCCATCTCATAGTCAATTTAAGATCATTAATTCACTATTAACACATCATAAAACCTCATTTTTCACTTAATCAAATACACATATTAACCATAACATAGTAATAGGGTTGGTAAACCCTAGGTAAGCCGAATTGTCTCTAGGCTTGGCTATAGTTAATCCTTCAACCAACACGCAATTAAATCATTTACATTCATCTATACATGTCAACAATCATTAAAATATATCATACAAAAATTATAGACATTGGGATTAAAATCCCAATGTAGGCTGAATACCATATAATCCTATAAAACATGAACTTTCTCACCTTTCGCACTTTCCGTTCATTACAGTAATGTGCAAAAATATGGTTTAAACTAAGATTTTTCATGTAAACATGAGAAAAATCATTTGAGAATACCAATACATAGGAATTGACACCTTCTTGTATTTTATACACATGAAATTTCCAACTTTTAAGTTTTAGGATGAAAACCATGAATTTTCCTTATTTTCGGTACTTTCTGACCATTACGGTAATGTACAAAAATATGATTTAAATTAATATTTTTCATCTAATCACAACAATTTAGAATACAATAATATACAATTTGGCAGCCCCCTAATATTATGCATGAAAATTCCAAACTTTGAGTTCTGGGGTTCACCTTTAGAGGATTTATGTAGAAAGGGTTGTGTTTTTGGTGGAAAAATTGATTTCTCTTTCAAAATTTCACCTAGGCTGAATTTAATCAAAATAAAAATAGTAAATACATAGCCCAAAATAATTTTCTCATAATTAGTTTCATAAAAATCAAATAGTAAATTGGAAGAAGAGAAAAACTTACAAAAACGATCGCGAAATCACAAGGTTTGAAAGCACCTTGTGAATTTCGGTTGAGAGAATATTTTTTAGAGAATTTTTCTATAAAAATTATGAAAAATAATAGAATGGTGGCTGTCTAACAAGGGATGGCCAAAATTTTGCTTATATATTTAGGGTGTAGGCAAAATTACAAGTTTGCCATTAATGAGCTGGGTTAGGAGTATTTTGGTGTAGTGAGCTTTTGGGAAATTAGGCCTTTTATTTAATTTATGGGCTGATTATAGGTAATTAAAAATAAAATATCTTTCTTATTATTTTTTATTAAAATTTTCCTCAAAATATTTATTTAAAAATATTTTAAAAATACTCATAAAAATTATTTTATGCTTAAAAATTACTTTGTGCATGAAAATCTAATTTATGTGTAATAAATTATTTTATGCTTATGCACTTCATATAAATCACTTATTTCACCATAGTAATTCATATTATGCATATTAGAGCTAATATAATATGCCATGTGCTCATCAATTACATAATACATGAATTTTCATAAAAGCACACATTTTATCATAATAGCTCTAAATTCAAGTAAATTGTCTCGAAACTCATAGGGTGGGTGTGGGTTGTTACATTCTCCCCTCCTTAAAGGAAATTCATCCTCAAATATAAATACTTACTCATATGTTCTCGAAAAGCTAGGGATGCTCCTACTCTTGAGGTTGGGATGACCTAGGTGGTGGAGGCTTTGAGGTCACATTTTTCAGATTTCCCTTCTACCCATCTGACCACATCTTATACATGCACTAGAGACTTTCCAGCAAGTTCTAAGATGCTTCTTACCACACTGGCCGCAAGTGGGGAAACCCTTCTTTGATTGACCACTATGATGTCTAGGTGTTGAAGTTGTTGGCGAAAGTTCCTTCCCAAGACCTCTTCCTCCTCTATGTTGTCCTTTATGTCCCTTGTTCTCATGCTCACTCTTCTGCTCTCATTCTACACATTTGGCTCTCTCGGCCTTATATCTCTTTTCCACTATCTTGGTCTTATCTATTAGCTAGACCAAGGTTGAGAACTCAGTCATTGCCAAGGAGTTAAACAGGGGTGTAACTAGTCCTATTAAGAAACGGTTGATGTGGCTAGCTTTAGTAGACATTACATTGATGGTGAATATGCTAAGTCAGTTAAACTCCTTAGCGTGCTCCGACATCGACATCCCAAGCTTTTGCTTAAGCTACTTGAACCACAATGCGATCTTGCATTTTGCCTTCAGGCAAGAATTGATCCATCAACTCTTGCTTAAATTTTGCCTACGTAAGTGGGTCAACTCCATATAGTCACTTCTTAATATTTCTTTCATACTAGTACCATACCTCATTCTTGAGTTAGAGTCCTACCAACTCAATTACCTAAGCATCTGAGTATGATAATGAATGAACTAGCTTGTCTATCTCATCTAAGAATTCATGAGAGTCATCACCCTCTTCATCGTAGAAGATAGGTGGCTGTAGCTTCTTGAACTCTGAGATGGTCATCCTTTCATCAGGTAGTTGCTTCCTTTCCCTCAGTATAGGTGCCACTATCGCAGGAGGCGAAACTCCATTCCCTTCATGTGTTAGCTGCACTTCCCACCTTTGAACTTGCAACTCGTCCAATTCCTTGAGCAAGTCTCTGATTTCCTTGCATATAGCATGGACCTCTTACAAAGAGGCTTGATCACTAAAGCCCATGGTTGGTGCCCTTGAGTTAGATCTTTCTCTTGATCATGCAAGTATGGAGGTAGCATTCGAGGCAGTGTCTAATATCACATCCTCGTCAGCCCTAACAGGTTGGGTAGCTATGTAGACTTTCTTCTTTAGAGGCATTCTGCTATAACGGTAAGGGAATTTAATGCTAACTCCCTTCTAACCCATCTAACCCCATAATCATATCATACTTACCATGCATTTTAAATGAGTACACATCATATCATGTCACATCTTAGATTATATATCTTATAGCATATATCACACATCATGGCATATATCATGTATCATAATCATGTAACATATAACTTATAACATCATGAATTTCCTATCATATATAAGTCAATCATGTCATAGGTAATAAAAAAAATCATTCCATACTAAGTCACTAAGCACTCAAATAGTATTATTCACATCGTATAAATCTTATACCACCAAGCCAATAGTTATCAACTACCAGCGCAAATCTCAACTGTGTCCCTCATCAGGACGAATGTCAGGTAGCTTCTAAGATCACTCAGGAGTATAATTGATAATAGGGTAATTAGCAGAAATGTGACCAAAATAATGACATTTATAGCAAAGTAAATCTGTGTCTGGCGTAGGACTCGTTCAGGACAAATTCCTAGATGGCTAGCGACAAAAATATCCAGGCGAGTTGTCATCTATTTACTCAACACCTTTGGTCTTAAGCTACTCCACATCCTCCCTCAAGGTAGGAACCAATAACCTAAGACATTGATTTTCCTCCATCAATTATGGATAGTTGCTCTCCAATTTATGAATGTTATCATAAACCCAGTCATAGTCTAAATACTCCTTGGGGTCCTCTTTGTTAGGCATCTTTTCTTCCTTGCAGTGAATCATAGGCATAACTTTCTAGAACATCTCTTACCATATCCTCTTACATGCCACACGCAGTGCTCTAAGTTGCGATCCTTCAGTAGGGGTAATCTTCTTGGTCATCTAGTAAAAGAATTATAAGGTATACAAATAATAACAAGGAGTATTATAGCTTATTAAGATTTTGTAGAACTATACTAGCAATAGACTGCAAGTGATATGACAGGAAAAATTTCTATGCTCTAGGATTATTCTTAATCAACCTATTAACCAGACAAGTCTAAACTAGACTTAAAAACTACAACTCTGATACCATCTTTGTCATATCCTCATTTTGAAGATATGATAGTCCTAGAACATGGGGAGACATAAGATCACCTATGCTCGTAGAACCCACTCATGAACATATAAACATTGCCTAGGATCTTACCAAAACCTTATGCATTAACTTAATTAGCCAATAATAAGGAAAACTTTAACCAGTGGAAGAATAGTTTAGAAACATTTTAAAATCCAATCCACACTAAAAGGACTTTTAAGTCTCTAAATAAAATTATCAAATGATTAATATTCTAAAAATGAGACTCCCGAAGCATCTGAGAGGGACTCCTCTTATCATACAAAGATAGTAGACTTGGACAAGGAAATTCCCATAGCGGAATAGATTGCTTGAGCTATAACCTTGCCTCCTCATAATGCTCACCTGAAACCACACAAGGAAAAAGGGGTGAGATAGATGAAAACTTGAACAGTAATGCATATCCCTTTATAAAGGTTCATAAATCATAGTTCATAGTTTGCAAATTAGCACGATTCATAGATATCAAACTTATAACTTGTATCATATAGAGTGAAGGCTGCTACCTTGTTTGCTTGTAACATAAATATAGAGTGAAGGCTACTGCCTTGTCCACTCGTAACATAAATATAGAGTGAGGGTTGTTGCCATGTTTGCTCATAACAATATAGTGAAGGCTATTGCCTTGTCCACCCATAACACAAATATAGGGTGAAAGCTGCTGCCTTGTCCCCTCATAACATAAATATAGAGTGAAGGCTGCTACCTTGTCCCCTCGTAACATAAATATAAAATAAAGGTTGCTACTTTGTCCCCTTGTAACATAAATATAAAATGAAGGTTGCTACCTTGTCCACTCATAACATAATTATAGAGTGAAGGCTGCTGCCTTATCCACTCATAACATAAATATAAAGTGAAGGCTGTTGCATTGTCCACTCATAACATAAATATAGAGTGAAGACTACTGCTTTGGTCACTCAAAACATAAAGGAGAGGTAACAGTAATATTGAAGAATGTAATCACACGTTATATAATAACAATAGATGTTTAGCTTATTGAACAAATGATAAACAATAGTGTGGTTCTAGAAAGAAAGTAAGATAAGGTAACAATCATAAAGGTTCTTTATTATCATTGGATATTCAAAAATGGTTTTGGACCGATTGTCCTTTGGCAATCAAAGCTTAAGAAAGAAATCATATAATTATATTTTTAAATAGAAAATAACTTGGGTTTCAAGAATCTCAAAGGTTCATATATCGTGGTATCTCATACTTGTAACATGAACATAATGTTTACTCACATTGCGATTCCTTAGCCCCTAGTACTTGTAGCCTTTTGAACTTCTACTACTCCTCAAACTCTAATATAATATTTAATTCAATACTTAGAATTTTTTTAACATCATGCTATCCTATCCCATGACTACCCCATACACATATAACAATCACATAAACTTGGAGTTGCACTTAGAAGTGCACTCATCACTTGCACATAACCTGCTGACTTTTAAAGTCTTGAACACTTAGCCTTCATGGGCTCACATGAAATCACATTATAACTCATAGTATGACTTTTCTAAAGTCAAACACAATATATCATGATCCTAATATCAATTCCATTTAACATTCAACTTAGTAAACTTAACACTTTACATATATATATATCAACTTAGCAAGTAACCTTGAAGAGTCATGCTTATCTCTTTAGAACAAATCATACCATCCATCCCATAGTCAATTTAAGATCATTAATTTATTATTAACACATCATAAGATTTATTTCATTTATCACTTAATTAGATACACATATTAACCATAACATAGTAATTGAGTTGGTAAACCCTAGGTAGGCCGAATTGTCTAGGCTTGGCTAGAGTTAATCCTTCAACCAACATGCAATTAAATCATTTATCATTTATGTATACATGTCAACATCATTAAAATATATTAAATAAAAATTATAGGCACTGGGATTAAAATCCCAATGTAGGTCGAATACCATATAATCATGGAAAACCTGAACTTTCTCACGTTTCGCACTTTTTGTTCATTACAGTAATATGCAAAAACATGGTTTAAACCAAGATTTTCATGTAAATATAACAAAAATATTCTAGAATACCAATATATAGGAATCAGCACCTTTTTGAACTTTATACACATGAAATTTGCAATTTTTAAGTTTTAGGATGAAAACCATGAATTTTCCTTATTTCTGGTACTTTTCAACCATTACAGTAATATACAGAAATATGATTTAAATCAATATTTTTCATCTAATCACAATAAAAATCAATTTAGAACATAACAATATACAATTCAGTAGGCCCGCCTAATATTATGCATGAAAATTCTAAACTTTGAATTCTAGGGTTCACCTTTGGAGGATTCACGTAGAAAGGGTTGTGTTTTTTGTGGAAAAATCAATTTCTCTTTTAAAATTTCACCTAAGTAGAATTTAATCAAATGAAAAATAGTAAATACATAGCCCAAAATAATTTTCTCATAATTAGTTTCATAAAAATCAAATAGTAAATTGGAAGAAGAGAAAAACTTATAAAAACGAACACGAAATCGCAAGGTTTGAAAGCACCTTGTGAATTTCAGTTGAGAGAATATTTTTAAGAGAATTTTTCTATAAAAATTATGAAGAATAACAGAATGGTGGCTGTCTAACAAGTGTTGGCTGAAATTTTGCTTATATATTTAGGGTGTTGGCAAAATTACAAGTTTGCCATTAATAAGCTAGGTTAGGAGTGTTTTGGTGTAGTGGGCTTTTGGGAAATTAGGCCTTTTATTTAATTTATGGACTGATTATAGGTAATTAAAAATAAAATATCTTTCTTATTATTTTCATTAAAATTTTTCCCAAAATATTTATTTAAAAATACTCATAAAAATTATTTTATGCTTAAAAATCACTTTGTGCATAAAAATTCAATTTATGTGCAATAAATTATTTTATACTTATGCTCTTCATATAAATCACTTATTTCACCATAATAATTCATATTATGCATATTAGAGCTAATCTAACATGCCACATCTCATTAATCACATAACACATGAATTTTCATAAAAGCACACATTTTATCATAATAGCTTTAAATTCAAGTAAATTTTCACGAAACTCCTAGGGTGGGTGTGGGTTGTTACAGAATGAGAAAATATTTTTTTTTACTAATATGAAATCCCCACTTCACACTTAGTCCTATAAGTCATGAGTGACAACTAGCATTCCATATCATGACTACCTAATTAGAAATGAATGTTTATAGTTGATAACTCTAAACATCACATGGACCATCGATCATAAATTATCATGCACTATAATCCTTTCATTAAAGATCCTAATCACTACTAGGGTAATGGTTTATGTCAAACCCTAATGTGCCTCGATTCTATGTCCTTATCTCGGTTCTAATTCTTGATGAGATTTTATTCCTTCTAGAAACTCTTTCTAATGAATCTATTTGTCCTGGCCAGGAGCTTTAATTATCAAAAATAACCAAATAGCATATTATCTTAACGTCATTTACTCAAGGTAATTAATTTTATCTTGGTGATCACTTAACTCTATACATAACAAATTAGAACTATCACATGCTATATATCCATGAATGAATAGTACATTTATGTAAGCAATAATAAATCCTAACTACCTATATATGAGGTATAGTATTCTTCTAGTCAAAGGATTATATGCACTATTATGATTTTGATGATAAATAATTAATAAGCAGTAAAACTCTATGTTATTATCATCTAATATCACAGTATGGATATTCATCCTATGAATATCCATATGTTTGTATCGACATCACATGTCAAGTAGTATGAGACTCACTGCCTCTATAATCATCTGTATCACATACTGATTATAGAAAACAAATAGAGGTGATAGTCTTCTGGAATTAATGATGCCATATCATTAATCTTATGATCATGAACATATTTAAAATATTTGTGCAAGAGCGATTTATCTCCCATATTCTCAACACATAAGAATGGATCCTCTTACAAATACTTAAGAACTATATTCAATAATATTAAACCTTTTTCACATTATGAATATATTTATTGTGCCACTAAGAATTAATATCTATTATTACATAACTATTATATGGCTCCTAGGGCACATACTGCTATTACTTACAAATAGGAAACAAAAATCCCATTAGGGTGGATTTCTACTGTGTAATTGAATTCTTATAAGACTATCAAATACTCTTAAATACACTTTGTCTTTATTGAGAATTTGATATCCAATAAGTGAACAATATTTGTTCATCACAACTTTTTATGAGACTTAATCAATCTGGTTCCTAATGCTTCTGACCTTAGATACACATTGCCATTATTAGACATACACATTAGTTAAAGTCAAATTTATTGGACCAACAAGCATAGATTCCACATCGCAAGGCTCAAGACTCTTTGCTATTATTGCCAAGCTATGCATCTCATACCTGCAATATCACATGCTATCTAATAACTTTAAAGAAATTATTAGTCCAATGGAGAACCATGACTTAATATTTCATTTGGGAGAATTTTTGGGCTTTAATTTTAGGTCTCACTTTGCATATTATTCATATTAGTATACATCACATGTATAATATATATCATATATATATCACTACATATGGGCTTAATTCCTAGCCACAAGGAATGATTTAAAATTTAGGTTAATCAAATTATAAACATGAGCTTACACCATATGAATCTTGATGCTCCCATTAGGCATCTTGATGGGTTGAAGCTCTTTTTGTTCTTGCATCTTTAGATCACCATATGTACATTTGTGTACTTGGCATACCAATATGGAGAGGTTTGTCTTTTGGTTAGTGTGGTGTTTTTGGTGTAGAATTAGCAAAATGATAGAAATAAACATAATTTTTAGTTATATATAGAATATTAAATGGTGATGATTTAATCATGCTTAATCTAATGGCTAGGATTTAATCAAAATAGATGGCTATGATTTAATCAAGTTGGATGGTTAAGATCTTATCTATATGAATGATGATCATCATATGGTGTGGAAATAATAAAAATGTATCTAGACTTTTGTCATATCCCAACCTTATGAGATATGACGGTCCTAGAACATGGGGAGACATAAGGTCACCCACGCCCGTATAACCCATTAACATATAACAATCATGCCTAGGATCTTACCGAACCTCTTTCATTAACTCGTTTAAAACATTTAGATAAATACCATAATATGCGGAAGACTTAAAGTAAATCGTTACATAAAAAATCCATAAGGAAAAATAATATAAATCTCTATAAGTATCAATTAACATTCCCGGAGCATCTAAAGACAAGACTTCATAAACATAGTATTATCGATAACTCGGACAAGGAATTCCCCAAGCGAAGTAGGATGCTTGAGCCATCACCTTACCTTCTCACATTTGCTCACCTAGAACCACACAAGGAAAAGGGGTGAGATAGATGATCTCAATAAGTAAACAAAAAGGGCTCATACATTATCACATATTCCTTTGAAAGGAAACACATAGCTTATACACATAGTTCATGGTTTATAACTCATGAATCAGGTTGCAATTTAAGTAAGGTTCAATTTAGCAAGTTTGCAGAAATCACACTTATAACACTTATAGAGTGGAAACACTACTCAATCCACTCTAAACACATCGAGGAGAGGTGGCCTTTGCCAAATTCCAACTCCCATCACTTATAAAGCGTGAAATTGATCAGGCTCCACGGCTAGAACGCCCCTTCTAGCTGAGGTGGATACACTACCCCTATCCATCGGGTTAAGACCATGTGCATAGCTTCCGATGATTACCCGCATCGGCACGAGGATTCTGCATAAAGGGTAAGGGTACCATAGCTAGAGCTATTGGTAAACATAATTAACAATATCACATATGGCATCAATAACATGTATTTCAATAACAATAGTAGTTTGGCTTTTAACAATAACACAATGGAAGTGTAGTTCCAGAAAAAAACACAAGTTAGGGTGTTTATCACAAAAAATGTTCTCATCAGATAAGTAAAATAGTTTTGGACCAAATGTCCTTTGCCAACCCAAGCTTAACAAAGAAATCATGTTATAAAATGAAAATGGAAAGAACTTGGGTTTCAAAGCTCACAAAGGTTCACATATCAATATATCACATTCTTAAAGCGCAACATGATGTTGTTCATATTTGTAACAAGAACATTGCGTTTATTCACACTTGTATCAAAAGCATTGGGTTTACTCACCTTGGGGTTCCTTTGCTCCTAGTACTCGTAGACCTCTTTGCACTTCTAAGGCTCCTCAAACTCTAACATAATATTTGATTTAATACTTAGTATTTATTTACTCATGATGTTCCTATCCCATAACTACCCATACACATATAGCATACACATTAGAGTTCACTCATAGGTGTACTCATCACTTGCACATATCATATTGACATAAAAGTCTTGCATACTTAGGCCTTATAGGCTCACATGAAAACACATTGCAATCATATCAATATCTTTTTAAGGTCATCACATTATCACTACCTTAATATCAATTCACTTATCAATTATCTTAGTTCACTTTACACTTCCATACATGTCAACTTGACAATTAATCCTTCAAACATCATGCTTAACTCTTATGATCTCTTTCACTTCATTAACTCATAACCATATATTCATCATCAAGTCATCATGACATCTAGTTCCAAATTCCTCAATCACATTTGCATTCTCACCACAATATGATATCAAGATACCTTAAGTATACCTTAAGTATACCAAAACACATTTAAGCTTATCTAGGATCATACCTTCAATTAACATGCAATTTTCATCATCTACTATACATAAATACATGTCAACAATCATCAAAACACATCACATTAAATTTATAAACATTTGGACACAATGGTACATGTAGGCCGAATGCATCTTTAAGGTGAAAACCAAATTCTTCTTCTTTTTGTATTTTCCGTCTATTTTAGAAATATGCAAAAACATGGTTTAAACCAAGATTTTTCATGTAAACATAACAAAAATCATTTTAGAATTCAAATCCATAAGAATCAGCCACTATTGGTGCCATTGATATATAAAAATTCAATCTTTTGCATTATAGTGCACAAAACATGAGTTTTCTTGTTTTCGGTATTTTTCGGTCATTTCAGAACTATGCAAACAGGTTGTTTAAACCATTATTTTCCATTCAATCATTGAAAATATTAGTTTAGAACACATTATCTCACAAATTGGCAGCCATAGGTAAGGTTTATACAAAAAATTTCCAAGTTCAAAGGCTTAGGTGAAAAATCATGAGTTTCCGCGCTTTTCGCGCATTTCATTTATTTCAGCAATAAACAGACACATGATTCAAATCATTATTTTTCATCTAAACAAAACAAATATCATATTAGAACATCAATTCACACAAATCGGCAGCCATGTATTCATGAAAGAATAGAATTTTCAAATTTCCAAATCCTAACACGAAAATCTTGAATTTCTTTGTTTTTTGAAACTTTTCGGTCATTACAGAAATATACAGAAATATTATTTCATGCAATATTTTTCATCAAAACAAATTAAAAATCAGTTTAGAATGCAAATAAACACAAATTGCCCCCCCCCCCCCCCCCTCTCTTATGATGTCTATGCAATAAAATTGTGATTTTAAGTTATAGAGTTCACCTTTGAAGAAATCTTGCGGAAAGAATCGTGTTTTCGATAGAAAATAAATTTTCTCTCCCAAAAATTCACTCAAACATAATTGAATCTATAGAAATCAGTAATCAAATAGTTCAAAATAGTTTTTCCATAATTTATTTCATAGAAAACAGTTTTGAAATCGAAAGAGGTTAAAAACTTACGATTACGGTCACGAAATCGCAAAACGGTAAGGTGTTTTCGATATTTCGGTAGAGAGAATTATTTTGAGAGGTTTTTCTACTAGAATACAGAAAGAATGAGGGAGTGGCTGCTAGAAAACCCTTGCTGGCCAAAAATTTGAATATATATTAGGGTTGGAGTGGAATTTCCACTATTACCCTTAATGAAATAAGTTAGGAGCATTTTTGTGTAATGGGCTTTTGGATATTTGGCCTTTTTCTTTAAAAATTTCAGCTGAAGTGTTTAGAAATAAAAATAATATTTTTCTTTTTATTTATGGGATATTTCCCTCAAAATATTTATTTAAAAATATTTTAAAAATACCCATAAAATTATTTTATGTTAAAAATTGTTTTATGTATGAAAATTCATTTTATTTTAAAATAAATTCTTTTATGCAAATGCACTTCATGTAAATCATTTATTTCACAATAGCAACACATATTATGCATATTAAAATTAATTTAATATGCCACATACTCATCAATCACTTAGATCACAAACATTCACACAAGCACACACTTAACCTTATAGATTCTAATTCAAGCAATTTATCACGAAAATTCCTAGGGTGGTTGTGGGTTGTTACAACTTTATGTAGGAAAAGTGAGAGTTCAAGTTGTTTAAGGGTTTGAATTAGTCAATTTTGGTGGCTACTAAGTCAAATTTGGTGGCTAACTCATCCTACATCAATTTAACCTTAGTTAACCATTTCCATCTCTTGTAAGGCTTATGTTCATCCATTTATAGGCCTTATGGGCTGGCCATTCTAATGGGCTTGGACCATGGGGTCCAAAGTTCCATTAATAAATCCATATGTGGACATTTCAAACTTAGTAACTTAGCAAATTTTTCATTTCATTTCTTTCACTTTAGTATACATATTTCCACATTCTAATATCATTACACACTCTAGACATTACTAGATAAATTCTATACATATTATAATGCACCTTTACTAGCCCTTCAATAGCATTATTTAGGTATGTACATCATGTAGGCTCACTAAGTCAAACTAAGTTTGACTTCTATTATACAATTGTAATTTTGATTGAAATCAACTTTTCATGTCATTATTGTTATCTCCCAATGACTTAAGAGATACTAATGCCCATTCACTAGCACTTTAAATTCACATATCAATTAAATAATTAATGTAGATCACATTAAGTCAAACTCTATTTGACTTTCAATTTATCATAAAAGTGCTTATCGAAATTGATTACATTTTTTACTCATTGTCACATTATTCATTAAAATTACTTCTTATGATATTATTATGATTCTTAATGTGCCAAAAAGGCCTTGAATGTTATAGTACATGAGCACTATGGTGTCACCATTACTGACTCTAATAGATTAGGGAAGCCTTAGGTATTACATTTTACCCCCCTTTAGAAAATTCGTCTTTGAATTTTCAAAACAGATACTCTTGATTCATAAGGCAAATGATAATGCTTAGGTTTACATGTCTCAATTGTTTTCTCTTACACTTTATTATTCCCATGGATTTTCTAACATTTTCTCAGTAATTTAATTATTCAAATTTTTCTGATAATTCCTCTTTAATAACAACTCTTTTATCTAAGATCCATTATGAAATCCATGTTACCTCAATTTTCTAAACAAACAACTATGTAATATCTCTTTTGCCACTTTTCGTGCTATAAGTTTATTACCTTATGTTTTCTCGCTTTGTGTACTATAATTTTGTTACCTCATGTCAAACTATCATGGCTTAAGAATTCTTAAAGCACTATATAGATATCTTATTATTTCATTCTAAACCTCTAAAAGAGTAACTTAAAATGCTATTATCCCATGTCATATGATCATCCATAATACTCATTACATTTTACAAGTACCATCTCTTTAGATAATTTATTTCCATTTCTACTCTTCACTTACATTGAAAAATTCATTCCATAATTAATCAACCCTTAACCATATATGTCTACAAAGAATTGATTATTTATTTTATCAAACCAAATTTTCAATCAATTTGCCCTTTGTTAAAGTTTTTTCTATAACATTGATCATTTTATCATCTTTTGAACGTATAATTATCATACAGTATATGCATAGTTAAATGAAAAACATAACAAAGCTCACCTTAAATCTTTCATTAACTTAACTTATATGTCCTATCTCCACATACCAATTTCACAATTTTAAATTGAATCTTTATAATTCTATAGAATCTTAAATCAGCATATAGATATTCTTAAATTTTTTATCATTACTAATTGTCTCAATTACTCTAAAATTTTAATATTCTTGTCATTTTCATACTTGCCCTTGTATATGTCTATATACATACTTACACGCAGATATAGTTATTTCCTTGCATGCACAATTCATCTTTGTCATCTTCACACTTATGAGCATTATCCTTTACTTCAAATTTAGAACTTAATTCTTTTTCACTTTTTCCTTAAATTCATTAATTGCAGTTCTTTATTCTTTGAGTCTTGTATTTCGCTTGTGAATTTCAACTTTACATAAAATGATTTAACAATATTTGTGCTTCATCTTCCTTTAATCATAATCCTTTGTCAGGCAATTATTTTTAATTTCTTAGTAAAAGATCTCATTGCACATTATCAGATGGGGGTCTAATTGATTTCCTATTTAAAGTATCAATCATCATATCAATTATATTAAGATGATAAGATATCTAATATCAAGTAACCATTTGTTAACGTTCTCTTTCTTATTTTACTTTATTTGGTAAATTTATCACAATAAACCTCATGTATATTGTATTATTATTCTAGTCCAACTTCCTTTCAATTCCTCATATTCTATAGTTTGATTTTCTCTTTTCTCTTCCTAAGGAAGGTTCATCTATTCTTAAATGAAGGTCTTCCTATTGAGCTCAATATTACATGTATATTCCTTTAGTTTTTCAAGTTCTCTTTATATTACATCCAATCAAACTTAATCACTCTATATGTCATGGACTTCTATTTAAATTCTTATTGACATTCATATTTATGCATTTCTTTCTCTTTTACTCGCTTCCCTTATTGACTATTCACTATTACTGACTCTAATAGGTTAGGGAAACATTGGGTTGTTACAGTCAAGCTCCTATGGATATTTCACCTGAGACTCTTATAGAATCCTTAACAAACAATACAAAATCCATGTCTATCTTTTTTAGTGATTATGACATCCCAAAAGGAGAAGAAAGCCATAATCATGCTCTCTACATCACTATAATGACAAGAGGCAAAATTATGCTTATAGTGTTTATGGATAATGGGTTTGCACTGAACATATGCCCACTGAAAGTGGCTAGTTGCCTAAGATTTGAGGCTTTAGATTTTACTTTGTTAGATGAAGTTGTGGGAGCTTATGATAACACTAAGAGAAAAGTCTTAGGCATGGCAAATTTGGATGTTGTTATTGGGCCTATCACAATGTCAATCCCCTTTTAAGTAATTGATGTCCTGACTTGTTTCAATCTCCTTCTAAGAAGGCCGTGGATCACCAAGTCAAAGCTGTTCCATCTTCATTGCACCAAAAGCTAAAGTTTCCTTATGATATAAGTATCATTATTGTCAAGGCTAATGTACAAGTATCATTATCAAGCTTAAGTTGACAATATCCAGTTTAGACGGCAAGAGGGAGGTAAGGAACTACTCCCATTTGACTTTGATCTATATAGCAATATATCTATGGATAAAATCATGAGGAAGATGAATTATTTTGCAAGTTTAGAGCATGGAAAGAATCAACAAAGGATAACCTAATTCCTAAAATATTCCATTGTCTCTTTTACATTCAGCCTTAGCTACAAGACCAAACTAGATGACATAGTGGAACTTGAGGAAAAAGCCAAATTGAGAGCTAATGCCGAAAGGCAAGGTGAGACCTATGATTAGTCCATGTGCCCTTATTTCCAAACCCTGAATGATGGTTTTATGAGAGAAGGGGAAGATTTTCCTTATTACGATTTTCCTGAGCCTTGGTGTTGCCTAGTTTCTAAAAAGCTAATTCTTAGTTTTGAAATTTTCTTTGATGTTAGACTCACCTTATAAGAATGTGAGCTAATCTTTTTGTTAGAGGAGGATTGGGAAGTAAGCATGGAGCCCTCTCTTTTTGAGTTTATTCACATGATCATTAACCACCTAGAACCTGATCCTACCTAGCTCATCCAACCATCCCAAGCTCCACCAAATAATTGGTATTTTGAGAAGAGCACTAGCCCTATCACACCCACGTCTAAGTATTCCAAGTAGTTTGAGTATGAGTCTAAGTCTTTTAAGTCTATTGAGTCTTTTAAATCCTATCTTTTTTATCATATGACCCATCTTTTGGGCTTATCCTTTGAGATTGATGTAACCCATAATGAGGGGCCTTCATTATCAATAAAAAGTACCAAATTTCTAGTTACCTTCCTGACTCATTATGCTTTACTTCTTCTGACTCATCATTAAATGAGATATCTTAAAAAGAAAATAAGAAAGAAGTAAAAAACTAGAAAAGACAAAGAACAAATTAATTATGGCATAGAGGAAACACCTAAAATTACATACATTGCATCTACATATCATGACACACAGGCACTCATTCAGAAGGTTCATGAATTCTTGGACTATTTCACTTAGGAACCTAAGGATATGGTAGGAGTTAATCCAAGTATCACAGTCCATAAGATTCTAACCTAGGAGCATATTAAGCATGTCAAGTAAAAGTTGAAAAGGATGAAGGCACAATGGTATATGAAGATTATGAAGGAGGTAGCCAAGTTACAAGAAAACCAATTTATTAAAACAATCACATACCCCTCTTGGCTAGCTAACATAGTGACAGTCCTTAAGAAAGATGGAAAGGTTCGCATATGCATTGATTATAGAGACCTCAACAAGGCTTGCCTAAAGGATGATTTTTCTTTGGCCCATATTAACTTGCTAATAGACTGCATGGCTTTGCATCTATGGTCTTTATGATTGACCTTTATATAGGCTACAATCAAATCTATGTGCACCCTCTAGATAAAGGCAAGACAACTTTTGTAATAGAATGGGTCACCTACCACTACTAGTTGATTCCTTTTGGCTTAAAGAATGCTGGGGCAATGTATCAATAGATAGTGATGAGAATTCACATGGCTTGAAAGAATCCCACAAATACATACAAGTTAAAGGTTTCAAGAAGGTTCTTCAAGGTTGTCATTTTGACCAAGATAGCCTACAAAGATATGCAATCCAACCATTATACATGATTGGTGAATCATCCAAGAAGAATATGAGGTTGCATGAAGTTTCCTACAATCTAATCAAGGAAATTTGGATCTTAAGCTTTGCATATGGATCCAATCATATCCAAGGAAGCTTCAAGGATTTTATCAATATATTAAAACACATTCCAAGTGATTGGGGTCAAATACATTAAGAGTCAAGCTTAAAACATGGCCATAAGATGAAAGTGCATGAAAGCTAAAAATTAGTAGTGTCACGCCCACGACGACTGCATATTGAAAGCTCTTTGTTGCAAGCATGACAATGTTGTGAACGCAATGAGAACCTAGGCTATGTAATTCATTTTATTTTCTAATTTTTGTTATTTTACTTTAATTTTATATCTTTTTAGGCCCCTATCAATATGATATAAGCCCATAGTCAATTAAATTAAGTTTCCTTATGTAATTAATAAGTTTTGGGCCCATTTATTTTAGGTTTAAACCCCAAAATGAGTTTAGATTTTTTTCTTGTTTAGAAATTAGTTTAGAATCTATTTCTAACTAGGAAACTTTAATCCTTATTTAGGAAGATTTCCTAGTCCTTAGCTAATTCCAATTTAGGGTTGAGTACCGTTCTTGTAAATAGAACTTAAGTTACAATCAATAAAATTCAGTTTTTCTTAAGAGTATGATCTCTTAGTTTTGATTCTTGCTTGAGTCAAGTTCATACAATCAAAGCTAATTATGTTATGTGTATTTATTCTAAGGCTCTCTTCTATGGGTTCGGTATTGCGTCACGGAGATCATCATCCAAAGGTAATTGTATTCTAAAGTAATCTGTCATGGGTTGGATTTAGGTTGCAGACTTGGGAAAAACCTGATTTAGTTTTCCAAGGAATTGCTTCCAAGCATAAAGATAATTGTGTCTCAAGTTTAATATACTTGGGGTTCGTACCAGTTTGGTATCAGAGCTTAGGCTTTAAATCAGGTTATATCTTTCCGTTTCATTTGTGTTTTTTGTTCTTGTTTGTTTTGTTCTTGTTTTCATTTTCATTAAATTCCTTCATTTTCATCTTATTAATTCTGTTTGTTATTGTTTTAGGTCTAAAAAAAAACAAATCCAAAATCATTTTCATCCTTTGTATTTGTGTCTCTTTGTTTCCTATCCTATTCATATTTTTGTTCTTTATGTTTCGTTGGGAGGTCTAATTTAGCTATACTTACTTGGAAACCAATTCGAATTCAAGAAGAAGGAAGTGAAGAATTCATCCATCACAAGCTTGAGACTTCAATTTAATTTGGCTTCTTGTGTTTGATCTTCAATTTGTTTGTTAATTTTCCTTTCAAATTGTTGCTGTAATTATAAAAGAAAAAAAAGATAAAAAGAAAAAAAGAAAATTCATCCAAAAAGAAAAGAAGTAAAAAATGTTGAAATCTAACTTTTTGGTGTATTTATAGAAGTTATTTAGTTCCTAAAGTGAAGAGTACAAGAAAAGAAACTAATATTTTCAAGATTATACAAGGAGAATGAAAGATATCAGCATTCTACAAGGAGTTTGACCAAGTCTAAGCATCCTTCCAAAACAATTAGGATCGGTTTCGTACTCCTTTCAAAATTTTGGTTTGACTTTTCTAATCCTATTTTCATTATGATTTCTTTCTAATTTAATCATTTCCTTACTTGATTTGGTTTTCTTTTTGTATTTAATTAATTTCAATCCTAGTTCGTGCCTCATTAAGTTTCCTAATCCCATCAGGATTCTTATATTGTTTTCCTAGTTCTATTAGGATTTCAACTTTTGTTTTCCAACTTCAATTAGGATTTCTAATTTTTCATTTCTGAGTCAAATTCTAATTCTTATTTTCCTAGTCTAATTAGGATTCTTATTTTCCTAGTGTCATTAGGATTTCTTATTTCTTATTTCATTTTGAGTCTTTGGAATTTAATTCACATTGTAACTTAGTAAAAAGTGTATTAATTTGAATTTTGCAACTAATCTTGACAAGAGATTTGTGTGAAAAAAGGCTAACTGTAAGCACATCTAGAGAAAAGCCATTGATTGAGAGTAAAACTAAACACGCGTGAACTTGAGTGATAAAATTACTTTAGTGAAACATGTAAGGGAGTGAAGTGAGGAAATTATTTTCTAATTTGCTAACTTTATTTTGCAGCTCAAAGATGAGTGGAACCCAAGGAAATCCACATGGGGAAATAGACAGATTCTAAGCCTTACATGATTTGCTCCAAGCGATGGAAAGAAGGGCCAATGAAAGAATGGACCAACTTGGGCAAAGAAGTGATCGATTTTAGCAAAGTGTTGAGCGAATGAATCAATTAAAGGCTTCTATTATAAGGAGGTAGCAATCAATTGCTTAAATTCTCCCAAGACAATTTAAAAGACTTTCAAGAAGGCAATAACAAGTAGGTGAAGAATCTCATAGTAATGCTCCTAAATGGCTTTCATATGAGGAGACTTTAATGAGAATTAAGGCTAAACATAGAAAAAGAAAGAAATCATCTAAGCCATTGTTGGAGGAGACAAAGAATAATGATAATGAAGTTGAGGAAATAATTTATTATCCTGTCCAAGTTACTTATGAATCTAATTGGGTGGATGAAAATATTGAAGAAATACCATTTTGTGGAAGTTATTCATAAAGATGACTTAATATCTTTAGAGTTTACAAGTGAAGAGTCCTCATTAAAGGTTGAAGAAGTTATTGTACAAGAAGAAATTCCAGCCTATGATCCTCCTCAAGAAGTTGTTGTAAATAAATTTGACTTTGTTGAGATAAAAGAAAAGAATAAGAAAAAGAATGTGTAAAGAAAGAGTGTGAGAATGAAAAGAAAAGAGTGTATGTGAAAAGAAAGAGATTTCACATGACAAAAAAGAAATATTAGAAGGTTGAAATAAAAAGATTGAGAGTGAAAAGAGAAAAAAAGTGAGCATAGTTGAAAAAGAAAGTGTCAAGGATGTTTTGGTTTCTAACATTAATAAGCTTGAATTTTCTTTATTTAGCTTTGTTTCTCTTTTTTAGGATTTTAAAGAAGGATTTTCACGCAAGAAAGGAGGTGATAAAAGTAATGCATTTCCTACTTCTACAAGCTCAAGCCAAGCTTCGAGGATGAATCATCCTGAGGAGGGAGGGAATGATGAGAATCCACATGCCTTGAAAGAATCCCATAAATACATACAAATTAAAGATTTCAAGAAGGTTCTTCAAGGTTGTCATTTCTACCAAGATAGCCTACGTAATCCAACCATTGTATATTATTGGTGAATCATCCAAGAAGAATATGAGGTTGCATGAAATTTCTTACAATCCAATCAAAGAAATTTGGATCACAAGCTTTGCATATGGATCCAATCATATTCAAGGAAGCTTCAAGGATTTTATCAACATATTCAAACCCAATGTCAAAATGAAGAGATTAAAACACATTCCAACTGATTAGGGTCAAATACATGAAGAGTCAAGCTTAAAACATGGCCATGAGATGAAAGTGCACAAAAGCTGAATATTAGCAGCATCACACTCGCAATGACTGTAGATTGAAAGCTCTCTGTTGCGAGTGTGACAGTGTTGTAAGCGCAACAAGAACCTAGGCTATGTAATTCATTTTGTTTTCTAGTTTTTGTTATTTTACTTTAATTTTATATGTTTTTAGGCCCCTATCAATATGATATAAGCCTATAGTTAATTAAATTAAGTTTGCTTATGTAATTAAGAAGTTTTGGGCCTATTTATTTTAGGTTTAAAGCCCAAAACGAGTTTAGTTTTATTTCTTATTTAGAAATCAGTTTAGGAATGTATTTCTAACTTGAAAACTTCAATCCTAATTTAGGAAGATTTCCTAGTCCTTAACTAATTCCAATTTAGGGTTAAGTTTATATAAATTCAACCATTCTTATAAATAGAAGTTAAGTTATGATAAATAAGATTCAGTTTTTCTTAAGAGTGTGATCACTTGGTTTTGATTTTTGCTTGAATCAAGTTCATACAATCAAAGCTAATTACTTTGTGTGTATTTATTCAAGGTTCTCTTCCACGAGTTGGGTATTGTGTCCTAGAGATCATCATCCAAAGGTGATCGTATTCCAAAGTGCTCTATCATAGATTGGATTTGGATCACAGACTTAGGGAAAACTTGATTTAGCTTTCTAAGGAGTTGCTTCCAAGCATAAAGATAATCATATCTCAAGTTTAATATATTTGAGGTTTATATCATATGGTAATCACCATTTTCCACAATATAATACATAAAGATGTCAAAGTATATGTCGATGACATAATGGTGAAGTCTGAAACACCTAAATGTGTCTTTAGTGCCTCCTCTAGTATGTTTCTTGGACATCTAGTTAGTAAAAAAGGCATAAAAGTATATTTGACCAAGTCAAAGGCAACTATAGAAATGCCCCCTCCTAAAATTGAACAGGAGACTAAAGGTTTCCTAAGTCACCTACAATATTTCAGTCACTTCGTTGCATAGCTAGCAAATACCTGCAGGCCGATCTTCAAGTTATTAAGAAAAGGAGCCTCTAAGCATTGGAACAAATAATATTAAGAAGCATTTGAAAAAAATCATGCAGTATGTCCCGAAGCTGCCAATATTGCAACCTCTAAGATCTAGTTAACTATTGCTACTCTATCTGTCAATAACTTTAGAAGCTATAAGTGTAATGCTTGCTCAAAATGTACTAAATTTGCACAAAAAGAATACCATCTATTATCTGAGCAAGCCTGTCTTGGTTCATGAGCATAACTACAATCAAATTGAGCAACTATGCCTAGCTTTGGTATGGGTGTGCCATAAGTTTTAGTACTACTTATGCTTATATACAACCCATTTGCCAGGTGACAGGAGCCTCTTGAAATTCCTTATAGAGAGACCTATTCTTCATAGCAAAATGGCATAAGATATGGTAGTACTCGCAACTTTTAACCTAAAGTATGTCCTAAGGAAAGTAGTTAAAGGAAGTGTGATTACTGATCAATTAACTGCAGCCCCTATGGAGAGAGATCCATTCGAACCTAAGTTCATAAATGACGATATCCTAATTATAGACCCTGAAGTGTGGAAGTTATTCTTCAATGGTGCTTCCAATGGTAAGGGCTACGGCTGGCATAGTCCTTGTTAGTCCTAAAGGATATCATCTATCTATGGCGATTAAGCTAGCATTTGAGGTAACCAATAATGAGGCCTAGTATGAAGCATATATAGCTAGCTTAGAAGTGGCCATTAACATGAAGATAGACTATTTTAAAGCCTACGGTGATTCCAAATTGATCATTTCCTAAGCCTTTGGCAAGTGGAAGATTAGAGAAGAGCATTTGGTTCCTTACCATTAACACTTAACTGATTTAGTTGAAAATTTTCATGAACACTCCTTTGACTATTTGCCAAGAGTGAAGAACTAGTTTGCCAATGCTCTAGCCACCTTAGCCCCAATGATAAACTTAAGCGACAATGAAAAACACAGACTTGTTATGCTTAAAGTGAAATGGCCGCCTAGATATTATACCATGTGCATGAATCTTTAGCTAGCTGATACAAAGCCTTGGTTTTGGGATATTCTCAACTATATCTAAAATCGCAAATATCTGAAAAGGGCCTCCAAAGCAGACCAAAGAACTCTGAAGATGGATTCGAGTTATCCTATTGTGCCTCGTACTAACACCCTCAACCACCTACGAAAGAGATAGTGGTTCGCTACGAGAAGGAAGCTCCATGTCAAGAAATGGAGACCATCTTTGCTAAATGTTAAACTTAACAAGCAACACAAGTAACAAATAGGTAAGTATTGCATTCAAAAAATTTAAAAAAATATAAAACATATAAAAAAAAGACATTTAACTAATTAATTAAGTTAAATCAATTAAGCAATTAAATTAAAAAAATTAATCAAGTAACTAATTATATTAGTGAGGTATGTGAAAGTGTGTTGTGAGAATGAGATGCACAATAACTGCATAGTATTTCCATAGCACAATAGTAAAAAGTGCTCTATAATTACCCAACAGCATAAAAGTGCATTTCCTATCCTATTTTAACTCAAAATTCAAATTCAAGAGTTCCTACATGCTTGTGTGATTTTTCTCTATCCATAGACACCTCATTTATGTACCTTTTAATTAATGATACATTCCTTATGTGAAGAGATCGGAAAATTAATGAGCTCAAAATTTAGCAATGTTCCAAAAACTAGCAAAACAAATTCCAAAATAACTAAAACCATTTCAATATGCCTAGAACCATTTTCTATGCCCAAAACCATCAAAATCCCTTGTTCACACTCATCAAAACTACCTAACAAATAGACAGTTTCAATGATAGACTAGTTGTGAACCCTCATTTTAGTACCTCCAAAATCAATTCTAAATCCACCAAAACTTATCAGAATATTTTTAACATCAATTTACACTTTTTGACCCTGACCAGACTTCTTGTATTAGACAGTTTTTTTTTAAATTGACCAAATTTCTCTTCAGACGTTATTCAAATCATCCTAAAATTAATTTTGGACTCACCATTGCTGATCGATAAATTTTCTGCCCCAAAACCCCCAAAAACTAACCTAATGATTTCAAAAACTGACCCAAAAATTGGAAGTGCGAAAACGAGGCTCACTACTATATGGCAGCCGTAGGAACTACCTATGGTTCACCGCAAGTGGTAGCTGTAGCATGCACAGCCAATCGAAGGTTGATCTCTTGTTCTTGCTCTGAAATTCTATTTTTGCCCCTACTTAGTTTTGATTTTCATCCCTATTCTTGATATCTTTTCACTTTTGATATTTCCAAAATGCCCTTTCCCCTATTTACCTATAAATAGGCTAACATTTCTTCATTTTTACCTCATCACTTGAACTAGGTTGATTGCTATCCACTTGTTCCTCTCCCTCTAATTAATATCATTATTAAGTAATTAATCACTTTAATTAATTAAATTCATCTCCTAATCAAGTTAATTAATCCTTTTAATTACCTAATTTTTTTAATAACATCACTTAATTAATTAATATATCCTTTTACTTAATTAATTCTCTTTATAATCCATCCCATTAATTAATTAATCTTTTTAATTAATTAATCCATCCAATTAATCGCTTTTTTAAATACTCAATCAAACTAACCCTCCGCTTTTGTCATGACCCACTTATTTAGCTGTAACGGTCCTACAGCCTAGGGAGATGTAAAGTCACCTAAATTTGTGAAACCTTATACAACTTATAATCCTTGAACATTCATTATACTAAACCTTATCCCAATATTGTAACCTTATTACCTTTCCTTGTTACTCATTATTTGCTTATCATTTCCACTTATAATATCATTTACAAACACACTTGTAAAATTTGTAGAATTTCATTTCGCATCATTAGTCAAATGTACATTATTTCATACATTATTGTAAAAGTAGTTACAATATAATTTACAATACATGTGAACCTGGTAATATTTTTGTACTAAACCTTTAACTACCATGGAGCTCTAGAACAATAGTCTTCATAGTAAAAAATCACTACATTTGAATTTAGTAGAGTGACTTCCAAGAGGAAGAATGTAGCTTGAAATTTACTTTGCTAACACATCAACCTTGCCTGAAAAAAATTAAACCACTAAAACATGAGACAATGCTCAGTAAGTACATGATAATACACAATATATATATATATATATATATATATATATATATATATATATATATATATATATATATATATATATATATATATATATATATATATATATATATGGGGAGTATAAGGGCCATTTTAAGGGAGGGCTCTTTACAGTCATGGAACAATTTCAATCAATTTTATCATTATGGCTCGATTTCTCATTTGAGATGGAACAATATCTTTAGTAGAAATAACATTCTCTTAGGAGCAGGATGCTGCCCACACATATAAATTCAAGAGTGGTAGCCTAAGCCTTACTCACTCATATGTATCACATTACGTAAGACTGATCAGGTCTTACGATTAGGAGTTCCCCCAACAGAGGTTGGGTACTCTCACACTACCTGCAGGCTTATACCAAGTACACATGGTCCGATGTATTACCTCACATCAAAAGGGGATTTTTGCTTATCAATATGCATTCAATGGAAGGTTCATATAAGGTTCATGTTAAGGAATACAATGATCACATTATGAATTCAATCATGATAGGTTCATAATAATCAATTATCATCATAGAGCATCATATCAAATGGCTCAATGTTCAATAGGCAACTCAAGCTCATTAAGGAGTTGGAATATTTCCAATGATTATGGCTTGAGTAACAATGGTTCACATTATAAGTTCAACATGTAGGTTTCACAATAATTAAATGTCATCAAGGAATAACATATCAAATGGCTCATTCAATTCGTGCTCATCAAGGCATTGGAATGTTTCAATGATTATAGTTTGAACAACAAAGTTTCATAGCAAATAGTACAAGACATATTATATTATTAAGTACTCACCTTGGACTCCTTTGCTCCTATTTACATTTAACTCTGATGCTAGTAGTGCTCCTCACACTTTTCGATAACATCCTTATCCTTGTCTTTAGACTCTATACATTTGTATTTTCAATTACACACCAATCACTTTCTTGTTATAACATTTGTTTAATTTAGCTTAACTTGCTAACATTTCTATCTTGTTCATTCAAGCACAACTTATTACTTTGAAGGTCAAAATATACTATACATATACTTGATACTAATCTTAACACTTTCCTTAGCTGTTCTCCAAATGGCCTAAGCTATTCATTTAAGGAAGGATAATTCCTTTCCTTTCAATTTCACCTTTCAACTTTGAGTAACATCAATTTAAACACTTTCTAATGTTCAATAGAATTAATTCTACTTTCACCATCAAATTCCATAAATAAACCTAGTTCATTAATTTTGGGGAAAATCACTTCTATCAATCAAATTTCAAAAGTAACATTATACAAATCATGTGATTCCATTCTTAAGCTTAATTTTTCTTTCACTTTCATGAATTCAAATTCAATATTCAAAATCACCAATTTTTTCCATAAACCCTAGAATTTGGGAAAAACTATTAATTTCTCATTAAATCTTCAAATTGATCATGGAATTATGAAATTAGCATAACATAAACCTATATGATCATTCAATTGCCACTATCTAGCATTAGAACATCAATTTCCTTTTTAGACTAAATTCATACTACTAAGACTTTCAAGCCTTGAATCAAGCTTTCCTAATTCATTTCAACACTTCCAAACCATTATTCTTCATCTAAAGTAATCATAGATGTATTCAAATAGAATTTAGAACACCTTCTTAGTCATTCATTATTATGGCCAAATTTCTCCTTATGGTATAAGAAGAATTTTATGCAACTAAAACACTAAAATCAACCTTAGAACATAAATAAGGGGAGTTGGACACGATTCCTTACCTTGCTTAGCTTTGATTTGCTAAGATTGTTGTTGCTATTAAAGTAGAGAGAAAACTTCTTTTGTCATGTGGAATTTTGGTGTAGAGATAGAAAAATAATTATCATAACATAAATTTTGTATATATATATATAATAGGTTGGATGGTAGAGATTTCATCAAGCTCAATCCAATGGCTAAGATTTAACCTTGATGGATGGCTATGATTTGATCAAGTTAGAGGGCTAGGATTTTCTCTACAATGGTGATGATCATCATTATATGGCTTGGAAAGAGCAAAATGAATGTAGACTTGGTGTGGGTGAAGTAAGAATTCAAATTGGAAAAGGAATTGACTTAGACAAAAATGGCGACTAGCTTTTCCAACATCTAACTTAACCTTGGTTGGCTATTTCTAACTCAAGGTAAGTATATATTCATCCACCTTTGGGTCATATGGGTCGGCCATTCAATGGGCTTGGGCTTTTGAGTCCAAAAGCCCATTAACAAATATATATACACACATTTCAAGTCCGGTAACTCAATACATTTTTCATTTCATTTATTTCACTTTAATGTACATAATTCTACCTTCCAATACCACTACACATTCTAATCATTGCTAGATAAATTCTATACATATCATAATACACATTTACTAGCCCTTCCATGGCATTGTTCAAGTATATATATCATGTAAACTCATTGGGTCAAACCAGGTTTGACCTCCATTATACCTTTATAACTTTGATTAAATTCAACTTTCCATATCACTATCATCATCTTCCAATGTCTTAGGAGATGTGAACACCCATTCACTAGCACTTTAGATTCATATTTCAAAAGAATTATTAACATAGTCCCATTAAGTCAAACTCGGTTTGACTTCCATTTTATCATAAAAGTGCTTATCATAATCGATTACAGTCCTTACTCATTGTCACATTATTCATTTAGGATTTACCTCATATGATATTCTTATGGTTCTGGGTATGTTACAAAGGCTTTAAAAGATACAATATATACACATCATGGTGCCTCCATTACTAACTCTAATAGGTTAGGGAAACCTTGGGTATTTGTAATACCCAAGGGTTCCATAGCTCATTAGAGTCATAATAATACCACAAAGTATAAATTACTATGAATATAATACCAATGTTATAGTAATGGGATGAAGAAACCCTTTTGATGTTAATTGCATGATTGTGTATCCTTTATAGAGTGTGAATGTCCATGTGCATTTTATTGAGTTAATTTAAGGTAAAGTGCCTTAGTTTGACTTTATTATGATAGGGGAAGGTAGGATTTGACATGCCCAGTGAAAGAGAAAGGAAAAAGCCACAAAAAATTTTTAGGTTCAGAAAACGTGTTGGAGCGGGCTTATTAATGGGCCTTGGACTCAAGGCCCAAGCCCATAGTTTGGCTGACCCACCAAGGTCCAAAATTTGGTGGGACTTAACTCAACTAAGGTTAGAATAAGTTAACTAAGGGTTAGGGTGAGGTTAGGTTAGGTTAATCACTATTTGGATGTTAGCCATCTTTGTTGACTTTTGTCAACTTTGACACCTAAGCTAATTCCTTTCCCGTCACCTTGTCCACATGCATCTTGGTGATCATGAAAGCCATCATTATGGTGCCAAGTCACCATCCATTTAAGGGCAATCTTAACCATCCACCTTAATCAATCTCAACCATCCATTTTAGGCAAAAATATGACTATTGATCTTGTGAGATTAAATCACCACCATTGATTTCATTTGCATATGAAATGAAAATATGTAAATTCCTCTCATTTGTAACCTCACATCAAAATCACACCCTCATCAAATGTTAAATTCTCTCAACTTGTTCTTCATCATAGGATCAAATTTAAAGCATTTCAAGGTAAGATTTCACATTTAAGTGTTTCTCCCATTGTTTCTAAACTAAGAATAATAAGTTGTTAGCAAGTATGTACTTTTCTTTTTATTTCTATGGTTGATTTTGATAGTGAGATTCAAGGGAGGATTTAGGTTGCATGTTAGATAAGGGAATATGATTATGGGTGAAATTTGGGGTTTAATAAGTAAGAGGTAACAAGGAAAGCATGAGAAGGTTAAGGGAAAATTGAGCAGACACAGGTGGCCCCACCACTGGGATTCCAGCCGTGTGATAAGGGAAATTTGGAATCTCATCCAAAAGCCTCCCATGGGTGGAGGCATGGTTGAGGTTTCACCCGTGGGAAGCCATGTTTTTAGCCAAACTAGAATAGTTGGTCCTAGTATTCAAGACTTAATACTAGATTATTTTACTAATATTTTTATGGATTTCCTAATTTGAAATCCTATAATATAAGATATTGATGAATGATATGTTTATATGAAATGGTTAGAATTTAGTTAGAAGGTTAAAGGAATAGAAATTAATGTACCTTGTTTGGATATATTTGTAGAATCAAAAGGCAAGGGTATTGCTCGAGATACTGAGGAGACTCGTTATAGTTTGCATTAAGTTATCAAGTAGGAGCTAAGGAGTAAGAGGTAAGTACTTAACAATATTTCAAACTTGAGCTTAAATATAAATATGAATGTTGATTCATTTCCAATTTGGAATACATTAAAATCCTTTGGCAAGTATCATTTACCTTCTTGATTATTGAGCCCATGTTGCTTTGTTCTTATAATGTGAGTAATGATGAGAACCTAATTGTTATTGATATATTACCCATCAAATTATTTCATAGATATAAAGGAAAAATATTATAATATACTGTGATAAGCAAAATACCCCTCTGATATGGGGCAATACATCAGACATTGTGCATAATGGTATGGACCCACGGATAGGGTAAAGAATATCCGAACCCTAGCTGGGAAGGGTTTAATGTCCCCAGTACGTATGGCCTAATCAGTTGTACATTTGACGAGGTTTATAGGAGTGAGCAAGGTGTAAGCCACCACTTGATTGATTATGGGGGAAACACACTATTTCCAAGAAAGGAATTATTCTGCTAAAGACATAATATTTGATTCATACATATGGGAAATTGTTTTCTTAAGGACAATTTTGATCTAGTTTACTTCATTATTATATAGAACCACCTTTGGGCATACACCAATGTTTAACCTTTGATATTATTTTGTACTCACTGAGTTTTGTCTCACCCTATAGTGGTTGTCTATTTTCAGGATTAGCTGATGAGCAATAAGGTAAATTCCAAGTTATGCATCTCCACTTGGAAACTGCACTACTTTTTAGGTGTCATGTTGTATATACTATGTTATGTTTTGAGAATTTAACTCTAGAGCTCCATGGATTGTAAAGGTCTGTAATAATGATATGGTTCATAATATTCATAATGTGTGTATAGGTTGGCACAATCTTATTTTAGTTTAAGCACATGGGCTACATGTGAATGAAATTATAACTAAATAATGATAAGTGTTATTTTACGGATGAATGACATGGCAATTAATGATAAGGAATAATTGTTTTGGTTTCGATCTTCGGATAAGGGTAATGTGGTTTTCTTTAGAACTTCATAACTTAAGAGGGTTCTACAGGTTTAAGTGACCTTAAGTATCCCTATACCATAGGACAGTCATGGCTCAAAGATGGGTTATGACAAAGGTGGTATTAGAGTGAAGATTTATGTTTTTATCCTTATTTCGAGTTATAAGTTAAACCATGGAGCATAGGATTCATTATTGTCAGTAAAGTATCTCATTAAGTCAGATCTGCATTAATATATTATATTAGGTTATAATCTTTTTGTGTTATGTGTGAGATTTTACATGTTGTTATTATGTGATATTACTTAATTGTGGAAATGTTGTTGTGATTGGTAATGTGTAGATGTTGAGGATTCGTAATCTTGATAAGGAGAGGGATGTATCTAATGCAGCTTCGGTTGCATATCCTGACTCAAAGGAGACTGATCCAAAGGAGGATCCTGATCCTATTTGGGTAGCTAGGATGAAGGCTAGTAATGAAGAGATTATGGGAGAGCTACACATGTTATAAGATGAGGTACTTAATCTGAGAAGGGCGATGAGGGACTTGAAGTGGGAATTGGCAAGGGTTAGTAATATAAATAGGAATCCGGAGGCGGACCCAATTCCACCTCTTAGGGATTTGATGCTGGGATTTCCTAAGCATTTGTATGCTGCATGTGGGAGGTTTGACCACTCAGAGGAGAGGTGTTCTATGAGGAGATGTTTATTATCCTCATCTATGATGTCTAAGGCCGTAGGTAGGTGGGGCAAGGAGAGAGAGGGGCCTCTAATGATGAGAGGAACCTTGAGGATTAGGGATATAGATCATGGATAGGTATACCATGATCATATTTTGGGTATGGTATGGATATATGTACAAATAGTGTGGATGATTTAAAAGTAGGATGACTAAGAATGCTATAGTATGTAGTACTTGTATGTAGGTGTGTAAATTACAAAATGAAGGAAGAATAATTAGTATGTTTATATGGAAAAGGGTATTTGTGGTAATGATTTTGTTTTATGAATCACTTGCAATGGCTAAATGGTATGGGTATGATTAATGAGATCATATAAGTAAGGTAAATTGGTAATTTAGATATATGTGAAAAATTGTATGTTGAGTATGAAGTATGATGTGTGGATGACACTATATATGTTATTTTTGGCATAGATGTTGCCCCATGGGGTTGCTCAGCTAGAGGGACAGGGGTCCCAGGAAGCTGATAGCATTGTTCCAGATGCAGCATCTAATGCTATTTCTATTCGAAATACCAATCGAGAATCTTCCTGATCTGGGCAATGTACTACAAGTGGTGGAGAATGAGGACCACCAGGGGATATGGAAGCTTTTTGAAGAGAATATAAAGCAATGAGGTGGGAACTTTTGGAATTAAGGTGTCAACGTTAGGAAATTCCACCACTTATGGTGCCACCTGTGCCACAAGTGGATGACATACCACCCATAGTACCACGAGGACCACACAAGGTGAGGAGGTGAATGTTACTAGGAGAAGGAGTTACGGTTCATGATTTAAAGAAATTCAAACTGCTAGAATTTTTAGGGGAAGAAGGGGAAGATCCCCAAAAAGTTTTGGAGGAAATGGACAAGATAGCCCAGAGGATGACATGTTTTGATGAGAAATTGATCAAGTTAGTAGGAGTTCAACTTTAAAGCAATGCATGGGGTTGGTTTCAAAGGAATATCGAAGAGCGATTGTATGGAGATGATCCACCTACTTAGGAAGAGTTTAAGCATAAGCTAATGAATGAATTTCTGTCTGAAGGGGAGAGATAGAATCTTGCAATTCAATTTGAGCAATTGAAGTAGAGGCCTGGGATGTTAATATCAGAGTATGCCCGGGAGTTCAAAAGGTTGAGCAAGTATGCTACTCATATCATGCCAATGGAAGCAAATAAAGTTGATTGATTCCATCAAGGATTGGTAGCTCCATTATATCACATTCTGGTGGCCACTGAGTTTCCTACCATGGCCAAATTGATTGACAAGGCTAAGTTCATGGAGGCAAGGCACAAGGTAAAAAAAGTGGAACGAATGGAAAGGGACCAAAGATAAAAGAATAAGAATAAGGGATTAGGTAACCAGTAGCGAGCTGGTTTTGGTCAGAATAGGGATCTGAAGGAGACTTCCCCTAGTCCTACCCCTTTCCAGCCATGAGGAAGTGGACAGAATCAATTCCAAGCTAGTAGTGGTCCGATGGTATCTACATTGGGTAATGCGAACAATTCAACTACTCCCATATGTGTTTTATGTGGAAGACCACATGAGGGAGGATGTAGGAGAGCCTCAGGAGCATGTTTAAAATGCGGCCACATGGGGCATTTCATCAAAGATTGTCCACAGACGGTCAATCAAAGAGCAATGACAGCAGTGTCATAACCTACTGTACAAATGTATCCACTTAAGGACTATGGCCAAAGAGGACAAGAAAGAGGATCAGGGCAATCCTCGAGTAATTTCAAAGTTATAAAAGGCAGAGGTCGAGGAAAAGTGTACCCCCTTAACCAATAAGAAGCAGGAGCTTCGAATAATGTTGTTACAGGTACTGTTTCTATTCAATCTATAAGTGCTAGCTACTTATTTGATTCGAGTGAGACACATTCTTTTGTTTCACCTTATTTTGCTAGAAAGTTAGGAAGGAATAAGGAAGTTATGCATGAACCTTTAATTATAAGCACACCACTAGGAAATGATGTGATAGTAGATGAATTGTACACAGATTGTAGTGTTGAAATTGGGGGTAGAAAACTCCTTGTTTGATTGAACTAGAAATATTAGGATTTGATGTTATTTTAGGCATGGATTGGTTGGCTAGGCATAATGCCAGTTTAGACTGTCGAGGAAAAAGGATTGATTTTAAAGGAGAAGGTAGGCAGGAATTTGGGTTTCAAGGGAATCAAAGTAGTTGTCCTATGAATTTCATTTCAGCCGTAGGAGTAAAAAGGATGCTAAAGAAGGGATGCCAAGCATTTTTGGCATAGGTAGTAGATGTTAATAAGGAGAGTAGTGATATTAAGAGGATACCTGTCGTAGAAGATTTTTCTAATGTTTTTCCTGAGGATTTACTGGGAATGCCATTGGATAGGGATATTGAGTTTTTGATTGAGCTTGTACCTGGAACTCAATCGATATCGATACTGCTTTACTGGATGGCACCTTTAGAATTAAGGGAATTGAAGGTTCAGCTACAAGATTTACTTGATAAGGGTTTTATTAGATTGAGTAGTTCTCCGTAGGGTGCTCCGGTCTTGTTTATCAAAAAGAAAGATGGATCCCTTAGATTGTGTATTGACTATAGGCAGTTGAATAGGGTGACTATGAAGAATAAATATCCTTTGCCAAGGATTGATGATTTATTCGACCAGTTACAAGGGGCTAATTACTTCTCCAAAATTGATTTACTGTTGGGATATCATTAGCTAAAGATTCGGGGTGAGGATGTTTGTAAAACAGCATTCAGGATGAGATATGGTCATTATGAGTTCACTGTGTTGCCATTTGGACTGACTAATGCACCAGCAGCTTTCATGGACCTGATGAATCGGGTATTCAAACCTTTTTTGAATAGGTTTGTGATCGTGTTTATTGATGATATTTTGATTTACTCGAAGAGTAAGGAGGACCACAAAGAACATTTAAGAATGGCATTGCAGACTCTAAGGGAACATAAGCTTTACGTCAAGCTATTAAAGTTTGACTTTTGATTAGAGCAAGCATGTTTCCTTGGACATGTGGTAAGTAGGGAAGGAATCAAAGTAGATCCCAAGAAAGTAGAAGCAGTAGCGAATTGGCCTCAACCCGCTACGGTCACAAAGGTGAGGAGTTTCTTATGGTTGGCAGGTTACTACTATCGATTCATAAAAGATTTCTCCAAAATAGTTGCACCATTAACGAAGCTTACCAGGAAACAGGTTAGATATAAGTGGGATGAAGCTTGTGAAGAGAGTTTCCAAGGGCTTAAGGATCTCTTGATTTCAGCTCCAGTATTAGCTTTACTTAAGGGAGATGGACATTTTGCTATATACTATGATGCCTCAATAGTTGGTTTAAGGTGTGTACTAATACAGAATAGGAAGGTTATTGCCTATGCATCTAGGCAATTAAAGAGACATGAAGTGAATTATCATACCCATGATTTAGAAATGGCAGCGGTTGTCTTTGCTTTAAAAATATAAAGACATTATTTGTATGGGGAGAAGTGTAAGATCTATACTGATCATAAGAGCCTCCAATATATTTTAAAGCAAAAGGATTTAAACTTGAGACAATGGTGATGGGTAGAATTACATAAAGACTATGATTGTCAAATCTTTTTTCACCTTAGTAAAGCTAACATTGTTGTGCATGCTCTCAGTAGAAAATCTATGGGTAGTCTTTCTCACATAGCAGGATGAAGAAGGCCTGTAGTGAGGGAATTAAAGCAGATGTTTAATGAGGGCTTGCGATTGGAGGTAAATGATTCACAGGTATTGTTAGCTTACTTCCAAGTGAAGCCAAAACTTATTGATAAAATCAAAACTTTTCAAAGTCGAGATTCTCATTTGGTAAAGATTAAAGAGGATTTAAAAAGGGAACAAGCTCTAGAGTTTAGGATGGAGGGAGACATTCTGAAATGTGGCGATCGACTTTGTGTGCCAGATGTAGAAGGGCTAAGAGAAAGGATTCTGAAGGAAGTATACCAGACTCCTTATAGTGTTCATCTAGGTGCCACCAAAACATACCATGATGTTAAAAGCTCGTATTAGTGGCCAGGATTAAAGAAGGACGTGGTGAAGTTTGTTGCTTCTTGTCTCATTTATCAGCAAGTGAAATTCGAATATCAACAACCTTCTAGATTACTTCAGGAGATAAAATTGCCAGAGTGGAAATGGGAACGTGTTACTATGGATCTTATAGTAGGACTACCTAGGATGATAAAAGGTTATGACTCTATTTGGGTCATAGTAGACTGACTGACAAAGTCGGCACACTTCATTAAAGTGAAGAGCACATATACAGTGATTGATTATGCTCGTATTTATGTTGATGATATCATAAAATTACATGGGGCTCCACTCTCGATTATCTTGGATCGAGGTACCCATTTTACTTTTAGATTTTGGCAAAGATTACAAGAGGCATTGGGAACATAACTCGACTTTAGCACTGTTTTTCATCCATAGATAGATGGACAGTCTGAAAGAATAATTCAGACACTAGAGGATATGCTTCGTATGTGTTGTCACATCCCAACCTTAGAGATATGACGGTCCTAGAACATGGGGAGACATAAGGTCACCCACGCCCCTATAACCCACTTACATATAAACAAATCATGCCTAGAATCTTACCAAACCTCTTACGAGAACTCATTCAAAACATTTAGATGAATACTTAAATTGCAAAAGTCTAAAATAAATCATTTCACATAAAATCCATGAGGAAAATAATATATATCAATAAGTATCAATCAACATTCCCGGAGCATCTAATGACAAGACTTCATAAAATAGTATTATTGATAACTTGGACAAAGAATTCCCCAAGTGAAGTAGAATGCTTGAGCCATCACCTTGCCTCCTCACATTTGCTCACCTAGAACCACACAAGGAAAAAGGGGTGAAATAGATGATCTCAATGAGTAAACAATAGGGATTGTACAATAACACATATCACTTAGAAAGGGCTCATAGCTCATAACTTATAGTTCATGATTCATAGTTTGTAGTTAGAAAGGTTTGCAGAAATCACACTTATAACACATAGAGTGAAGGTTACTACCATAATCACTCGAACACATAGAGTGAAAGCTATTGCCATAATCACTTGAACACATAACACATAGAGTGAAGGCTATTGCCATAATCACTCGAACATATAGCCGATAATTACTCGCATCGATACGAGGATCACATAGCCGATGATTACTCGCATTGGTACGAGGATTTTTGCATAAAGGGTAAAAGGTACCATAGCTAGAGCTAATGGTAATCACAATTAACAATATCACATAAGGCAATAATAACATGTATCTCAATAACAATAGTAGTTTAACTTTTAAATAAAAGATACAATGATAGTGTAGTTCCAAAAAGAATATAAGTTAGGGTGTTAATCACAAGAATTTCTCATTTGATAACAAAATAGTTTTGGACCAAATGTCCCTTGGCAACCCAAGCTTTGTCAAAGAAATCATATAATAATATTTAGAATAGAAAGAACTTGGGTTTCAA
Organism: Reutealis trisperma; assembly: GCA_947687605.1. NCBI lineage: Eukaryota > Viridiplantae > Streptophyta > Magnoliopsida > Malpighiales > Euphorbiaceae > Reutealis > Reutealis trisperma. Next base: position 1,067,532 of record CANTUT010000059.1, read on the forward strand.
AGATCACAAGGCTCACATAACAATATATCACATTCTTATACACAACATAATGTTGTTTACACTTATAACATGAATATGGCGTTTACTCACACTTGAAGAATGAATACGATGTTTACTCACACTTGAAGAATGAATACGATGTTTACTCACATTGGGATTCCTTTGCTCCTAGTACATGTAGTCCCTTTTGCACTTCTAAAGCTCCTCAAACTCTAACATAATATTTGATTTAATACTTAGTATTTATTTACTCATGATGCTGCTATCCCATAACTACCCATGTACATATGGCATACACATACACTTAGAGTCCACACATAGGTGTACTCATCACTTGCACATAGCACATTGACTTTAAAAGTCTTGCATACTTAGGCCTTATAGGCTCATATGAAAACACATTGCAATCATATCAATACCTTTTTAAGGTCATCACAATATCATTACCTCAATATCAATTCACTTATCAATTATCTTAATTCACTTTACACTTCCATACATGTCAACTTAACATTTAATCCTTCAACATCATGCTTAACTCTTATGATCCCTTTCACTTCATTAACTCATAACCATATATTCATCATCAAGTTGTCCTGACATGTAGTTCCAAATGCCTTAATCACATTTGCATTCTAATCACATTATAAGGTTAAGATACCTTAAATATACCTTAAGTATACCAAAACGCATTTAAGCTTATCTAGGATCATACCTTCAACTAACATGCAATTTTATCATTTATTATACATACATACATGTCAATAATCACCAAGACACGTCACATAAAATTTATAAACATTTGGACAAAATTGTTCATGTAGGCCAAATGCATTATTAAGGTAAAAACCAAATTCTTCTTCTTTTCGTGCTTTTCGTCTATTTCAGGAATATGTAAAAACATGGTTTGAACCAAGATTTTTCATGTAAACATAAAAAAAATCATTCTAGAATATAAATTCATAGGAATTAGCCACTATTGGTGTTATTAATATATAAAAATTCAATCTTTTGCATTAGAGTGCACAAAACCACAAGTTTTCTTGTTTTCGGTATTTTTCGGTCATTTCAGAAATATGCAAACAGGTTGTTTAAACCATTATTTTTCTTTCAATCATAAAATATCAGTTTAGAACACATTTCTTCATGAATCGGCAGCCATAGGTGGGGTTTATACAAAAAATTCCAAGTTCAAAAGCTTAGGTGAAAAATCATGAGTTTCTGCGCTTTCCGCGCATTTTGTTCATTTCAGCGATAAACAGACACATGATTCAAATCATTATTTTTCATCTAAACAAAACAAATATCATATTAGAACACCCATACATACAAATTGGCAGCCATATATTCATGAAAGAATAAAATTTTCCAACTTCCAAGTTCTAACACGAAAACCTTGAATTCCTTTGTTTTTTTGAAACTTTTTAGTCATCACAAAAATATGCAAAAATATTATTTAATCCAATATTTTTCATCAAAACAAATCAAAAACTAGTTTAGAATACAACCAAGTAAAAATTTCACCCCCCCCCCCCCCCCCGCCCATGATGTTTATGCATAAAAATTGTGATTTTAAGTTATAGAATTCACCTTTGGAGGAATCTTGCGGAAAGAATCGTGTTTTCAGTAGAAAATAAATTTTCTCACCTAAAAGTTCACTCAAACAAAATTGAATCTATAGAAATCAGTAATCAAACAGTTCAAAATAATTTTCCCATAATTTATTTCATAGAAATCAGTTTAGAAATCGAAAGAGAATAAAAACTTACGATTACAGTCATGAAATCACGAAACGGAAAGGTGTTTTCAATATTTCGGTAGAGAGAAATATTTTTAGAGAATTTTTCTGCCAAGATACAGAAAAATGGAGTGATGGCTTTTGGAATGAGAGTGCTGGCCGAAATTTTCATTATATATTAGGGTTTGGGGTGAAATTTCCAAGTTTGCCCTTAATGAGCTAGGTTAGGAGTGTTTTAGTGTAGTGGGCTTTTGGGTATTTGGGCTTTTTATTTAATTTAGGGACTGATTATGGGTAATTAAAAATAAAATATTTTTCTTATTATTTTCATTAAAATTTCCCCAAAATATTTATTTAAAAATATTTAAAAATACTCATAAAATTATTTTATGCTTAAAAATCGCCTTTTTACATGAAAATTCATTTTATGAAAAATAAATTATTTTATGCTAATGCATTTTATTCAAATCATTTATTTCACAATAATAATTCATATTAGGCATATTTAAATTAATTTAACATGCCCCAAACTCATAAATCACGTCACACATGAATTTTCATAAAATCAAATATTTTGTCACAATAACTCTTAATTCAAGTAATTTGTCACGAAAACTCCTAGGGTAGATGTGGGTTGTTACATGTGTGTTCTAGACTTTGTAAGTGGTTGGGATAAGCACCTTCCGCTCATCGAATTTGTATACAACAATAATTATCATTCTTCTATAGGAATGGTGCCTTACAAAGTGTTGTACGATAGAAAGTGTCGATCTCTGATATGTTGGATGGAGGTTGGTGATAAATATCTCGATGCCCCTGATATGGTAAGAGAAGCCACAAAAAAGGTGAAGGTTATCTAGGAGAGACTAAAAACTACTTTTAGTCACCATAAGAGTTACGTTGATCTACGAAGGAAGGATTTTCATTTTGCGGTGGGGGACCACATATTCTTGAAGGTTTCACCAATGAAAGGAGTGGTAAGATTTGGCAAGAAGGGAAAGTTATCTCCTTGATTCACCGGACCTTTTGAGACTCTTGGTAGGATCAAAGAAGTTTCGTACAAGTTAGCACTACCACCTGCACTAGAACACGTGCATCCAGTTTTTCATGTATCGATGTTGAGGAAGTATGTATTTGATCCGTTACACATATTGCAACCCCAGCACATTGAGATTGAAGAGACCTTTCCTATGAAAAGATTCCAATTGCCATTTTGGATCACCAAGTAAAGAAACTAAGAAATAAAGAAGTACCGACGGTGAAAGTACAATGGCATAACCACAACATGCTATGCTACAACAGTACCCACACTTGTTTCAAACAACGGGTAAGTTTTTTTATAAAATTTGAGGACAAATTCTTTTAAGGGGGGTAGAATGTAATACCCAAGGGTTCCATAGCTCATTAGAGTCATAATAATACCACAAAGTATAAATTACTATGAATATAGTACCAATGTTATAGTAATAGGATGAAGAAACCCGTTTGATGTTAATTGCATGATTGTGTATCCTTTATAGAGTGTGAATGTCCATATGCATTTTATTGAGTTAATTTAAGGTAATGTGTCTTAGTTTGACTTTATTATGATATGGGAAGGTAGGATTTGACATGCCAAGTTAAAGGGAAAGGAAAAAGCCACGAAAAATTTTTAGGTTCGGAAAACGTGTTCGAGTGGGCTTGTTAATGGGCCTTAGACTCAAGGCCCAAGCCCATGGTTTGGCCGACCCACCAAGGTCCAAAATTTGGTGGGACTTAACTCAACTAAGGTTAGAATAAGTTAACTAAGGGTTAGCATGAGGTTAGGTTGGGTTAATCACCATTTAGATGTTAGCCATCTTTATTGACTTTTGTCAACTTTGACACCTAAGCTAATTCCCTTCCCATCACCTTGTCCAGATGCATCTTGGTGATCATGAAAGTCATCATTATGGTGCCAAGTCACCATCCACCTAAGGGCAATCTTAACCATCCACCTTGATTAATCTCAACCATCCATCTTAGGCAAAAATATGACCATTGATCTTGTGAGATTAGTTCACCACCATTGATTTCATTTCCATATAAAGTGAAAATATGTAAATTCCTCTCATTTGTAACCTCACATCAAAATCACACCCTCATCAAAAGTTAAATTCTCTCAACTTGTTTTTCATGATAGGATCAAATTCAAAGCATTTCAAGGTAAGATTTCACATTTAAGTGTTTCTCCCATTGTTTCTAAACTCAGAATAATAAGTTGTAAGCAAGTATGTACTTTTCTTTTGATTTCTATGGTTGATTTTAATGGTGAGATTCAAGGGAGGATTCAGGTTGCATGTTAGATAAGGGAATATGATTATGGGTGAAATTTAGGGTTTAATAAGTAAGAGGTAACAAGGAAAGCATGAGAAGGTTAAGGGAAAATTGAACAGACACGGGTGGCCCCACCACTGGGATTCCAGCCGTGTGATAAGGGAAATTTGGAATCTCATCCAGAAGCCTCCCATGGGTGGAGGCATGGTTGAGGTTTCACCCGTGGGAAGCCATGTTTTTAGCCAAACTAGAATAGTTGGTCCTAGTGTTCAAGACTTAATACTAGATTATTTTACTAATATTTTTATGGATTTCCTTATTCAAAATCCTATAATATAAGATATTGATGAATGATATGTTTATATGAAATGGTTAGAATTTAGTTAGAAGGATAAAGGAGTAGAAATTGATGTACCTTATTTGGATATATTTGTAGAATCGAAAGGTAAGGGTATTGCTCAGGATATCGAGGAGACTCGTTATAGTCTGCATTAAGTTATCAAGTAGGAGCTAAGAAGTAAGAGGTGAATACTTAATAATATTTTCAACTTGAGCTTAAATATAAATATGAATGTTGATTCATTTCCAATTTGGAATATATTGAAATCCTTTGGCAAGTGTCATTTACCTTCTTGATTATTGAGCCCATGTTGCTTTGTTCTTATAATGTGTGTAATGATGAGAACCTAATTGTTTTTGATATATTACCCTTCGAATTATTTCATGGATAGAAATGAAAAATGTTATAATGATACTATGATAAGTAGAATACCCCTCTGATGTGGGGTAATACATCAGACATCGTGCACAATTGTATGGACCCACGGATAGGGTAAAGAATATCTGAACCCTAGCTGGGAAGGGTTTAATGTCCCCAGTACATATGGCCTGATCAATTGTACATTTGACGAGGTTTATGGGAATGAGCAAGGCGTAAGCCGCCACTCAATTGATTATGGGGGAAACACACCATTTCCAAGAAAGGAATTATTCTGCTAAAGACATAATATTTGATTCATACATATGGGAAATTGTTTTCGTAAGGACAATTTTGATCCACTTTACTTCATTGTTATATAGAACTACCTTTGAGCATACACCAATGTTTACCCTTTGATATTATTCTGTACTTACTGAGTTTTGTCTCACCCTATAGTGGTTGTCTATTTTCAGGATTAGCGAATAGAGCAACAAGGTAAATTCCAAGCTCTGCATCTCTGCTTGGAAACTGCACTTCTTTTTGGGTGTCATGTTGTATATACTATGTTATGTTTTGCGAATTTAACTCTAGAGCTCCATGGATTGTAAAGGTCTGTAATAATGATATGGTTCAGAATATTCATAATATGTGTATGGGTTGGCATAATCTTATTTTAGTTTAAGCACTTAGGCCACATGTGAATGAAATTATAACTAAATAATGATAAGTGTTATTTTACAGATGAATGACATGGCAATTGATGATAAGGAATAATTGTTTTGGTTCTGATCTTAGGATAAGGGTAACATGGTTTTCTTTGGAACTTCTTAACTTAAGAGGGTTTTACGGGTTTAAGTGACCTTAAGTCTCCCTATACCCTAGGACAGTCATGGCTTAAAGATGGGTCGTGATAGTTTTACAACTTTAATCCACTCTCTTTAAGTAGGATCACCTCTCTCTAGTCCTAATAAAATGGAACATCAATATGGCAAAACCCTCCACACAACATACACAAAGGTATAACATCCCCTCTCACCTATCCAAATTCTCAAAATCAAACCAAATCAATCCGATCAACCCCTAAAACCTCCATTTAATCATGGAATGAACTACATAGGTTTTAATCTCCATTTGATAGGGTATGTAGGCATGTTTGGAATTTAAATCAAAATGTCAAATTCAAATCCCAAATTAATTCCTTTTCCACTCTCCCTTTTTGTGTAATTATTTATATTTATTTTTGGCTTTGTAAGGAAATTTGTGGCCTTCCTAAAGCCTATAAAGGTTAAAAAAGGCATTTGATCATTTAACTCATGTAATTAGTTAATTTAATTATTTTAGAGTGAAGGAGTGATTATGTAGTTCTCCTAATATCCATAAGGAGAACTAGAAAGAATACTCTCTTTAGCTTGTGGAGTTTATTTTACGTACTCTCTCACAATCATGCCATGCTTATGTAATTTTCAATCTTATAATTGTTATTCATGAAATTAATTTTTAAGCCAACTTAAACTTAGGAGCCAAATCACGATTATTTAAAACCCAAAACCTAGTTTCCAAATTCTCTTTGGTTTCAAAAACTAGTGATTTTACCCTTGTGTAAATTAATTAAAATTAATGAATTGGAGTCACAAATGGGGTTTTTCCTTAATTTTTTCATTTTAAAATAAGTTAGGGTGGCTACTTCCAAAATAATTTCAAAATCAACCCATTTGAGCTTAAGGGCTCCAACTATAAGTCCAAACCTAAATGAAAAATTTGATCCCCCCTCTCTAGAGGATTGGGTCAGTGTCAAGAGAGGCCTTATAGTGGTAATTTTTTAAAACAAGTTTTAAAATTGATGCAAATTTTCCAAATTTTAATTTTTGCCTTTTACTTTTTTGGTTTAATTTTACTCTTTTAATCTCTTAAAAATAAGACTCATGAGCTCTTCTCTCAATTAAAGAGGCTGTCACTTTTATCATTGGGCTCCAAAGGTTAAAAAATAAGCATTCATTCCAAATTGTGTTTGCACAAACTTATGAAATGCAAAAAATTGATCAAACATTTGAACTTTAGAATGTAAAGGATAAACATTAATTAAATATGTATAATTATCCAAAAAGACCACATAATACTTAAGACCATCAAATCAAATCAATTCAAATGCCAAGTCTAACACTCTTGCAAAGATGGAGCAGATGCTCAAACATGAAAATACGAAAAAGGCAATCTAACACTCTTGTAAAAATGGTAAGAATTATATTTCAACTTTGAAAACCTATCTAAGTACATGGAATATTATTGTTTTGAAGAAAATTTGACAATACAACTGAAATGGGATGCCCAAGATAACAATGCCAAGTCTCAAAAGGAATATAAATAGTAGAAAAATAGGAACTAGCAGACACTGGCAATAATGGTGGAAAAAATGGAACTCCCTTGCACTACCAAAATTGAGAAGAGTTTTATGAGTTCTAAAGATCCTTAACACAGAAACCAAAAGGTCAAACTAAATACTACAAGAATTATCTCTAATAAAATTTTTGATAAAGAGTAAATTGTTATGCAAATAGGGCCAGATAGAGAACAAATAGAATAAAATCACAACTAAAATTAGATTGAGAAAATCATATTGAAGAAAATTGAACACACAGATTTTACATGGAAAACTCTAAACATATTAGGTAAACACTACATACAAGAATAAAAGAATTTTACTATGAAAATAATATGAGTTACAACCTCTCTCTATCGCATAAGGAGGGAAAAATAACACACTGTTTCTCTTGAAATAGGAGAAAACACACTATTTATATTTTCCTTCACATAGGAACACTCTTTCTCACTTTCAAACTTATAACCCTTCTTTAAAAATCACTTTCAAATGATATTGCATATGTTATATGTAGACTCCAAAATTAGCCAAATTCAATTTGGCTTTCTCCTTATTTAATTCATACACCAAACTAAGTCAAGTTCAATTTTTCCATTTCTTCCTTTTTTTTTTTTATAACTCTAAATCGGTTAACAATCTCTAACTTGAAGATTTGGTTGAGGATCAATCAATCTTCACATCATTTTTTCTTCTTTGCCATCTCCATGTTGCTCACATCTCCATCGAGCCACTAGAGGATCGATACTAAATAAACTTGTCAGTATTGATTACCTTTGTCATGAAATCTGTTAGGTTGTCTTTGGTATGGATTTTATGCATATCCATAGTTCCTTCTTCCATTTTCTTATGAACAAAGTGGTATTGAACTCAAATGTGTTACGTCTATGAATGAAAAGTTGGATTCCTTGCTAGATGCACTCTAACTGTCACAAAATAGATATATCTTTTTATGTTTGTGCCCATGTTCTTCCATTATTATTTTCAACTATACTGCTTCTTTACTGGCTTGTATAGCTCCTACATACTCTGCTTCTATTATTAATATAGCCATAACTAACTATAGTTTTGAAACCCAGCTTATGCCAGCAAGAATAAACACATAACCTATAGTGGATTTGATGTGAATTTGATAGCCTTGCAAGAAGTATATAAAGATATGCATAAAAAGGAATTCAAGAAGTCCCTTCAAAGTGATGATGAAACTACATGGAAAAGGTTGGAAGGGTAAGACTTAGAAATGCAAGCTTCAAACATGGCCAAGAGAATAAATTGCATAAAAAGCTTATTGACAGGGTCAGTTACATGCCCATATACCTAAGCATGTTCCCTTCTATATGAAGAAGCATGTTCAACAAGCCCAGCAACATTGGCATGTAGTTTGTTGTATGATTTATTTTTATTTTTTAAATTTTAGTATTTTTGATGTTTTTGGGCCTTTATCAATATTATATAAGCCCATGTTCAATTAAATTAGGTTTGATTATGTAATTAGTAAGTTTTGGGCCTATTTATGTTAGGTTTAAAGCCCAAAATGAGTTTAGATTTATTTATTGTTTAGAAATCAATTTCCTTTCTTATTTAGGAATCCTTAATAGAAAGATTTCTTATTCCTTAATTGATTCTAATTAAGGTTTTGTAACCTAGCTAAGATACTATAAATACTTAGCTATTTATTAAATAAAACATAAGTTGAAGTTGATTTCCCCAAATTTAAGCTTTAAGCTTGTGAGAGTTTTTCTCAAATCTGGTTCTTAGATTAGAATCAAAGTCTCAAACTTTCAAAGCTAATTACTTTGCTTGTTCATAACATACCAAGATTTCTTGACACAGGTTAGCATTGAATTGTGATTTTTTCTTATAAACTTGATTTGGCTTTCTAAGGGAGTCACTTCCAAGCATAAAGGTATTGGGTCTCAAAACAGGTTGTTTAGGATTCGTTCAGTTTGGTATCAGAGCTTAGGCTCTAAATCAGGTTGTCTCTTTTTGTTTCATTTGTGTTCTCTATTTTTGTTTGTTTTCTTGTGTCCATTTGTTTCCATTTTTGTTAAATTCCTTTGTTTTCATTTTCATTAATTTCTGTTTTGCTTATGTTTTTAGGTCTGAAATTCAAAAAAAAAAATCCAAATTGTTCACCCCTTTTTTGTTCATGTTTTGTTTCAATTTGTCTCTTTGTTTGTCTCATTTGTTATAAAAAAAATAGAAAAAAAGGCTAATTAGAATTCTACTGTGGAAACGACAAGGAGAACTAAAGGGAATCCAAGATTTTAGCCTACAAATAAGGTGTTTGACCAAATCAAGCCTACCTTCGAAATTAAGCTAGGATTTTATTCCTACTCCTCCTCTAATTTTGATTTGAGTTTCCTTTTCCCAATGTGATTTGTTTTTTATTTTTCTTTTATTCCTTTTTCATATTCATTAGTTACCTTGTTTCCTTTTTCATTTTCTAACCCTAGTCCTAGAGTTATTTGTTTTTCCATTGTATTCAACTCGAAAATTTGATTTTTTACTAGTATTGAGAAAGTCATTTTTTGACCCTTTTGCATACACAGTTCAAAAGGAAACAGGCCAAAGATCAAAACTCACAGCTTTTCTTGTGATGTCCATAATTTTTCAGCCAAATTCCATTGTTTAGGCCTTGAAATTCATGTTTTTCAATTTTTTGATAAGTTTCATTTTATTATAACTTTTAGTAGAAATCTCCGTTTTGAGTGCTATTAGTTGCATTCTTCTCATCTTGTTATCTATTTTATTTCTGTTTAATTTTATAATTTTTTCAATTTTTGGCAAAATTCATGTTTGGTGACTTTGTCTCGTCATTGTCAAAATCATCTAGGATTATTATTTGAAGTATTTTCATTTCTATTTTGTCTTTTTAATTCTTTTAAGTGTCAAATAATTTTCTTATTTTCTTTGAAATTTGTGTCAATTTCTTCCTTATCTCTTGGTTGTTATGGACCATTCAAATACTAATTTTTTTTTTGGGTTGAATTAAGAATTGAGTGGTAAAAGGCAAGAGAGTGAGTTTATCTAGAGAAAAGCCTACTGATTTGTGCAATCACAAACACAAGTGAACTTGAGTAATTTTGAGTGAAACATGTGAGGGAGTGAAGTGAGGTTATTTTACTTTATTACCTTATTTTTTAGGTTTAAAAAAATGGCTAATACTTAAGATAATGATCAAGCCTTCAATATGCAAGCTATTCAATAAGGATTCCAATGGTTGAATGCTCAGTTGGATAATATGAGAGACATCATGGAAAGATACAGCTCTGATCTTGATGAGTTAAAAAGAGCAAGCTCACAATAGACTCCACCTAGGAGAAGAGTCCAAAGAAGGTGAGATGATGAAGATTTTGAATCTAGTAATGACTTTGAAGATGCTGCCATAGAGAGAAGAGGAAATAAAAGGGAAAGAAGGCAATAAGGTAATAGGCATATCAAATTAAAGATCCTTACTTTTAGAGGTAGAAATGATCCTGAGGAATATCTTGATTGGGAAAAGAAAGTGGAGCTAGTGTTTAATTGCCATGATTACTCCAAAACTAAGAAGTTGAGGCTCATCGTAGTTAAGTTTGGTGACTATGCTATCACTTGGTGGGATGATACCAAACAAAGGAGGACAAGATAAGGTAAGAGATTAATTGAAGTATGGAAAGATCTTAAGGCTGTGGTGAGGAGGCAATTTGTCCTTACACATTTTTATAGGGATTTGCACGACAGATTAAAAGCCTTACTCAAGGATCCAAGAGCATGGATGAGTACTATAAAGAGATGGAAGTTGCTATGATTTGAGCCAACATTGATAAAGATTGAGAGGCCACCATGGCTTGATTTCTAAATGGGTTGAGTCGTGAAATTGCCAACATTGTAGAATTACAACATTATGTGGAGCTTAAGGATATGTTGCATATGGCAATCATGGTTTAGAAGCAACTTTGGTATAAGGGCAACAATTGAAGTTCATATTCTTCAAACTCATCCAAGCCCTAACAAAAGGGTGATGATTACATCCATGGAGAGCTCTTTTCTAAAAATGATAAGGAAGATAACAATGAAAGCATACCCTCTTTAGAATATGTAAGTGATTAAGAAAATAGTGGAGAGGAGATCATAGCAAGGCCAGAACAAGGAGAGTCATTCATGACAAGGAGAGTGTTGAGTTCTCAAGTTTGAGTAGAAGATAACCATTAAAGGGAAAACTTGTTCTACACTAAGTGCCTTATTTAAGACAACGTTTGTAATTTAATCATTGATGGTGGTAGTTGTACTAATGTGGCTAGTTATAGCCTTGTTAAGAAGCTTAAATTACCAACTTTGAAACATACTAACCCTTATCATTTGAAGTGGTTTAATGAAAGTGTTGGTCTTAAAGTTACTAAACAAGTCTTAGTTGCCTTTTCAATAGATAGGTACAAAGATGAAGTCTTATGTGATATTATACCTATACAAGCTGGACACATTCTTTTAGGGAGGCCTTGGCAATTTGATAGAAGGACCATACATGATAGTTTTACAAATCCATATACTTTTTATAAGGATGGTAAACACATTACTCTTGTACCTCTTTTTCCTATAAAAGTATTTGAGGATGGGCTGAAAAGAAAAGAGAGTGATGAGTTGAAACAAAAAAAAATGAGTAAATATTTGAAAAGAAGAAAGAGAGAAGAATTAAGTAAAGAAAAATAAAAAGGAGTGTGTGTGATTGAAAAAGAAAAGAGGGTTATTCACTAACAAAATTCCTTTACCTTCCTCCAATTTTCTTATTTTTCTATTTTAGGATTTGAAAGAAGGATTGTCATGAAGAAAGCATGATGGTGATTTTACATTCACTGCATTCCAAGAGAGAGCTTATGTTACTTCTTCACTTTTTGTTTTAAATCCTTGTCTCTTCAATGGAAGTACAAATTCAAGGTTGAATCCTTTTAAGGAGGGAAGGAATAATGGGAATATGATAGCCTTGCAAGAAGTATACAAAAAATATGCACAAAAAGGAATTCAATAATATGGATGTGTCCTTGGGCATGTACGCTACTGTATGATTTATTTTTATTTTCCAAATTTTAGTATTTTTGATGTTTTTAGGCCCTATCAATATGATATAAGCCCATATTCAATTACATTAGGTTTGCTTATGTAATTAGTAAGTTTTGGGCCTATTTATGTTAGGTTTAATGCCCGAAACGAGTTTAGATTTATTTCTTATTTAGAAATTCTTATTTAGGAATCCTTAATAGGAAGATTTCCTATTCCTTAACTAATTCTATTTAGGGTTTTATAGCCTAGATAAGATACTATAAATACATAGCTATTCATTGAATAAAACATAAGTTGAAGTTGATTTCCCCAAATTTAAGCTTTAAGCTTATGAAAGTTTTTCTCAAATCTAGTTCTTGGATTAGAATCAAAATCCCAAACTTTCAAAGCTAATTACTTTGCTTGTTCACAACATACCAAAGTTCCTTGACACAGGTTTATCATTCAGTTAAGATTTTTTCTGGTAAACTTGATTTGGCTTTCTAAGGGAGTCGCTTCTAAGCGTGAAGGTATTGGGTCTCAAAGCATGTCATTTAGGGTTCATATCACGATTTGCTTTTATTCAAATCACTTGTATAATCTGACTCAATGTATCCTTTTATAGTAAATTTTGATCCTCTATAGTGTATACAACATCTAAGGTCCCCTTAAAGTATCTTAGAATCCTCTTTACCATATTCTAAAGCTATCTACTAGGATTTTCCATATTCTAATTAACCACTCCCACTGCATATGCAATGTCTAGTCTTATATAAAACATAGCGAACATCAAACTTCCTATTAATAATGCATATGATACTCGAGACATCTCCATCCTCTCTACTTCACTACTATGACTCATACTGGATGATAACTTGAAATCAGTGGGAAGTAATGTAGAAATTAACTTATGATCTTGCATGTTGAAGTGCCATAAGATTTTCATCAAATAGTTCTTTTACAGTACCCAAATCTTCCTACTATTTCTATCTTAGTGAATTTGCATCCCTAGAATCTTATTTGTTGGTCCCAAGTCCTTCATTTCAAACTCCCTAACCAATTAGACCTTCAGTTCTTTGATGTGATTTTTGTTGAAGCCTGCTATGAACATGTTATCAATATAAAAGAGCAAGATAATGAAATCATTTTCACTAAACCTCTTAAAATATACACATGGTTTCATATTAAATCTATTGTATCGAAGGCTCATGATGAAGGAATCAAATCCCTTATACAAACACCTTGATGCTTGTTTTAAACCGTATAGAGATATGTTCAACCTATTACCAAGTTCTCTTTTCCTTATTCTTCAAACCCTTGTGGTTGGAGCATATAAATTTCTTCTTCAAGATCTCCATAAAGAAAATCAGTTTTCACATCTAATAACTCTAGATGTAGGTCAAATGTAGCAAATAATAGCAGGACTACTCAGACTATAGTAAGTCAAACCATATGCGCAAATTTTTTATTAAAGTCAATGCCTTCTTTCTGAGCATACCTTTTTACCATCAATCTTGTATTATACCACTCCACTTGATCATTGCTATTATGCTTGATCTTGGAAAACCATTTGTTACCAATAGGCTTTCTTCCTTATGGTAATAGCACAAGCTCCTAAGTTTAATTCTTATGTACATCTTTAATTTATTCTAACATCGCAACCATCCATTGAGATGCATCTAAACTATCTGTCGCCTCTTAAAGATTTGATAGTTCATCATTTTCTATTAGAAAAAACAATACAATATTGCTCTTTATAATGTAATTAGACTACTAAGTTGGTGTTTTTATTTCATAAGATGACCATTGAACTTCTGTAGTTCCAGACTCAAGTGGTACTCATTCCTTAAGTTCCAATGTTACTTCAAAAGAGTGCTTTGAATTATACTATTTTTCTACTTGTATTATTGCAGTTTTTGGTCCTTCTTTCAAATTGTTACTTTCACCTTTCTTTTATAGCTTCTCTTCCATAAATATCACATCCCTGCTTATGACAACCTTATAGGTAATGGGATGCTATAAGCGATATTGCTTCACTCCATTAACATAACACAAAAATATGTAATTTTTGGATTTTGGATCTGAATTCATAGTTTCTTGGGTGTTATACATCACATATATATGACTTCCAAAAACAGAGAGGTTTGAATAGTCAATAGGCTTTCCCATCTACATCTCCATCAATGTTTTCAACCTAATTATAGTTGATGGTGACCGATTGATCACATAACAGGCAATATTGACTACTTCTGCCATAACATTTTTGTTAAACTTGCAGCTCTCAGCATGGCCATTGTTCTTTCTAATAGGATTTTATTCATCCCCTCTACCACTCTATCGGGTTGAAGAGTGTATGCCATAATTAACTATCTATTGATGCCTTCTCGATTGTAAAATTTATCAAGTTCTTTCACTAGTATATTCTCCTATATTATCCATCCTGAAACACTTTATCTTATTTTCAAATTCAAGTGCCACTCGCACTTTGAATTCTTTAAAGACTTGAAATACATCAACTTTCCTCTTGATAGGATATACCTAACATATTATAGAATATTCATCAATAAAGAACATAAAATACATTGCTCCTTCTAAGGATGGTACTAGTACTAGCCACACATCAAAGTGAACTAATTCTAGAATAATCTTGCTTATAGAATTAGATGTGTTAAACTTCAAACTATATTGCTTACTTGTAACACAATGTTCACAAAAGGATAAGGATACCTTTTTGAGGCTAAGAAATAGCTTTTGCTCAGCTAGAATTTTCATTCCTTTTGTAGACATATGTCCAAGTTTGAAATGCCACACCATCGCAGATTTTTCACTTGAACCATTTGAAACAGCAGATGCTTTTGCTTCTTGTATGGTCTCTCCCATCAGCATATACAAGTTTACATCTAGTTTTTGTCCCTTCATTAGTATAAGCATGCCTCAAATTATTTTATTAATCCTATTTTTGACTTCAATCTTGCACCCAAGATCATTTAACAGTCCTGAAGACAGTATATTTTTCTTTGAGCCCTCTACAAGCTGCACATTTAACATTCCTAAAGATAGTATTTTTTTCTTTAAGCCCTCTATAAGCTACATATTTTGAATAGTGTGAATTATACCATCATACATCTTTAGCTTGATGGTTCCAATACCAACGATCTTTAAGACATGATCATCAATTGTGAACACACATCCTCTTGAGACTAGTTTATAATGATAGAACCATTTTCTTTGAGAAGTTAAGGCAACAAACATTAGAAATTTTTTTTTTTTTGCTTATGGTCATCACTGCTTCACAATATAAAGTGTTGCCATCATCCTAGGAACTTGCCACATTTCCTTTATCACTAGAACTTTTCAAGTTCCAATAATCCTTCTTCTTGATTATATTTATAAACCCTTTTTGCCATATTTATAGCACTTGATATTGTTCTTACTCCTTGATTTTGAACAATGACTTTGACTCCCATTAAAGCCACCTTCCATTAATCTCCCTCTCATCACTATTAGGGCCTTTGCTTATTACGAATTTTAAAATTTGTCTTCCTTGTTCTTATACTGAATTTCTTCCTCTAGAATAATGGCTGCAACATCATTAAAGACTAGATAATCCATAAGGATATTATTAGCTAAGTTGATAATAAGTTTGATCATATGAATTATGTAGACTTTGAAATAGAAGTTCAGTGCATTCATTTGGCTCTACTTTTTATATCCAACAATGTGAGTTGAGAAAATAAATGATTAAGAGTATTTATGTGCCCCATTACTAAAGTAGATTCTAGCATCCAAAGAGTACAGAGCTTCCTCTTAAGGAAAATTTTATTATGAAGTGATTTTGCCTTATATAGTTTAGTGAGATGGTCTCAAATCTTTTTTGTTATTTTCTTTTCTTTTACACTTGACAAAACCCTATATGCTAATGCTAGATGAGGGTTTGCAACAACATTTTCGTCCATCTTATTCCACTTATTATCATCTATGAATTTTTGCAGCTTTTCACTAATAGCCTCTAGGCAATTATCTTTTTTCAATATTGCCTTACTCCCATTGGATTTCTCAATCTCAAACTTTGTCGCAATTGCTTCTATCATAATTCACTAAACCAGGCTCTGATACCACTTATTATGAAAATAGGACTAGATAGAGAACGGATAGAGCAAAGTCACAACCAAAATTAAACTAAAAAAATAATATTGAAGAAAATTGAACATATAGATTTTACATGGAAAATCCTAAACAAATTAGGTAAAAACCACGAGTAAGAATGGAAGAATTTTACTATGAAAATAATATGAGTTACAACCTCTCTTTATCGCAAACAATAATGCTCTCTCTCTTGAAATAGGAGAAAACACTCTGTTTATTTCCCTTTATAGTAGGAGCTCTCTCTCTCTCTCTCACACACATACACTTTTAAACTCATAGCCCTTCTTCAAAAATCACTTTCAAATTATATCATATATATTATATATAGGCTCCAAAAGTAGCCAAATTCAATTTGGCTTTCTCCTAGTCCAATTCATACACCAAACTAAGCCAAGTTCAACTTGGCCACTTCCTTTTTTTTTTCTTATTCTAAGTCGATTAACATAAATTTGATTTAACTTTAGAAACAATAAGCATATTATTTAAAGTCGGAGACTTAGAAGGTCATATACTTAAATGTCTAATTGATCAAAATAGGACAAGTACCATCCCCAAACATGATAGAATCATGACCTAAATAATTAAAGAAGGAAAGAAGATTACCAGGATTAGAAGTCATAAGTGTTGTAGCACCTATATCAAGAATCCATAATTGTAGTGATGGCTCCTAAAGGTGTATAGCAATATAAGCACGAGAATAGGACTCAAAATAAGAAGATAGAAAAGAAGAAATATTGAGATAAGAAAGTTAATGATAATCATGAGCAATATGATTAAATACAGAACATAACATATATCATACCATGGGATAAGATACTGACTAATTATAAAAATTTGGATGTGGACCAAGTATACCAACAAAAGACATAGGCTAAGAGTAGTAGGGAAAGAAGAGGCTAGAGAAAAGGAAGCAACATGAGGATACATAGTGGGATACCAATTGGAGTAATAATGATGGCCACCACATTGTCCTCTATCATGACCATAAAAATGGTGATAACCATACTAACCTTATTCTTGAGACGAGGGATAAGAAAGGGGATGATTTTGTCCTTATGAAGAAGGAAAAGGAATAGCAGCAAAGGCTGTGTTATTTTCTAAAGGAGTAAAGCATGTTTTAGTAAGGGCCTATGAGCAAGTCATACACCTCTAGGCCCAATTTTGTTATAAAAATAAAAATAAAAACTCATTTTTTCCCTTCTAAATCATTTTCTTTCCTCAATTTAATCTAAACTATGATAATGATTGTGTTTTGCATGTGGCTATATAAGATTTTTATCAAGAGGAAATTACAGCAAATATCTCTTTTTTAACTTTTTTCAAAAATATCCTTTCGTCTTTTTATGTTCTCAAAAATGCTCCTTTTTTTGTATACTTATGAACACACCTTTAATATGCCTTTGGTATACTCTTGAGTACCTTCGAAAGTGGGGCATTTTTGAACTAACAATTTTAACAAAGTGTATTTTTTAAATTAAAAAGAATGAAAAGCATATATGAGAATATTTTGTCTTTTTTAGGCATTTGTGTAAAGAACCCTTTTATCAATATATTATTTTGTTAAATTATTTACAAATTTTAATTTTAAATATCTCAATTTCATCATTAAAAAATTATAAATATAAAAAAAAATCAATAGTCTCATTTAACAAATTCAATAAAATTGTATACTTAACAATATTCTACATTTAGAACCAAGCTGAGCCCAAATCCACCCTGCATAGCTGCACTGCAAACAGAGATGTTCGACCTATTAATCTAACCAAAAGAAAATAATATTCTAATTGAAGCATGAAATAAAAAAAAAATGAAAGGAGAGATGCATATGTCAATAATAGTAGATAATCTACAATATTGAATACTAATTTTTTGGTAAATCTTCTTTATTATTTTTGAAACTTTAAATGTTAAATATTAAATTTAAAAAATTAATATAATGATTATACATGGCTCTCAATTTCATAATTTATTAATTTAATTGAATAGTGATCAAAATTATTTAAAAACTAAAAAAATAATAGGTGATTTAAAAAAAGGAGGCCTTCAAAAAAGAAACAAAGAATATGGAATTTAGGAATTTATTTGATAAGTAAATAAATTGATTACTAACATTGATTTAACTATTTTTTATGATGAATATCTATGATAAAAATATTAAAAATTAATAATTAAAATGAAATAGTAATTCCAAAAATGTGATAAAAATTATTTGGAAAATTATAGTCAATAAAAATGAAATATGTATGCCAACAAAAGATTAGTTAGAAAAGGAAAATTATGGACTATTTTATATGTGAAAATTACTCATGATCGATGTAAATGCCTATAAAATTCATATGTATAGATTTTACAACTTTATTAATATGACATTAAAAATTATAAAATTAAAAATAGTACAACTCGATATCATGTGTATGTGTTTACATGTATTTCACAAGACTATAAAATTGAAAAATCAAAATGTAATTAAAAAAACTCAAAACATATTAATCAAAACTTTTGCCCACAAAGCATATGGTATCTTATAAAATATGTCATTATAATTCTTGTAAAGAGAAAAGAAAATTAAATCTAAACTACCAACTATATATCTTGTTTGCCCTTATACACTAAGAAGGGGGCTTGAATTGGTGGGAAATTAAAAAATGGATAGAAAGAGATAGGGAAGGAGAACGAACACAATCAATTTTATAGTGGTTTAGTTATTAACAAACCCTACATCCACTCCTCAATCTTAATTGGGTATTCTACTACTAGATGGTACTTACAAAGATTTTCAAGCTCACTCCAAACTTACAATGTGTTTTCAATGGCTCACACACAACCCTTACAAGTGTTTCCCTTAAACTCACACTTAAACCTATACAAGATTTTTTTAATGGCTCACTATCAACCCAACAATATGTTTTTTCAAGGCTAACACTTAACCCTTTGAGCTATTAATGCTCTTACAACAACCAATGATAACAATTAAGAGGCAAGGCTTTGAGAATTAAAATTGCAAGAGTTTGGCTTAAATGAAAGTTGTTGGATCCTTAATAAGGATCTTTGGAGGGGTATTTATAGCTTTTTCCCTCCAAATTCCCATTACAAAGAGATTCCAAGAAGGATCCTCACAACAGCCATAATATCTTGCATAAAATGCACTGTCAGAGCTGGGTCGCGGTCACTAAGCCTTTTTCGCAGTCGCAACTCCATTTTAGTGATCGTGACTCCCTTTTTGCAGTCACGATCTTCATAATTCACAATGGCTAAATTACATATGGCATCTTCTCATTGGTTCTTCAACTATCCGTTGGAAGCTCTGAATGCTATATGAATTTCGCAGTCACGACTTATAATTCACTGTCACAAATTAGGTATCACGCCCTTGGTCATGGTCGCAACTGAGGTCACGATTCTCTCTATGTGTCGAGGCTGAAAAATGAACAATTTGCCTTCTGATTGTCTTGGTCGTGAAATCTTGGTCACGGTCGCTATTTATTGGTCACAATCGCGACTTTGCTGTCTTAGGCGCAACTCAATAGTCATCTTTTATACTTTGGGAGATTTTGATTTCCTTTCAATTTCAATCAACAAATATGATATATTCTGCAAAACAAACAATTGAACAAACATTAGATAACCTTCAATTTGATTGACAAGATCAAAATAGAGATTGATTAAGTTTTGAAATAACTTAGGTCAATAATCTCTCCCTTTTTGATTTTGACAATCAAATTGAACTTAAATATAAAATAGAAGTTAAATGCAAATAACATTCAATTCATCAAGAGTTCTCCCCCTCAATTTATGCAACAAATGACAGAGAAAAATATAAAGTGGAGAACATATTCTTAAGTGATGTTCATTTGAGTTTATTTAAGTTCTTATGTTTCTCCCCCATTGGCAATATCAAAAAGAAATAGAGAAAAATATATTGCAATACATCAAAGAATAAACAAGATAAAAATACAGAAAATAGAAAATTGTATTGATTTGAAATTTATAATGCCATGTTGGAATGCATAAAAAATAAGACAAAAACTAGAAACATAGTAAGCTAAACAAAAGAAAGAAAACAAAAAAATATTTTTGAAAAACCTAATCATCTCCTCCATCTTTGGGTTCCTCTTCTTCTTGATGAGGGGCCTCTTCTTCTTCATGAGGGGCCTCCTTATGTGCCTCCTCCTCTTCTTCACTATATTGCCATTCTTAAAGGTTACATTGAGGAAGACCCATGTGACCTTGCATATCAAAAATGTCTTGATAAATGTGGTTTAAAAGAGAGAGTCTCCTCAAGACTTTTTAAAAAAGGCAATTAGTCTCATCTTAAGGTTAAGATGGAGGGGCAATAGGTGCTACTTGGGGTGCTTCCTCTTGTGGTTGACTAGGTTCACCTACTACCACCCTTGATCTTTTCCTAGTCCTCTCTTGGATGCCAACATCTCCAAAAAGATAATCATATTTCCCTTCCTTTTCTCTCAATGCCTTAGCATTGATCATGTATTGAAAGTCAATGAGGGATTTTTTGATTGGTTTTTAGAGAATGGCTATGTTGGGTGGAGTAAGAGCCCCAACATGTTTGGCTATAGTAGAAATGTGGGAAGAGAGGAGAATGGTGCCTTTTTTTGTTGAAGAAAGGTGAAGGAATTGGTCTACAAGAAACCTAGTGGATTGGATTGGTTTTCCCTTTATAAGACCATATAGGAAGAAGAGATCTCTTTGGGAAACCTTTTCATTTCCATCCCCTCTTACATTGATGGTGAGGCTGACAATCCTATGGAAAAGCCAAAGAGAAAGTGTCTTGATGTATTTGGCTAAGGAGGATTTTGGATCGAATTTTAGCTCAATGGAAATTTCAGTCCAAAAAGAGTTGAGGTGAGTGGAGAAATCATTGATGGTGTAGGCACCCTCAATTTGGAAACCAAAGATGTTGGCAAGATCACTAAGGGAAAGCTCAAAGAGGTAACTAAAAAATCTGAAATCTATGGCGTAATGGCCACGAGTAGGATGAAGTTTTTTATAGACAACTAGGGTGGCAAGGAATTTCCTAGTTAGCTCATCATACCCATCTTCATCTACAAAAATGAATTGCCCCCATTCTAAATTTTTGAGGTAGCCAATGATGCTATCCTCAATTCCTAAAGTTTTGAGACACACTAAGGAAGGAATTTTGGAGGGTAAGATAGTTTTCTCTTGAATCCTAAGAAAATTTTGTTTTTCCTCTTGTGTAACTCCCCTCATGAGTTCATGAGGAGAGGGTTAAGAGAAGGTTTGGACTTCTTTTCCTTTTTTAGAGGGTCTTCTTAAAGCCATTGATGGAGAAGTAGATGGAGAATGAGATGAAAATTGAAAGTAAAATGAGAGGAGAGTTGGAGAGAGTAAGGTTTTAGCTTAGAAAAGAGTTTGCAGGTATTTGAGAATAGTTAAACTTGAAATAATAGGGTATTTATAGGCAAAAATGGGCTGAAATGGTCAAAAATGGCTAGTTTTTGCATTAAATTGATTTTTGCCCGTTGAAAAATGGCTAGTTTTAAATGTTGCTAAAACTCTATTTTGCTACTGCTACTTCATAGTTTCGATTACAATTTTTGAAAAAATCAAAAATCGCATTCACGATTTTATTATCACCAGTAGGATTTTGGAATTCAAAGATAATGACTATAAAATTTAAATTTCGCGACTGCTAATTAGCAGTCGCGAACGCGAATTTTAAAAAGACAAAAATTCTTGAAAATTTTTGAAGGAATTTGAGTGCAATGCAATTGGCATTATAGTTCAAGATTAAAATGAATATAATTATATATTCAACAAACTATGATAAAATAAATTAATGAAAATTAATTTCAAGCAATTTGGATCAAATATACCAAAAATCAACTAGAAATATACCAAAATACAGTAAGTCAAGTAATTGAGGTTAAGTATACCAAAAATCAACCATAAAGTAACCAACATGCAACCAAAATGCAGGAGGTAAAAATTTAAATTTAAATGACTTATGATCATCTCAATTCAAGAATTTAACATAGTAAAGATGAAAGATAAATGTCATAACATGCATAAAATCTTAATGCAAATGAAAAACTTTATGTAATTTTGAAAATTTAAGGTAATGAGCTTCCATCAAGCATGCCAATTTCCCTTTTTATGAAATTTAATCTTTCGTCATTTAGGGGTTTTGTGAAAATATCATCAAGTTGGTTAGTTGTATCAATAAATTCTGACACAACATCACCATTTTGCACATGATCTCTCAAGAAATGATGCCTAATGTCTATATGCTTACTCCTAGAATGTTGGATGGGATTTTTGAAAAGATTTATGGCACTTGTGTTATCACATTTGATGGGAATGTGATCAATCACTTAACCATAGTCCTTGAGTTGTTGTTTCATCCAAAGAACTTAAGTGCAACAATAACCCGCTGCCACATATTCCACTTCGACAATGGACAAGGCTACCGAAACTAGTTTTTTGCTAAACCATGAAACTAAACTTTTCACTAAGAAAATGGCAAGTTCCAGAAGTGCTTTTTCTATCAAGCAAGCTACCAACATAATCCGCATTTGAAAAACCAATTATTGTAAAAGATGAATTTCTAGGATACCAAAGCCCTAAATGCAATGTGCCCTGTAAATACTTCAAAATTCTTTTAACCGCATGCAAATGAGATTCTTTAGGACAAAATTGAAAATGTGCACATAAATAAACACTATACATTATATCGGGTCTAGATGCCGTAAGGTAGAGAAGAGAACTAATCATACGTCAATATTTCTTCTCATCTATAGGCTTACCCTTTTCATCTTTGTCAAGCTTACTTGATGTGCTCATTGAAGTCTTGCTACTTTTGCAACCATCCACGCCAAACTTCTTGAGAAGCTCTCTTATATATTTGGATTGGTTGATGAAGATGCCATATTTGCATTGCTTGATTTGTAGTCCTAGGAAGAACTTGAGCTCACCCATCATGCTCATATCAAATTCCTTAGTCATACACTTGGCAAATTTTTCACAAAGATGTTCATTAGTAACACCAAATACACTATCATCAACATAAATTTGAACAATTAAAGTATCATTTTTGTGCCATTTTACAAAAAGCATTGTGTCAACTTTGCCCTTAACAAAATCATTTTTCAAAAGAAATGTACTTAGCCTTTCATACCAAACTCTAGGAGCTTGTTTCAAACCATACAAGGCCTTGGTTAATTTAAAGACATGATTGGGAAGTTCATGATGTTCAAAACCGGGGGGTTGCTCAACATAAACTTCCTCCTTAATAAATCCATTTAAAAAAGCACTTTTAACATCTATTTGAAAAAGTTTAAAATCCATATGACATGCATAAGCAAGCAAAATTCTAATAGCCTCTAATCATGCTACCAGAGCATAAATTTCATCATAATCAATGCCTTCCTCTTGGTTATATCCTTTGGCAACCAATCTAGCCTTATTCCTAGTGATGAAGCCATGCTCATCTAACTTATTTCTATAAACCCATTTATATCTAATAATGGGATGATCTTTGGGTCTAGGAACAAGTTCCCAAACTTTGTTAACTTTATTTCTCTCAAATTGGTTGAGTTCCTCTTGCATAGTAATCACCCAACTTTCATCATTAAGAGCCTCATCAATGGTCCTTGGCTCAATTTAAGAAACAAAAGCAAAATTATTATCTAAGGCTTTATAATGAGATCTAGTACTTACACCCTTAGATGGATCACCTATAATTTGCACCTTGGGATGATTCTTAAGGTATCTCCACTCCTTAGGAAGTTCTTGAACATCTTCCTCTTATGGATTTGATTGAGCCTCATGATCTTGTTGGTTTCCCACTTGGTCTTCAACTTCCTTTGGAGTCTCATCTTGATCCAATCCAAGCTTTTTAAATTCACCTACAAGATCATCAAGAACACTACCTTTCCCTAGATCAAGTTTACTAGATTCATCAAATACAACATTCATAGACTCTTCAATTACCATATTCTTTTTGTTAAAGACTCTATAAGCTTTACTAGTGGTGGAATATCCTAAGAAAATGCCTTCATCGGTTTTAGAGGCAAATTTCCCAAGGTTATCCTTAGTATTTAATATGTAGCACTTGCGACCAAAAACTCTTAGATATGAAATCTTGGGCTTTCTTCCATTCCATAACTCATAAGATGTTTTATTTTAAATGGGTCTTTTAAAAACTCTATTTGAAATGTAACATGAAGTGTTAACAGCTTTTGCCCAAAAGTAAGTTAGTAAACCATATTCATTAAGCATGGTTCTAGCCATTTCAATTAAGGTTCTATTTTTCCTTTCTACAACACCATTTTGTTGTGGTGTCCTAGGAGAGGAAAAATTATGTGAAATTCCATGTTCAATGAAAAAATTTTCAAATTATTCATTTTCAAATTCTTTTCTATGATCACTTCTAATTGTGGAAATGAAATAGCCTTTCTCACTTTGAACTCTTTTTGCAAAACTTTTGAATGCATCAAAAGCATCACTCTTATGAGTTAAGAAACTAACCTAAGTGAATCTAGAATAGTCATCAACAAGCACATAGGCATACATTTTTCCACCTAAACTAGCAACTCTACTAGGTCCAAACGAATCCATATAAATAAGTTGAAGGGGTCTAGAAGTACTTACAATATTTCTTTATTTGTAGGATGACTTGTGTTGCTTTCCCATTTGACAAGGTCTACATATCTTGTCCTTTGAGAATTTGATCTTTAGAAGTCCTTCAACAAGCTCATCCTTGGAAAGGCTATGAAGAAGCTCCATGCTTGCATGTCCAAGCCTTTTATATCAAAGCCAAGATTCATTGCTAAGTCAATCATATAGGTATTGCCCTCCCTTTCACCCTTAAACACTACATTGTCATTAACTAACGTGGTGACAATGCATGCTTTAGAGTCAAAGGTGACTTTATTACCCTTATCACATAATTGACTTACACTAAGCAAGTTAAAATTTAAACCATCAACCAAAAGAACATTTTTAATGAGAGAAAGGTGGTTCTTACCAATGGTGCCAATGCCAACTATCTTACCTTTGGCATTGTTACCAAATGTGATGTTTCCACCTCTCTTTTCTTTCAAATTTGTGAAGAGGCTTGCATTTCCGGTCATGTGTCTTGAACATCCACTATCTATATGCCATTTGTTCTCCTTGGTAGTGGATTTGAGACACACCTATAAGAAAAGATTAATCATCTTGTTTTAAGTACCCAAATATACTTAGGTCTTCAGGGGTTAACCTTGGAAGGGTCCTCAAGCTTAAGTTGAGCCTTCCTTATATAATAAAATACATTTATATGACCATCTTTCATACAATAATAGCATTTGAGTTTTGACTTGAAGGTTTTCTTAGCCATTTTGTCAATAAATTTTGGTCTTTTCACAACATTATGGCATGAATGCATACAAGGACAAGTATTATGTTATGATTGCGGATGTCTTTGAGCCTGCCTTTTTTGATATATGAATGCATGGTTAACTCTTTAAGGCTTAGCTCTTGAGTCTAGTGTAACCTTTTGAGTTCTTTTGGGACTTGAAGGTTTAGTGTGTGTTTTCACTTCCTTGTGAATTACCTTAATGCTAGAGGTTTGAGGAGTTGTAGCCTTTATGAACATAGTGGGTGAGGATGTGGATGGAGATGAGCTATCAAAGCCAAGACCATGTCTTATAAGGGGTGGCCTTTGTGATACAATATGAGTATCCAAGGCTTCTTTTCCTTTGTGAAATTTTGAGATTGAGTTTCTTAATTATTCAAACTCAATTTTCAAAGCATTGTTTTCTTTATATAAAGAATTAAAAGAGGAGTTTTTTGAAGTGATTTCCTCTAATGAGCTTTTTAAGCTAACATTAGAGGTTTTCAAGCTTAAAACAAGTTTTTCTAATTCTTTAAAATTCTCCTTCAACTTAGAATGCTTTTCCTTAAAAAATTTCATTTTTGATTTATACTTTTTGCATTTCAAATTCATAGCTTTAATTAGCTCATCCTCATCATTTATATCATCATCAATATCATCACAAGATTGAGAGTTAGAGCTTATCTCATTTGATGAGTCCTCTAAGGCCATGAAACATAAGTTGCAACATCCTCTTCCTTTTTATCACTTAAGGAGTCATCATCCCATGTTTCTTTGAAGCCCTTCTTCTTCTTCTCCTTGTCCCATTTCTTTTTCTTCTTGATGTTGGGACATTATATTTTTATATGACCTTGCTTGCCATATTCATAGCAAGTAATGTCATTCTTCTTTTCTTTTCTTGAGTTTGAGTTGTAATTTGATGATGATCTCCTAAAAGGCCTCTTTCTTTCTTTATTCTCTTGATGATGTCCTTGACGCTTTTTGAGAGCATAGCAAGTTCTTCATCATCATCATCTTCACTTTCCTCCGAATCACTTAAGCTCTCACATTCCTTTTTGCTCTTAAGGGAGGATTTAAGAGCTAAGGATTTCTTTTTCTCCTTCTCTTGATTTTCTTCCTTCTCTATCAATAGGAACCTTTCCAAAATCCTCATTAACTTCTTCTATGCTAGCAATTCTAGCTATATAATCTTTCTTTGGAAGAGTTTTAAGAATCTTGTAGTTTATGTCATTCAAGGTGTACACTTTGCCCAATTTCTTTATATTGGTGACAAGGGTTAGAAGCCAATTTGTCATGTCGGTGATGCTTTCATTGGGTTTCATCTTAAAGAGCTCATATTCAATTGTGTACAACTGAATCTTTTTCTCTTTAACTTGCTTAGTTCCTTCATGGTAGTTTTCTAAAGATTTCCAAATGCTAAATGCACTTGAACAATGTTGAACTCTACCACATTCTTCTCTTGAGAGTGAATTAAGAAGAATTGCCATGGCTCTCTTATTTTTCCCATTAGCTTTTCTTTGTACATCCACCTATTCTTCTCTAGGAACCAATTCTTCAACATCATCAACTCTTCTTGAGGGTAGTTTCCATTCTTTGATTATGCAATCCCAAATATCAATGACATTACTGTCAAGATATACCTCCATTCTATATTTCCAATGCACATAATCGGTACCATCAAAGTGTGGCTTGAGGTGATGTATCCCTTCATTGGCCATTTTGATCTTTTCTCACACAATTATGCTAGAGAAGCGAGACCAAAGCTCTGATACCACTTGTTTGCCCTTATGCACCAAGAAGGGGGGTTGAATTGGTGGGAAATTAAAAAATGTATAGAAAAAGATAAGGAAGGAGAATGAACACAATCAATTTTATAGTGGTTCAGGTATTAACGAATCCTACATCCACTCCCCAATCTCAATTGGGTATTCTACAACTAGATGATACTTACAAAGAGTTTCAAGCTCACTCCAAACTTATAATGTGTTTTCAATGGCTCACACACAGCCCTTACAAGTGTTTCCCCCAGGCTCACACTTAAACCTATATAAGAGTTTTCTAATGGCTCACTCTTAACCTAACAATATGTGTTTTCAAGGCTAACACTCAACCCTTTGAGCTATTAATGCTCTTACAACAACCAAATGATAACAATTAAAAGGCAAGGCTTTGAGAATTAAAATTGCAAGAGTTTGGCTTAAATGAAAGTTGTTGGATCCTTAATAAAGGTCTTTGGAGGGGGTATTTATAGCTTCTTCCCTCCAAATTCCTGTTGCAAAGAGATACCAAGAAGGATCCTCACAATAGCCATAATATCTTGCATTAAATGCACTGTCAGAGCGGGTCATAGTCACTAAGCCTTTTTCAAGGTCGCAACTCCATTTTAGCGATTGCAACTCCTTTTTTGCGATCGCGATTTTCGTAATTCACAATGGCTAGATGTGAGGCCTCGCCTGAGCACCGGTCTGATCCGCCGAGGGATCAAAATGCTCTTCGGGAGAAACTCCACGATTGAAACTCGCTATGAGCTCAGAAAATTGATTTTTGTAATTTGAAAGTTGAAAAGTGAGTCGCCACTTTAATTTATTTATTTTAATTAGGAAAATTAAAGAAAACCCAACATGATTGACTCCAAAATTTGATTTATCCCAATGGAAAATACACCAATCCGCGAGTGACCAAGGAGGGCTCAGGGATCAGGTTTTGATAATTACACAATTAAGAAAAATATGATTTTCTTTAGTTTGGCTAAAAATGCAAAATAACTCTTAAAAAATGAATTTTTGTGTATGCATGAACAAGAATATAGTGATGAATGAAATAGATATATATATATATATATATATATATATGATGTGACGGAATTACAATAATAAATAAATAAGCAAGATAAATCCTACTTAATTATTACAATATCAAAATAAATGAAATAAAGAGGAACTTTCCTCTAGCCCTTATGGGTACTAGGAAAATCACACATTCCCCCAAATAAACTAAAATAAAATCACAAATAAAGGATTAATTCAAATAAAATCAAAGTAAAAAAGGAAAACAATATTGATAAAAAGATTTTGGAGTTGATGCCTTTTAGAGTGGTAGCCTGCGTATCCTATCGAATAGGAATCAAACCCCACGCAGTTCTCCCTTCTTGCGAAGGAGGGGTTATAAAAAAGGTGTTGATTTGTTTATTAACTTAATTCTGATTCTTAAATTAATAAATTTTAGATCTTTTCAGTTTTAGACCTAAAGAGAATTCTAGATTCTAAATTTAGAATTTTAAAGATAGAAAAGGGATTATACCTTTGCTTTTCTTGGCTTTCGAATGAATGGAACGAGTTTTGCTCTGGATCTCAACTCCACCTTTGATTCAAAGGAAACTTGGAAATCTGGATCTAGAAGCAACAAGTGTGTGAGTATACGAATGAATTTATGCTATGAAAACTACTTTGAAATCTCTTGAATTGCTTTGAAATGCCTTGGAAGTCATGCCAAATGAGGCTGGAGGAGGCTTCTATTTATAGAGCTGGCAGAGGAGGTTCCGGCAGTATGGACTGTGGTGTCGGCACGGCTCGAACAGCATGGGCGGCACGGCCCGACACGCTGGCCATTCGGAAGGCACAGCAAGTATGCCGCCTGATCGCCGGCCTCAATTTAGTGCCATGCATAGCAGGAATGCCGATGGCACAAAATGCGTGCCACCTTCTGGGCGGCACGGCAAACGTATCTCTCAGACATCAGCGACCACTCACGCGGTTCGATCTGTTTCTATCCGTTTTAGGCCCGTTTCAGCTCTGATTTGAGCTTGGCTTGATCCTGTGGGTTCTTAACTGAAAGATGGTCTACTGGAGGTGCATTTTTTAGGGTTCATAGCTGCCCCCCTTATCTGATTTGGCCAGACAGAGGCTAAATTTGATAAGTGTGAACCGAAAGGCTTAGGATGCCATTCCGAGAATTCTGAATGTCCCTTTTAGTATTGGGATTTGTGCAAGAGCTTCATGTCTAATTTTTGACTATTTTGACTTTGTTTGGACTATTTTCCAATTTTCAAGCTATTTTTGAATTTTTAGTTTTTCTGCAATTTCAGGAGATTCTGAACTCTGATCGAGACCTCGTTTGTTTTGGGAGATGGATAAAAATCACGTGGATTCACTACTTCAAATGAAATTGAATTTTGATTTAAAATGAGCTTGTTATGGCAAAACCACGTGAACTAGACCTGCGAATCAAAAAAAGTAAAAAGATGTTATGAGGGGGGGCCCACCTCTACTTCTATATAAAGCTTAACTTCCTTCACTCTTCTCATAACTTTATCTTCACTCTCTCTCTTCTCTTCTCTCTCTCTCTCTAGTTTTACTTTTCTTCTCTCAAATTTTCCTCCCTTTTTTTTTTCTCTCTTTTTTACTTTATCCTTATGGATATCTTCAATTAGCCAACAGCAGGTGTTCAGGATCCGGAGATATTACTAAAGGAGCTAGATCAGCACGTCAGCTTCATTGGATCTCTTCAGGTATGTGTTCCTTTTCCTATACAGTCAATAAGAATTCTGATAATTAATAATAATAATAATTTTTTTTTACAAAAATTATAGAGAGCACATTTAAGGCCCAGGGGTGGCCGTAGTGTCATGGAGCTAATCTGCATTTATTTGACTAATCAGGAGGTTGTCCATCTACATCTCGAGCCATCTGGATTGCTCGAGTGGCTAGAGCTGGATGTCAAGCAGCCAGTTAACACCATTGTGGTCTAGGCACTAGCAGAGCGTTGGTGGGATACTACAAACACATTCCACTTTGCCTGTGGTGAGATGACAGTCACTCCCTTCAAGTGGAGCATGCTTACTGGTATGCATTTCAGATATCATCCTCTCAAGTTTTATTCTTCATGGATTGAGCGCTCTTCTGTAGAGATGACCGCTTTAATTAGGGCTAATCTCCCTCGTGGGAACCTGAATGTCCTATGTTCTTAGCTTCATCAAGCTTTGATGACCATGGGTCAGGCTACTAGTCAGTATGGTGTCGATCAGGGTGCTAGACTTTGCGCCTTAATTATCTTGAGCTATACTTTTCTGCATAACAATAAGGACTGCATTAATCTGAATATCCTACGATCCTTAAAGAACTTGGATGAGATTAGAGAGTTTGACTGGGGAGGTGCTGGCCTTTGTGCTATGTATCATGAGCTATGCAGCATTTCCCGTGGCACGCTTTGCGGCCATGGTGGCACCTCCATTGTGCTCGAGGTGAGTATTACACTATAGTATTCTATTGTCTGATACTTGTCTAGCGACTGACAGAATTTTATTTTTTGGCAGTACTGGGCTTATAAGCATTTTTCGATGCTGGCTCCACCACTGAGAGAGCCTAGTGCTATTGATCCCCCTTACAGGTGCATTTGGAGGGCGTCCAACAAACCTTCCTTCATGTCACGACAATTTGATCAGTGCAGACAGATCTTTGCTACTGTGACCATAGACCAGGTATTTCTTTGTTGATCTTAACCCGAATCTTACTGTTTTATCTTCTACTGCTGAATATTGCAATCTGTTTGTAGGTGAGATGGTCGCCATTTATCAGGTTTGAAGAGTGGATTCCTGATCGGATCAGGCCTAGCATAGACTTGTCCTCTTGTCGACTCTTGCTTCACTGTGAGTCCTTGAGGATGTTCTACTTGGGAGAGAGGGTAAGCGCATAGATTATAGGAGAGAGAGTTGCGCCACAGCCCCCTTCGGCAGATATGAGGTTTGGGCTAGCTATCCTGAGAGAGGATGATTGGGCTATCAGAGTTTCCTGTCTAGATTTCCTGTTGCCTGATCTGGACTATGATGAGTTATGCGAGGCATCCCTGATGCAGGGGACACCTCCCTTGGATAGACTGCAAGGACCGTCACATAGGAGATCTAGTTCAACGTCTTTTCGAGGTCCTCCCTCCAGAGTTGGAAGCTTCTCACAGGCTAGCGGTACTATTCTGGTTGGCAGCATAGGTCCTAGGGTTGGACTTCCAGGTGTTATGGCTAGCCATTTAGGTTTTGCAGCTGATTCTTCTGGGATTAGCCCTTCAAGGGCTAGCGACTCAGCCCCAGCTCCAGCTCTAGATGCTTCAGTGGGAGGTCCGACTGATTCAGTTCCCTTGCCTGCTGGTTTTGTCCGCTTGCCAACTCATCTGGATTATTTCTCTAGTGACTATCGATTGCGACGCTACCATCTTCCTAATGAGCGTCCAGCCTTCTTTCCTACTACTCCTGAGATTGTGACAGAGGTGAATGTTTTGTTCGGCTAAACTTTTAGCCTTTTGACAGTTTGCCTTGTAGCGATTCTCATATTCTTTCTTCTTCAGGTTCCCATGGAGTTTGTTCACTATCACTACAACGTCTTAGGCCGATATACATTTGCTTTGACCTCATTTCTGCATGAGAGGGATATGTCGGAGGATAGTCACGAGCAGGATATGTCCAGGTGAGGACGCCGTAGACCCAGGCATGGTTACTAGAGACCTTTTTTTTTTTTTTTTTTTTTTTTTTGCTTTTGCATGTATACATGTACTGAGGATGATGGATGTATGCATGATATTTTGAATGCACTTTTATGCTTATGTGACATTTTGGGATGTATGATATGTTATGACTTTATGTAAGTTTTGAATGAGATGGGTGCATGGTATGAATGCAGATGTTTGGCTGAAATAAGGAATTCCATTGCACTATACCTTACATTTTTCTCTCGTTTTCTGCTCTATTTTGAGAAAAATGAATGATTTTAAACCCGAAATCTTGAGAAATCATGTAAAAACTTATTTTTGAGGAAAGGAGGCATAAGGAGATAGAGGGGGGTTTGGGCAGCACGGTTGGCATGCCACCGGTACACCGTGCCGTTGCCTCAGGCGGCACGCTTGGCGTGTTGCTGCATTAGTGGCATGGTACGGCAGCACGCTTACCGTGTTGCCGACAGCAGATATGGCAGGTCAGAATCTGTCTATTTAAATAGTTTTTTTATCCATTTTCAGTCTGTACCATTGATTTTCGTGCCTTCAAAAGTCATTTTCAAACACTTTTTTGCTCTCCATCAATTTTATTTATTTTTATTTCTCATAATGGAGCCCTATTTTAGCCATGCAATGTTCTTATGGTGCAAGAACCTCACAAAAGTGGAGAGAATTAATCTGGGAAGGTATGGGGCAAGCACTATGCCCACCCTAAGAGGAATAAAGGTCGATTGGGAATTTCTGCGCGCCTGCTTGCGCTTTTGGGATCCAACTGCCTATGTCTTTATATTTGGGGCATCTATGGAAGAGATGTGTCCTACATTTGAGGAATTTTTTGTGCTGCTTGGATCTGATCCATAGGTTATGTTGGCTACTCCTATTGAGAAGGTAGGATATTTTAACTCTTTCAAAGGACTTTTTGATTTGAGTACTGAGGCTGCTAGTCCCATGGTAGTGGATGATTGGGTAGATCTGACTGCTGTGATAGTAGAATTCCACGATCCTAAAGATTTTGAGGATGATGGGTGGTTTCACTTAAGGATGCGGGCTTTATCCTTCTGTCTGACTGCCGGATACATTTTTGTGAGCCCTACTGGTTGGGGCGATGCTAGAGTTACTAAGCTAATTCTGTAAATGGAGGAGGGGAGATCTATTGCAACTATAATGCTGGCTGAGACCATCATGAGTTTGGACAGATCTTGCACTTCTGATGGGTCGTGGTCAATTAGCCCTATTATTCTTCAGGTTAGTTGAATTTTGACTTTTGTATTTCAATTCAACTACTTTCTGTGTTTATGCTTATCTCTTCTGCACTTTTTTTAGATTTGGCTGAGAGATCATCATCGGATAGTTGGACCCCCCACGAAGGTGGATTATTCTACTTCTTGGTATAGAACTCAGACCATTATGATAAAACGGGATTCCGAGAAAGAATAGACAAAATGGTTGATGGAGCTAGACTCTGACAACCTGCTGTGGAGGTGTGAATGGTACAAGATCAAAAGATTCATGATCATGAGTTTTGGCTACAAGATGGTCTACTTGTTGGGTTTGAGGATGGTGACCTTTTTACCAAGCTACCAGGGTTATGCGTTAAATGGGACACAGTCAGGGCGTGCCCCCTGATGGCGCTCTATTTGAATCTATTTTGATTATCGAGACTGTTGCCTGAGCTATTAGAAATGAATGGGTAAGGGGTTTTCATGCTGTTCGCCTTGTTGACCAAGGTGGAAAATGCAGTATATTGACTAGTGGATAGCCAATTCGTGGAAATCAGAGAAGGCTAAAAGGGTTGCTATTCTTGAGGAGATAGAGGAAGAATCATGATTATTTGTTTTAGCTTAGGGCAAATTTTGACCATGTCTTTATTTTCTTTCAATGTTCCAAAGTTTAAATGAGACAAAATAAGACATCATTCATTTTTTATCTCTTTTGTGGCTCTAACTTTTGCCTAAGCCACCCTTTCGGGTTTTCAACTTAGCGAGCTTTCTTTTTTTCATTTTTTATATTTTTTGTGACACAATTAAGAGCCAAGTGAATGTGAAAATTAAGATTTTATTGATGAATTGGACCGAACCCGCATGGGTGGCCTACGTATCTCCTTATAATGATTCATGATTTTTATTCTTCTTTCCTCTTTATGGAGAATCAGGTCCACGTAGTTCTGACTTTAAGGAAAGAATGTGAATGCTGAATGTTGAACATGATTTTACAATGATTGCAAATGCTATGCATGAATTACAAGGATGTTTTATGCAAAGTATCTCTTGAGTTGATCCAGGTTGCACGGGCTACCAAATTCTATGCCATCTAAGTCTGTCAAGATTGCTGCTCCTCCTGATAAGATCTTCTTGATCACAAATGGACCACTCTAGTTTGGTCTGAATTTTCCCCTTGGATCATGAATAGGTGCCCTTATTTCTTTCAGAACAAGGTGACCCTCTTGCAATCCTCTGTCCCTGACTCTCTTATCGAAGTGTCGAGCCAGTTTCTGTTGATAACCTTGCATTTGATATAAGGCATCCATTCTCTTTTCATCGATGGCAAGAAGTTGGTTGTGGTATCCTTTCGCCCATTCCACTTCATCCAATTGACTCTCCCTCAGAATGCGAGCTGACTTGATTTCTACTTCGATTGGTAGGATAGCTTCCATCCCGTACACCAAAGAATAAGGTGTAGCACCAGTTGGAGTACGCACTATTGTTCTATATCCCCATAAGGCATATGGCAAATGCAGGTGCCAATCCTTATGGTTGTCGGCCATCTTTTGCAGTATGCTCTTAAGAGTCTTGTTTGCAGCTTCAACTGCACCGTTTGTTTGAGGTCTATACGGAGAAGACTTGTGGTGTTGAATTTTCTCCTTCTTTAATAACAGAGCAACCTCCTTTTGGAAGTGAGATCCATTATCAGTGATGATCTCAAAAGGGACCCCATACCTATAAAGGATGTTAGTATGAATAAACTGGGCTAATCATTTGGAGTCCAATATCTGGTAAGGTACAGCTTCAACCCATTTGGAGAAATAGTCAATAGCCACTAGAATGAACTCATGTTTGCTGGAAGACTTCAGGCTTATCTTGCCAGTGACATATGGGCCCTAAGTTGCAAATGGCTAAGGCGTGGTGATAGGAGATAGAGGTACAGAAGGCTTCTTCTGAAGTTTAGCGTAGATCTGACATTTATGACACTTTTGTACACATCTTGCATAATCTTGATTCATGGTAAGCCAGAAGTAACCCTGATTCATGATCTTATGGGCTAGAGCAATTCTGTTCATATGCAGGCCTTTGTTGCCACCATGCAGCTCAGATGGGCTTCTGCTTCAGTGACACATCTCAGATGGATGTTATCCCAAGCCCGCTTGTAGAGCACTTCCCCATTTGGAATGAAACCCTTGGACAACTGTCTTAAAGTCCTCTTTTATGTCTTAAAGGCTCCTTCAGGATAGAATCCATTCTTGATGTAGTTGAAGATGTCCCAAAACTATGGTTTACTGTCAGCCGCTTGGATATTCAGACAATGAGCTACATAGCTTGACTCATGCTTAACTTCAATTGTAACAAGTCTGATTATGAAGCCGTCACTTATATCAAGCATTGAGGCGAGTGTTGCCAAAGCATCAACAAAATGTTCTTCGTTCTTGGAAGATAGTGGAAAGACAGTTCGTGAAAACTGGCTGCTAGTTCATTTAGGTGTTTATAGTAAGGAACCAAACACTCTTTTCTGATCTTTCACTTTCCCAAGGCTTGGGAGACTATCATATTCAAATCCCTATAAATCTCAAGGCATTTGATTTTGAGCCTTATTGCTGCCTTAAGACCACAGATGCATGCCTCATACTCTGCTTCATTATTTGTCACCTCAAAGTTTAATTTGATGGCTATGGGTAGGTTTTCTCCACTCGGTGTAATGAAGACAATGCCAGCACCATACCCTTTGTTGTTAGATGCCCCATCAAAATAGAGCTTCCAAACTTCACTGTCAATTGTCAGGATGTCCTCATTAGGAAATTCATGCTCAACCTAATGATCATCTACTGGAGCTGCAACTAACTGATCAGCCACTATGCTACCCTTGACTGCTTTCCGCTGTACATATTTCAGATCATATATAGCTAATACAGCCAATCACCTTGCCATGTTACTATCAAGAATCGGCTTCTCCATAAGGAATCTCAAAGGGCTCTTGTTAGCAAGAACATGAGTTGTAAAGGAGCAAAGGTAGTGTTGCAGCTTGTGGCAAACCCATACCAAAGCAAGACACAACTTTTCTGTAAAACTATACTTGAACTCATGAGATAGCATCTTTTTGCTTAGGTAATAGATGGCATTCTCATTGCTGGAATCAGGAGCATTTTGGGCAAGCATTGCCCCCATTGCTTCATCGGTCACTAATAGATAAAGCAATAAAGGCTTTTCAAACCTTGGTGTCTATAGTACTTATGGGTTTAGTAAGTACTACTTGATCTAGTCAAAAGCTCTTTGACAGTCATCATTCCACTGCTTGGAGGCTCCTTTTCTAAGTAGCTTGAAGATGGGACCACATACATCAGCCAACTGATTGATGAATCGACTAATGTATTGTAGCCGTCTAAGAAAACCTCTGATCTCCTTATCTGTTTTTGGAGGTGGCATTTCTAGAATTGCCTTCGACTTAGCAGGGTCCACTTCTATACCCTTCTTGCTGACCATATGGCCTAGGAATACTCCAGATGAGGCTCCGAAGACACATTTGGCAAGATTGAGTTTAAGATTGTATAGGCGAAGTCTAAGGAAGAATCCCCTTAATGCCTCTGAATGTTTCTCAATAGTGGTACCCTTGATTACCATGTCATCCATATAAACTTCAATTTCTTTATGCATCATGTCATGGAAAATGGTAGTTGCCATCCTCTGGTAGGTTGCTCCAGCATTTTTAAGCCCAAATGGCATGACCTGGTAGCAATAGGTGCGCCATTCAGTAATGAAAGCTGTCTTCTCTTTGTCAGAAGGATGAACCATGATCTGATTATACCCTGCAGCCAGGTTGGTTAAGGAAAACAATTCAGAACCTGCCATGCAGTCTACCAACAAATCAATGTGATGCAAGGGAAAATCATCCTTGGGACAGGCTTTATTCAGATCCCTGTAATCCACACACATTCTAAGTTTACCATCCTTCTTAGGAACCAGCACAATGTTAGTAAGCCAGGATGGATAGTTGATGGGCTCAATGAAGTTATGGTCCAGTAGCTTGGCAATTTCTTCCTTGATTAGTAAAGACCATTCTATCTTGAGTCTTCTTAATTTCTGCTTGACAAGCTTAGCACCTGGATAAACTGGGATTTTGTGAACTGCTATGCTTAGATCCAACCCTATCATGTCTTTCGGTTGCCAGGCAAAACAGTCTTGAAATTCTCTAATCATCTTTTCAATGTGATCCCTGTTTATGCATGCAGATGCAATGAATGTGATTTTTTGCATGTCATGAGTGCCAACATTGATGGGCTCTTTAATTGTGTCATCTTTTATTTCATTTATTTCATTTTTATTTGATGTCTCATTTAAGTCAAATTTAAAAGTTGGAACATCAAAGAAAAATGGAGACACAGAGTCATAAGAGGAAACAGTGTGATTTTTATTAATTTCAAGTGGGGATATGTCCCAATTTACATCAAATCAAAAAGTGAGACCCTTAAGGTTAGTTACATCATCATCATAAGAAATAGAAGAGATAGACTTAGACTCAGAAGATGAGTCTATCTTAGACTAAGACTCTGATTCAGGTATGGATTCTGGTTTAGACTCTAGTTCGAATGGATAGAAAGGGCTCTCCTCAAAGGACCAATTTTACAGCTCGGTCTCGGTGAGCTGGATTAAGGTGGAAAGGTCAGTTTTCTCCTCCTCAACAGTGAGCATGGATACTTCATCAAAGAGACTAGCCTCCATGTTCTCTTCCCAATCTTGACTGAGCATGTAGATTGGTTCATAAACTTCTATCTCAAGCCTGACATCAAAAAAGATTTCAAATCTGGGAATCAGTTTTCTGATAATAGGGCAGACCCAAGGCTTAGGAAAGTTACAGTAAGGAACTGTGTCACCTTCCTTTACAAAATAGTTGTTTAGGGTTTTGAAGTAAGGGCGCATGGGCTAGTCATAAACCTCACCTCTCTTAAGGGTAGCTATTCTGTCTTTGGCCCAATTTTACATTTCTTCCAAATCTTCATCAGTGGGCTCATACCCTAGCCCAAATGGTGGTGTTGCCACTGGATAGTCCAAGAAAGACTTCAAGCCCTATTGGCTTCTTCCCAAACCTAGACTAGGAAAGTAGTTCATTTTGCAGAGCATGTTAGCAATAGCAATATTCCCTAAGGGATCAAAATCAAAGGGAACGAATGCTTTACCCTCTTCACCCTCAATATATTGATTGAAGGAGAAACCAGAAAGTGGATAAGAGGATAGCTCGGGCTGAATCTCAAGAATAGGAACAGAGCTTAGAATGTCTAGTCTTTCATGCATGTCCCCCTTTACAGTAATGACCCCATTTCTGAAAAGGAACTTTACTTTCTAGTGAAGAGAGGAAGGGATTGCCTTTGCTTGGTGAATCCAGGGCCTTCCAAGTAGTAGGTTAAAGCAAGAAGGTACATCAATCACTTGAAATGGTATGGTGAAAGATGTAAGTCCAATAGTTACATCAATGATGGCTACTTTAAGGACTTCCCTCTTGGTATTGTCATATGGCCTTACAATCTGATTCGAAGGGGCAAAGTTAGTAACCTCCAAACCCAAGTAGCTTGCCACCTTCAGGGGGCACACATTTAAAGCTGAACCATTATCAATAAGGACCATTGGCACAGTCTTTCCCCGCATCACCACTGTGATGTAAAGGGCATTGTTGTGGTTAGGATCTCATTCTGGAATGTCAGTTTCTCTAAAAGTGATAGAGACCCCTTTAGTAGTAGAGGTAATAGAAGCCACTAGGTTTTCTGGTGTGATGTCAATTGGAGCTTGGCATTAATTCAGTGCCTTGCAAAGAGCTTGGCGGTGAGGATATGAAGACTGGATCAAACTCTAAATTGAAATGTTGGCATGTGTTTTCTTAAGTTGTTTAAGAATGGGATCTTCGTCTGGTTCAAGAATCCCTTTTAATTTGTCAGTAGGTGCAAGAATAGGTTGGGTAGGTTGAGTATTTGGGCTTGGTTGGTTTTGGATGACTCTGCCACTTCTGGTGATGGCATCAATCTCCTCAAGTAGGTTAGTGAGGTCTAGGACATAGCAATAACTGGGATTTGACTCTATCAATGAGACAGGGTCAACTCCTTCATGATTGTTTATGGCATTGACTGTGTGGTTGGGCAAAGGGTTAGTGTTAATGTTGGGTTGGACTTTTGGGGGAATAAGGTCATTGGAGTCAATAAGGTCCTGAATTCTATGTCTAATGGCCTTGCACGCATCTATTTTGTGCCCAGGTCCTTGATGGTAATCACACCTCTCATGTGGGTTGTAATTTTTGGGAAATGGATTGGGGACTGGTTTTGGCTCCAGAAGTTTTACCATATTTCCCTCAAGTAGCTTTTTTAGGATGATACTCATAGGCACACCCCCAAGATCAAAAAACTGCCTCCTTTCAATCCGGATAGGCTTCTTAATAGTCATAGCATTAACTTCCCCCCTTTCTGATTTGTTAAGGAAGTGACATTACCCTGATGAGTGGGCTTCTAATACCTTGACCCTGATGCAGTGTCTTCTTTGATCTGACCACTCTAAATCAAATCTTCAATTTTTGAAGCAGTGACAATAAGGGCCTTGAAAAAAGGCAGGTACTGAGTCTGTAGCCTTTCTTGGTAAACTGGCAAGAGATTCTTGACAATTATATCAATTTGCTCATTTTCAGGGGGCCGGTTTACCATTTGAGAAGCCTTCTTCCTCCACCTCATAAGGAACGAGGAGAAGGATTCCTTCGCATACTGTTTGGTGGTCTCAAGGTCTCTTCTGGTTACATCGACCTCGATGTTGTAGTGATACTGTTGAACAAAGATATTGCAGATGTCATCCCAGGTCCATTTCTTGGCGACATCTAAGTCCATAAACCACTTCACAGCTGTACCGGTCAGTGATTGTTGAAATAATTAGGCTAGAAGTTGATTATCCACACCCAATGGATGCATAGCTCCCACATAGAATTTGAGGTGGGTCTTGGGGCAGGTAGTTCCGTCAAATTTGTCAAACTCAGGCATCCTGAATTTGGGAGGAACCCTTGCATTTGGGAACAAGCTTAAGGATTCTGTATCAACGAAATCCTCTTTCTTTTTCATCCCCAACAGCATCTTTTCCATACACTCCATCTTCTCCATGCAGGCTTTAATCTCAAGGTTAACTTCCTTCCCTTGGAAAGGATCCGCGGGTTGGGAAGTGGAGGCAAAAGTGATATTTGTTGTTGGTGAGTTGTTTTTGAGGAATTTAGGTTATGGGATTGGTAGTGGTGGGATGATATCGGTGTTTGCAGTTTCTTTGTCTTTGGATTCAACTCTGGAAGTGGATCCATAGATAGGATAAAAGGTGGGCTTTGGGTCAGATCTGTATGATTTTGGGTCAGTGGGGTTTTGGGCCAAGGAGGTCTGTTCCAACATGGCACGGACATCCTCCATGATAGCCCTCCTTTGGGCCTTCAGCATGTCTTGGAAAAGGGCCTCTTGCCTTTTCATGATGGTCTCTTGGTGTTCAAAAAGCTTGGCAAATAGCTCATCAAAGATCTCATTAGCTCTGGTGGTAGTGGTCTTTTCTCCAACAACAGACATCTTGTCAACCTTTGGGATAGAGAAATAAAGTTGGGTCAGTTTCTAGCTTAGGTATGGAATAAAGATCATGGAATATATCAAATTTTGATTGGGACCATGGGTTAGCATAGGTTTATGATTAGGACTAGCAGTGTTTGAGTAAGATTTAAAACTCTCCAACTTTGTAAGGTTTATGCATACATGTATGTATGCATGAATGAAAAAGGTTTCATGATAATAACATACTAAGTTTCTATATTATGCTACATACAATCCTAAAGGAAAGGTTCTATGAGTCATTACATGAAGGGGTTAGGGTGGTTTAGAGGGAACCCATCATACTAGAGATGCGATATACCTAACCACATGTGAGACAAGGAGCCTCGCGTGGGTCCAATGGTACATGCATACTCGTTACACCTCTAAAAGGATTAGAGGATACGTCGTGGGCTGGATGATTTCACTATCGGCAAGCAGACCTAAGGAAGGTTGCTCACTCGATGTTACTTTCTATCCTTTGTTT
This sequence comes from Reutealis trisperma, assembly GCA_947687605.1. Taxonomy (NCBI): domain Eukaryota; kingdom Viridiplantae; phylum Streptophyta; class Magnoliopsida; order Malpighiales; family Euphorbiaceae; genus Reutealis; species Reutealis trisperma. Next base: position 1,108,908 of record CANTUT010000059.1, read on the forward strand.
TCCTAGGAAACTAGGGTTTTTTGGATAGGGAGTCTGATGTAGTGATGCATAAAAGAGTTATTTTGCTTTTAAAGCCAAACTTGGTATTATACCAAAAGTAATCCATTTTATCTTTTATTTGAAAAAGAATTTAGTCCCCAGTGGAGTCGCCAACTGTGAGGCCTTACCTGAGCACCGGTCTGATCCGCCGAGGGATTGAAATGCTCTTCGGGAGAAACTCCTCGATTGGAACTCGCTGTGAGTTCAGAAAATTGATTTTTGTAATTTGAAAGTTAAAAAGTAAGTCACCACTTTAATTTATTTATTTTAATTGGGAAAATTAAAGAAAACCCAATATGATTGACTCCAAAATTTGATTTATCCCATTGGAAAATGCACCAATTTGCGAGTGACCAAGGAAGGCTCGGGGATCAGGTTTTGGTAATTACATAATTAAGAAAAATATGATTTTCTTTAATTTGGCTAAAAATGCAAAATAACTCTTAAAAAATGAATTTTTGTGTATGCATGAACAGGAATATAGTGATGAATGAAACAGATATATATATATATATATATATATATATATATATGATGTGACGAAATTACAGTAATAAATAAATAGGCAAGATAAATCTACTTAATTATTATGATATCAAAACAAATGAAATAAAGAGGATCTTTCCTCTAGCCCTTATGGGTACTAGGAAAAGCACACATTCTCCCAAATAAACTAAAATAAAATCACAAATAAAGGATTAATTCAAATAAAATCAAAGCAAAAAAGAAAACAATATTGATAAAAAGATTTTGAAGTTGATGCCTTTCAAAGTAGTAGCCTGTGTATCCTATTGAATAGGAATCAAACCCCACGCAGTTTTCCCTTCTTGCAAAGGAGGGGTTATAAAAAAGGTGTTGATTTGTTTATTAACTTAATTTTGATTCTTAAATTAATAAATTTTAGATCTTTTCAATTTTAGACCTAAAGAGAATTCTAGATTCTGAATTTAGAATTTTAAAGATAGAAAAGGGATTATAACTTTGCTTTTCTTGGCTTTCGAATGAATGGAACGAGTTTTGCTCCAGATCTCAACTCCACCTTGGATTCAAAGGAAACTTGGAAATCTGGATCTAGAAGCAACAAGTGTGTGAGTATACGAACGAATTTATGCTTTGAAAACTGCTTTGAAATCTCTTGAATTGCTTTGAAATGCCTTAGAAGTCATGCCAAATGAGGCTGGAGGAGGCTTCTATTTATAGAGCTGCCAGAGGAGGTTCCGACGATACGGACGGCGGTGTCGGCATGGCGCCGGCAGCATGGGCGGCACGACCGATGCGCCAGCCGTTCGGGCGGCACGCTCACCAGCCTCAACTTAGTGCCATGCACGGCGGCACAGTAGGAATACCGGTGGTATGAAATGAGAAGGCAGCATGACAAACGTGCCTCCCAGACGTCAGCGCGCCACTCGTGTAGTTTGATCTGTTTCTGTCTGTTTCGAGCCCATTTCAGCTCCGATTCAAGCTTGGCTTGATCCTGTGGGTTCTTAACTGAAAGACGGTCCACTGGAGGTGCATTTTTGAGGGTTCACACTAGATTACACATGGCATCTTCTCATTGGTTCTTCAACTATCCGTTGGAAGCTCTGAATGCTGTATGAATTTCACAGTTGTGACTTATAATTCGCAGTCGTGAATTAAGTATCCTGCCCTTGGTCACGGTCATGACTAAGGTCGCTATTCTCTCTATGTCTCAAGGTTCAAAAATGAACAGTTTGCCTTCTAATTGTCTTGGTCACGAAATCTTAATCACGATTGCTATTTATTGGTCGCGGTCGCGACTTTGCTGTCTTAGGCATGACTCAGAAGTCATCTTTTATACTTTGGGAGATTTAGATTTCCTTTCAATTTCAATCAATAAATATGATATATTCTGCAAAACAAACACTTGAACAAACATTAGATAGCCTTCAATTTGATTGATAAGATCAAAATAGAGATTGACTAAGTTTTAAAATAACTTCAGTTAACATATCTAGATCCAATGATATAAATATTTAAATTAGAAAATAGCTTTATAAAAATATTATTAAAGAAGAAAATGATAATAAAAAATGGAAGTTCACAAAATGAAAGTGAAAAATGAAAAAGAGGAAGACAGAGTCAAATTATATAGTCCAATGGTATACTCTATAAATAAAATAGAATAAATAAGACATTAAAGAATAAAAAATGGCAATTAAAGGTAGAACATACACTACCAAAAATAGATAAAAAAACATTGAGAAAATGGTACATAAATATGTAACATTCTATGTATATATAAAAATTATACATTCAATTGTAATTATTCATAATCAAAGTGTAACTTATAAATAATTATGGTAATTATAAGATGCAATAGCAAGATGTGAGAGAATGAATAGTCTAAGAATTTCATTATTCTAATCAATTGCAACCATAATTTTATTATATTAAGATATGTTAATTGAATTGCATAATGATATGTTAATTGAATTAATATGAACCACTTATTTCTTATAATTCATTAGCATTAAAGAATATGTTGATAAAATTCATTTAGAAATATATGTAAAATAATTATTTTATAGTTAATTACATATGTCATATTATGATAGGTTTTTTGTCACATTTTTATGCTATATAAGTTATTTATTGTTTAAGTGTGTGTGTGTATGTGTGTATTCAGAAAAAGTAAAGTAAATAAAAAATATAACTAAAACTCACTAGAAAAGCCCCACTGCTAGTTCATTACTAATTTTTTTACCCAAAAATAAATTAATTATTATATATATATTATATAATCAGTTTTTTATGGAATTATATAATCAGTTATAAATTCCAAAGGTTGTATTATATTTATCTTTTTTATTAATGTTTTTAAAAGGAAAACACCAATATGAAGAATTAAAATAAACAAAAGTAATCTCCCCGATTGAGTGGGAGTCCTATTCCCTCTTACTAATTGCAAGTCTACTGCTGCACTTTTGAGTTTTGATACCAATTTCTAGGATTTTTCTTACTTTTATTATGGATGACGTTAATGCAACCATGGAGCAGATCCGATTATAAGCTATAGCAAATGAGGAACTAGAGTGGACAATAAAGGATGTAGGAGACGCTTCCACTTTCTCTTTTAATTATTGTTTAATTGGGAAGTTTGTGGGTAACAAGGCCACTAATTAACATGCCATACAAAACACACTCACTGCAATATGGCAACCATTAAAAGGCACGTCCTTTGCCACTAATGATGCACCAATTTTTTGGTTTCATTTTGATCATAAGTCAGACCTACAATGGATTATAGATAATAGCCCTTGGATGTTTAATCAACAACTGCTTATCCTAAATGCAATCATGGTGACATACCCCCTCAATAGGTTACAATGAATTTAGTTGCTTTTTGGATTCAAGTAGAGAATGTTCATCCTCGTGCCCTCATTGTTGCTATGGGTAATTCCATTACTAATAAAATTGGAATTTTTATTAAGTGTGATGAGAGGCAGCTTGCTAAAGGGTCTATGCGTATAAAGGTAAAGGAGGATATTTATAAACCTCTTTTAAGTGGTATGAACTTGAGAAAAGAGGGCAATGTCATTTGGTTAAAGTTTAGATATGAAAAAATTCCATCTTTGTGCTTTAATTGTAGACTCATTGGTCATAATGAGCAGCATTGTATATCTATCTTTGGATAATCCTCAGCTTGCTACTTTTCCTAAATGCTATGACTCTTCCATCCGTGCTGTTTTTTGTAAAGGTCATGCTCAATCTTTCTTAGGTTGTGGTCCTTAGATTAGAGGGGTGGGCTACAAAGAAGTTCCCTCTAACACAAGTAATCAAGACGCAGCTCCTAACCCTATCCAAACAAATGTAGAATCTATCTAGACTGATGTCTCAATTACTTAGTAGCTAATAGCTTTGTCAGGGTTCAAGTTACAATGCAGGTTGCTAAGGGAGATACATCTCAAGCTTGTGCCATTGTTTTGGTTAAAAATGTTGTTTCTAATATTGTTAATGATTTAACAGTGGAAAGCGCTAGAAGATGGGAAGGTAACTGCTATAGCTTGATTATTTGAACAATAATTCAAGACTCCAACTCTATTTTCTTCTCCTTTAAACTTGTTAGAGGCTTGTTCTATTTTGTAGACCCAACTGGATAAATGAGTATTTTATGATGGAATTGTAGAGGGCTTGGGAACCCTACTACAATTCATCATGTTAAAGCTATTTACTCTGAAAGATGCCTAAAGTTAGTTTTTATTTATTGAGACTCTTTGCCAAGATACTAAGTTTGAGGCTACTAAAAAATTATTGGGTTTCTCTAAGGTTTTTCCTGCTCTTGTGGCTAAAGGTTATATGGGTTTGGGTTTACTTTGGTCTAAAGACATTGAAGTGGATATTTTCTCATTCTCATCCTTCCATATTGATTCACAAGTCTTTGGTTATAGTCAATCTCCTTGGTAGTTTACAGGATTCTATGGTCATTCAAATTGAAATTTACGATCTTAATCATGGTCCTTGCTCCGTCAGCTTCAGGATGCATCCCCATTGTCATGGCTTATGGGAGGAGATTTTAATGAGCTGCTATTAAAGTCTAAAAAGTAGGGGGAGCTCCTCATCCAAGTAGTCTCATTAAAGCTTTTCATATTGCTATTTTTGATTGTGGGCTTATTGATTTAGGTTTTAAGGGGTATGAGTTCACATAGGAGAGATGTCATTCATCTAGAAATTTAGTGGAAGAAAGGTTGGATAGGTTCCTTAGGGATTTGGCTTGGCCATGATTATTTCTTACTTATAGAGTCCTACATCTCTAGTGTCATGCTAATAATCATCTCCCCTTATTTTTTACTTAGGCTAGTCAAAAGAGGGTTAGTTCATGGCAACACTATATCTTTTTTGAGAATTCATGGGTATCAGATGTAGATTTCAAGCCATTAGTTAATGATGTTTAGGACTCTACTTCTGTATATGATGGCTTGTTAACACGACTTCATGTTGTAATGCAGTGACTTAGAGATTAGGGTACCAATAAATGGCAAAAGCTAGTTAAGGAGTTGCAGATCCCTTAATGGTGTGTGTGTTTCTGTTGAAATTTTATCTTTGTGTTCTCGAATGGATTCTCTTCTTGAACAAGATGAATTATATTGGAAGCATAGATCACATTATTAATGGTTAAAAGAAGGAGATAAAAATAGTCATTTCTTTCATTTGGTTGCTTCATAGTGAAAAAAATATAATAGATTATAGGGATTACATGATTCAGCTGGTAATTATACTTCAGACCTTGTGAATATAGGTTCTATAGCTATAACATATTTTCAACAACTTTATGCTTCATTGGAGTCAAATATTGATTCCCTTATGCTTAAGGGTGTTAGTCGTATAGTTCCTCAGGATCAAAATGCTTCTCTTGCTTAGTTTTTTCAAGCTGTATAAATCATTCTGGTTTTTTCTCAAATGGATCTCCATAAAGCACTTGGGCTTGATGGATTGTCTAGTATGTTTTGTAAATCTTATTGGGATGTTATTGGCCCTTCTATTATTGATACAATGTTTGAGCATTCTAAATAGGGGGATTTTCCAGTGGGTTTTAACCATACAAACATTGTTTTAATTCCTAGGAAACCCAGTACAGATAGAATGATTTATTTAAGACCCATTAGCTTGGGTAATGTTATGTATAAGCTTATTTCTAAAGTATTGGTTAATCACATAAAATTTATTCTACCTTTCCTTGTCTCTAAAGAGCAAAGTGCTTTCATGCCTTATAGATTAATTACAGACAATGTCCTTTTAGGGGTGGAGACCATTTATACTCTTAGAACTAATGCAACTAGTTGTAGGTGTATGGTAGGTATGAAAATAGCCATGGCTAAAGCCTATGATAGGCTTGAACGGGGTTTTATTGTAGCTGCATTACATACTATAGGTTTTGCAGAGAGTTAGGTGCAGCTTGTTAGGAAATGTGTCACCACAGTTACATATTTTATACTTGTTAATGGTTTTATTATGGATGATGTTCTTCCATCAAGGAGTGTTCGTCAAGGAGACCCCTTCTCACCATATTTGTTTATTATGTCTTTAAGGTATGTTGACTAATGCCTATACTGATTAGTGCCTAACCAGCATTAAGGTGGTTCCTTTTGCTTTTAGTTGTCTCACACTTGTTCTTCATTGATGATAGTTTGGTTTTTACTCAAGCTACTATTAATGAGGCATCTGAGTTGAAGCGTATTCTTTCCCTCTATAAAGTTGCATCAGGGTAATTAGTTAATCCTAACAAATCAACTACCTTTTTGGCTTCTGCTGCATCATATCATAGAAGGCATGTGTATATCTCTACTTTAGGCATTGGTTCTAATGCTTTTACAGGATCGTAGTTGGTTCTTCCCTTAGTTATTGGTAAGTCTAAGAGGTCAGCTTTTGCTTATTTAAGAGACTATTTTTGGAAGAAGTTATCCTTATAGAATGGCCATGTTCTATCTATGGCCAATAGGGGAGTTTTGATCACGGTTGTTATGCAAGCATTGCCAGCCTATGCCATAAGTGTATATCAAATCCCTTTATCGACTACAGATGAGTTGCATAAGATAATGAATTCTTTCTTATGGGTTCAGTGGAAGGTAACTAAGAGAATATTTGTTGGGCTATATAGGATAGGTTATGTATATCTAAATCTCAAAGGGGTTAGATTTTCGAAGCTTGAGACACTTTAACTTAGCTATGCTTACAAGGCAATGTTGGTGGATGTTGGTAAATGAAAGCTCGCTAATAACTAGTTTCTTTAAGGCAAAATATTTACCTATGTCTAGTATTTTGCAAGCCTGTGTTTCATAATCTTCTAGTTATTATTGAAGGAGTCTTATGGTTGCAGTCCCTCTCCTTGCCAAGGGTGTCATTTGGCGTGTTGATAATGGTTCTCGAATTTCAATATAGGATGATGCTTGGTTGCCCATGCCTAGTGATTTCAAAGTCATTAGTCCCCAATTATCTAGTTCCACCTTGTCTTATGTAGTTGATTTAATGTCACATCTCACATTTGGGATGGATGATCCTAGGGCATGGGTAGCCATAAGGCACTGAAAACCCATAAAACCCCTTACCTGCTATCAAATCTATTATGGTATCAAACAACCAAACTATAATAATTACATTAACAATGCCCAAGATCATAACAAGAATCACATTAACCATCTCTTATTACAATTCTAAGAACATTATTCTTAATGATTATCAATAATATTTATCAATTAATTCATACATATTTCTTATCCTTATAACGTAATCTACTCTTATAGGCCACCCGCATTCATTACACTATTCTCACTTATAACATCTAAAAATTCTTTTACATTATTAAGTGCCAATCTTCTTACATAAAATCATCACCCTTGGTGCACAAGGGAAAAAGTCTAATGATATCTTACATAAACAAATTATATTATATAATAATACCACTAAAACATCAATTTCTATGGAGCAACTAAATAGAACATACATGTACTTGCACATAGATAACCTAACAAACATCTTCAAAGAAACTTCTACTTTAACATATATGCCATCTTCAAGCAAAACTCTGCTTAGCTCGGACTTATCACTCTTTAATTTCCTGTAGAAAATTTGGAAATGACGGGTGAGTTTATGACTTAGTGAGTAAAAATTAGGTTACCCTAGATCATGTGGCTTGGTGTTTCACGGTAGCTAAACAAAGGAAATACTTGGCTAACTTATATATATATACTAGTTGATAAAGAAAATGATTAACAGTAACTATCGATAATCCTTTTGGAAGTTTAAAACAAATATCTTAAAAGTATTTAAAATTTTATGTTAAATAGCATATAACATATATTATTCTTGAAATTAATTTATCAAATATCAATAACTCATTATACTTTTGAAAGTCGAGTACATATAACAAATACTTTAATAAATTTGAAAATTTTCATTTAAATATAAATAAATTGCAATAGACTTTAAATACAAATTCAAGTAACTAACTATAGTTTCAAATATACTTCTAGATAAATAATAACACATTTCAAATTGAATTCCATATAATTGATATTTTAAATACTTTCTTTAAATAACTAATAACTTGAAATTCAATTCAAAAACAATTGCAAATACAACTTATGAAATACGTTTCAAAACTTCTTTTATCTAGTAATTATCTTTAAAATCTTTTACAATAGATGAGAGAGGATTCTATCCTTACTTTCTCATTAACATTACAATAATGGCAGCTGTTATTGCAGAGCATTAGCCATACATCTTGTACTACCTTGTAAAATATCATTCATAAAATAATAGAAAATCACATAATTAGCAAAAATCTAGTCTACAATAGATGGATGCAGATTTGATCCATGCATCTTAACAGAACTACAATAAAGGTAGAGGCTCTTCTTATAGAGTAATACCATACTTCTTATGCCAGATGGGCCAAGCCAAGCAGCTAGGATAATACCTTCTCCCAACTAGAGCTGATATAGTGTACACTTCCCCACACTAGATAAGGGGATTTCTGTTTGAAAATTTGAAAACCAAATAGAAGTAACTTTATAAAATATATAACAATGCTCTAGCATGTAACTTTCCATATAAGGAAAAGCAATAAAATATCACATCTCTTATAAGAGAATTTAACAAATTTAAATGCTCACATAGGAGATAGCAAATATTCATATAAAATACTTTAATACTCATCAATAACAAATTTATTCAACACTTATAAAATGAACATAAACTCATTAATAACTATTTTAGTAAACACTTTATAACTTTTAAAATCATAATAAACATATATCATATTATCAAAATAAAATCAAAAAATCATATATGCATTTGTAATAAACACATGAAAGAAACTTTTATGAACTTATTATTTAGGATTCTCCTAGCAATTAGGAAATTCAAATGGATGGAAATTTTCATATAGGGTAGTTTAATGATAATATGGTTTTTGATTTCAAAATTGCAATAGATAAAAGGATAGTTATTACTCACCTGTTCTCACTATATTCTTCTAGCTAGGTTCAAACCATCTCAATTTGCATGCAACTCATCTTTCCTTGGCTTAATTCTGCCTACACATAAAATCCTAAATCACATATCAACTATAATTCAATCCTTTATTTGTTATTCTTATAATCTATTCATGAAATATTTATCAATTAAATCCTCTATAAATTATTCTTATATATTTTCTATAATTCTAATGAAAATTCAGATACATCTCTTTTAAAATTATACTAATCTCCCTGAAAATCAACAAACATTTCAACTCAATAAATATCCTAAGTTAATTGTCCAACCCGGACCTCCAATACATCAAATAATTCCATCTGTCATCTCGTTCATAACTTAATTTCATTAATTACTTGCAACAATAAAGTTACTAAAATCTTTATAAAAATATTTCTTTTTAGTATTCAGTTAAAATAACTTAAAACTCGTGTAAAATATAAACTCATAACTTATAGAGAAATTCATCAATTATAATAATTTGCATTTCACATTAATTATTTGCTCATAATAATACTCATGAAAATATTTCAATTGGATTAACTTTGTATTTGAAAATTATGTGAGTTATATACCTAGTGTAACAACCCACACTTACTCTATAAATTTTTATGATAATTTGGTTGATTTAGAACTATTATGGTTAACTGTGTACTTTTGTGAAAATTAGTAATCTATGTATTGATGAGCATGTGGCATATTAAATTAATTTTAATATGGATAATAGGATTGTGAAATAAATGATTTACATGAAGTGCTTTTCATAAAATAATTTATTTTAAATAAAATGAATTTTCATGCATAAAGACAATTTTTAAGCATAAAATGATTTTATGAGTATTTTAAAATAATTTTTAAAATAAATATTTTGGGGGAAATATTATAGAAATAATAAGAAAAATATTTTTAATTTTAATTACTCATAATCAACCCCTAATTTAAATAAAAAGTCCAAATACATAAAAGCCCACTACCTAAAAACTCTTCTAACATAATTCATTAAGGGCATTAGTGGAAAATTGCACAAAACCCTAATATATAACGTAAAATTCGGCCAGCCTAGGGTTTCCAGCAACCATCACTCTAATTTTGTATATATTGGCAGAAAAATTCTCTCAAAATATTTCTCTCAACTGAAATTAAGAAAACACCTTTCAATTTCGCGATTTCTTGACCATAATTGTAAGTTTTCCTTCTCTTTCAATTCCTAAACTGATTTCTATGAAATAAGTTATGAGAAAATTATTTTGAATAGGTTGTTTACTGATTTTTATAAATTTAATTCTGTTTGGGTGAGTTTCTAGGAGAGAAAATTTATTTTCTACCAAAAACACAAATCTTTCCGCGAGATTTCTCCAAAGGTGAATCCTATAACTTAAAATCACAATTTTTATGCATAAACATCACTATAGGGGGGTGATTTGTGCATCATTGGTTTCTAAACTCATTTTTGATTTATTTTGATGAAAAATATTAGATTAAATGATATTTCTGCATATTTTTATGATGACCAGAAAGTTTTAGAAAATAAAAGAATTCAAGGTTTTTCTGCTAGAACTTAAAAGTTAGAAAATTCTATTATTTTATTATTAAATTAACATGTGGCTGCCAATTTGTGTGAGGAAGAATTCTAATATGATATGTGTTTTTTTTAGATGAAAAATAATGATTTAAATCATGTGTTTGCATATTGCTGTAATAAATAGAAAGCGCGAAAAACTCATGATTTTCACCTAAGTCTTAAAACTTAGAATTTTTTTGTATAAATATTATCTATGGCTACCAAATCATACATGAACATGTTCTAAACTGATATTTTCTGTGATTGAATGAAAAATAATAGTTTAAACCACTTGTTTACATATTTCTGTAATGACCAAAAAATACCAAAAATAAGAAAACTCATAGTTTTGTACCCTATAACCCAAAAATTGAATTTTCATGTATAAGAAATACCATATGTGGCCGATTCATGTGAATTAAAATTCTAAAATGATTTTTGTTATGTTTACATGAAAAATCTTGGTTCAAACTATGTTTTTACATATTACTGAAATAGACGGAAAGTATGAAAAGAAAGACAATTTAGTTTTCCTTTTGGTGATGCATTCGGCCTACATCAATATTTTTATCCTAATATCTATAATTTTTGTATAATGTATTTTTGATGATTATTGACATGTATGTATGTATGATAAATGATAAAATTGCATGTTAGTTGAGGGTATGACCCTAGACAAGCTTAAACACATTTTGGTATACTTAAGGTATACTTAAGGTATCTTGATCTTATATTGTGATTGGAATGTAAATGTGATTAGGAAATATGGAACTAGATGTTATGATGACTTGATAATGAATACATGGTTTTGAGTTGATGAAGTAACAATTGAATAAAAGGATCAAAAGAGTTAAGCATGACACTTGAAAGGTTCATTGTTAAGTTGATATGTATGGAAGTGTAAAGTGTATTAAGATGATTGTTAAAGTGAATTGATATTGAGGTAATAATATTGTGATGACCTTAGAAAGGTATTGACATGATTGTAATGTGTTTTCATGTGAGCCTATAAGGCCTAAGTGTGCAAGACTTATAAAGTCAACATGTTATGTGCAAGTGATGAGTACACTTATATGTGCAACTCTAAGTGTATGTATATGCTATATTGCATGGGTTAGTTATGGGATAGGAGCATCATGAGTAAATAAATACTAAGTATTAAATTAAAAAATTGTGTTAGAGTTTGAGGAGCTTTAGAAGTGCAAAGGGGCTACCTAAATTAGGAGCAAAGGAACCACAAGGTCAGTAAACATTGTATTCATTCAACAAGTGTGAGTAAACTCTATATTCCTACATCCAATGTGAGTAAACACTATAATCTTATTTCAAGTGTGAGTAGCATTATGATATGTTACAAACATGTGATATCTTGTTATGTGAGCCTTTGTGATCTTTGAAACCTAAGTTCTTTCTATCCTAAAATTTGATTAAGTGATTTCCTTATAAAGATTAGGTTGCCAAAAGACAATTGGTCTAGAAATCTCTTTTGTTTATCCAATGAGAATTTCTTGTGATTATTACACTAACTTATAATTCTTTCTAGAAGTACACTATTCTTGTATCTTTTGTTTAATAAGTTAAACTAATATTACCATTGTGAAATATGTGATTATTGCCTTAAATGTTATTAATATATGTGATTACCATTAGCTCTAGCTATGGTACTATTAACCCTTTATACAGAATCCTCGTGCCGATGCGGTTAATCATTAGAACCTATGCATACGATCTTAACCCGATGGACAAGGGTAGTGTATCCACCTTTGCTAGAAAGGGGCGGTTCTAGCCATGGGACCTAATTAGTTTCATGCCTTATAAGTAATAAAAGTTAGAATTTGGTATCAGGCCACCTCTTGTTAATGTGTTCGAGTGATAGAGCAATAGCCTTCACTCACTATATGTTATAAGTGTGATTTCTGCAAACTTGTCAAATTGAACCCTTACTAAATTGCAACTTGATTCATGAATTATAAATCATGAACTATGTGTATAAGCTATGTGTTACCTTTTTAAAGGAATATGTGATAATGTATATGCTTTATCGTTTACTCATTGAGATCATCTATCTCACCCCTTTTCTTATGTGGTTCCAACTGAACAAATGTGAGGAGGCAAGGTGATGGCTCAAGCATTCTACTTCACTTGGGGGATTCCTTGTCAAAGTCATTAATAATACTATGTTATGAAGTGTTGTCATTAGATGCTCCGGGAATATTGATTGATGCTTATTTTGAGATATAGTATTTTTCCTAAGTTTCCAAATGGGATATGAATATTATTTTCCTTATGGATTTTATGTGAAATGTTTAATTATAGTCTTCCGCAATTAATGGTATTCATTTAAATGTTTTAAATGAGTTATTGTAAGAGATTTGGTACGATCCTAGGCATGATTTGTATATGTGTAAGTGGGTTCTACGAGCGTGGGTGACCTTATGTCTCCCTATGTTTTAGGACTGTCATGTCTCTAAAGTTGGGATGCGATAAAGTTGGTATCAGAGCTTTAGTTTTTAAAGTCTAGTTTAGGCTTGTTTTATATGAGTTGTTTAAGTATAATCCTGCAGCATAGGGATTTTCCTGTCATGTTACTTGCAGTCTATCATTAGCATAGTTCTGCGAAATCCTAGTAGATTTTAGTAATCCTTGTTATTATTTGCTTGCCTTATGATTCTTTTGACAGATGACCACGAAGATTACACCTGCTCGAGTACCGCAACCTAGAGCACCCCATGTGACCTGTAAGAGGACCTGGCTAGAGATGTTGGAAAGAGTCATATCTGTGATTCACCCTACAGAAGAGGAGACCTCTGACAAAGAGGAGGACCCTGAGGAATGCTTAGATCCTAATTGGGTTTACATTAAGATCTAAAAATTGGAGGATAACTATTCATACTTGTAGGAGGAAAACCGACATCTTAAGTTTATGATTCATGCCCTGAGGGAGGATGTGGAGCAACTTAAGTTAGGGATTGTTGAGCATGGAGGAGACTACTCACTAGTGAGGTCTACATCTTCGACTAGTCACTATCAAGATGGAGATCTTTTTTATTACTGATGTGGCAGTAGTGGCCATATCGCTCTTGAGTGCCCTGGTGGTGGACACACGAGAGCTAGGTCGAGTAGATGGTGATGACCGATGTAACGGTATAGCACTTTATATGATAAGAATAATTTTCCCTTGGATTGCCTAGTTACCTAGTATGAGATGATTTCTTTTATTATCATGATATGATTAACTTACCATGATAAGAGGTTATTTTCATATTATGAGATATATGCTACTTGATTGTGATATGTGATATGTGCAAAACTATGTGATATGTGATATATATATATATATATATATATATATATATATATATATATATATATATATATATATATATATATATATATGACATGTGCTTAGGGATGTGATATGATAAATGCATGATGATTTATGCTAGTATAATGATGGGATTAAATGGGTTAGGTTAAGGGATTAATACTAAATTCCCTTATCGTGATAGATAGAATGCCTCCCAAGAAGAAGGTTCGCATAGCTGGTCAATCCGTTAGGGCTAATGATGATGTCATGTCAGACACTACATTGAATGCTACCTTAGCACCTGTATGGTCAAAAGAAAGATCCAACTCGAGGGCACCGACTATAGGCTCTAGTGAGCAAGCATCTTCATAAGAGGTGCATGCCATGCATGAAGAAATGAGGGACTTGCGCAAGGAAATGGACAAGTTACAAGCTCAAAAGAGGGAAGCACTGCCAAATCAAGAAAGGAATGGAGTTCTGCCACCTACAATAGTGGCACCTGCTTAGAGAGAGAGGAAGTGGTTACCTAATAAAGGGATGACTGTAGCGGAGTCTAAGAAACTGTAAACACCTACCTTTTGTGGTGAGGAAGGAGATGACCTACATGAATTTTTGGATGAGATGGATAAGTTAGTCCATCATTTATCTTACTCAGATGCCTAACTGATCGAGTTGGTAGGACTCCAACTTAAAAAGGAAGCTTGGTATTGGTACGAGAGAAGTATTGAAGAACAGCTTTATGGGGAAGACCCACTTATGTGGGCAGAGTTTAAGTAAGAAGTAATGGATTAGTTCTTGCCAGAAGGAGAAAGGCAAGATAGAGCATTACAATTCGAGTAACTAAAGCAAAAGCCAGGGATGTCCATATCAGATTATGCTAAAGAGTTTAATTGACTTAGCCGATTTGCCGTCAACATCGTTCCTACTAAAGCCAGCCGCATCAATTGTTTCCTAAGAGCACTGATCACACCTTTGTTCAATTCATTGGCAGCAATGGAATTTTCAACCTTGGCCAAGCTCATAGATAAGGCCAAGATAATGGAGAAAAGGTACAAGGCAAAAAGAGCCAAATGAGCTAAACGAGACCAGAAGGGAAAGCATAGGAACAAAGGTCATAGGGGACAATATGGAAGTGGAGGAGGCCCTAGGAAGGAATTTTCATCCTCTAGACAATGGAACAATCAAATTAAGCAAGAACTTCCCACTTGCAGCAAATGTGGAAAGAAGCATCCTGGAACTTACCAAAAAGAATCTAGTGCATGCTTTAAGTGTGGACAAATGAGGCACTTCATAAAGGATTATCCTCAAATAAAGAGTCAAGGGAATGGGACCACAGCATGACCACCATCTAGACCATTCTAATTGTAGGGATAAGGAGTCAAGGATAAGGGGGACAGTTGTTGGGAATGCATCGATAACAAAGAATAAGGGGAAAGGTCGAGTATTCACTTTAAATCAGCAAGAGGCTCGCGATTCGCACACAGCCATCATAGGTATCATCCCCATCTAAAGTTCTAGAGCAAAATGTTTGATTGATTATGGTGCTACCTATTCTTTTGTATAGCCTTATTTTGCTAAGTATCTGGGTAAAGATAAGGAATAAGGAATTAATGAGTGAACCTTTAGTAATATCAACTCCTTTAAAGGAAGTGATGGAAGTAAGGTATAGGTATAAAGGTTGTGATGTAGATATTAATGGACAAAAACTTCTAGTAGTATTGCTAGAATTAGATGTACTAGAATTTGATGTGATATTAGGGATGGACTGGTTACATGAGCATGGAGCTCGTATCGACTGTAGAAAGAAACTTGTCGAGTTTTGAACTAAGGATGGGAAGGAGTTTATGTACCAAGGAGATAGGAATGAGCATCCTCTGAGCTTGATATCGGCCTTAGGAGTGAGACAGATGTTAAGGAAAGGGTGCCAAGCATACCTAGCTCATGTAATCGATACTGACAAGGAGGCCGCCATTCGAGATGAGAGCATTCCAGTGGTGGATGAGTTCATGGATGTCTTTCCAGAAGATTTACTTGGATTACCACCTGATCATGAGATCGAGTTCAACATTGAATTGCTACCTAGTATGCAACCAATATCGATACTACCATATTATATGGCACCAATGGAGCTGAAAGAATTAAAGACGCAACTGCATGATCTACTTAACAAGGGTTTTATTCGACCAAGCAGTTTGCCATGGGGCACTCCAATGCTATTCGTAAAGAAGAAGGATGACTCGTTCTGAATATGTATTGATTATCGTCAGCTTAACAAAGTCACTGTGAAAAATAAGCACCTATTGCCAAGGATCGATGATCTTTTTGATCAATTGCAAGGAGCTGGTCACTTCTCCAAGATTGACTTAAGGTCTAGTTATCATCAACTAAAGATCCGAGGAGAAGATATCTATAAGACTGCCTTTCATACTAGATATGGACACTATGAGTTCATGGTTTTGCCATTCGGTTTGACAAATGCTCCTGCTACTTTCATGGGTTTGATGAATAGGGTATTCAAAACATTCCTTAATAAGTTCCTGATCATATTCATTGACGACATTCTGATTTACTCAAAGAATAAAGAAGAACATGAAGAACATTTAAGGATCGTGCTGCAAATGCTATGTGATCACCAACTCTACGCTAAGTTATTTAAGTGTGAGTTTTGGATGGAGTCTATCAACTTTCTTGGATATGTAGTAAGTAAGGAAGGGATTCAAGTTGATCCTAAGAAAGTTGAAGTGGTGGCAAATTAGCCAAGGCCCACAACAGTTTTGGAAGTACAGAGTTTCTTGGGCATGGCTAGGCATTATTGTATATTCGTACAGGACTTTTCTAAGATAGCAACTCCGTTGACCAAGTTGACCAAAAAGCAAGTTAAGTTCAATTAGGAAGAGTCCTGTGAGAAGAGTTTTCAGAAGCTCAAGAAGTGTTTGATATCGGCTCTAGTTTTTACATTACCAGAAGGAAAACAAGGGTTCACTGCCTATTGTGATACTTCAATAGGACTTGGGTGTGTCTTAACGCAAAATGGTAAAGTCATCACCTATGCATCATGACAACTGAAGAGGTATGAAGTGAATTACCCTACTCATGATTTGGAATTAGCTGCAGTAGTGTTCGCTCTAAATATATGGAGACATTACATGTAAGGGACAAAGTGTGAGATCTACATGAATCATAGGAGTCTTTAGTACATCTTGAGCCAAAGAGACCTTAACTTGAGGGAAAAGAGATGGATTGAACTATTGAAGGATAATGATTGTCAAATTCTCTATCATCCCGGGAAGGCAAATGTAGTGGCTAATGCCTTGAGTCGAAAATTGATGGGAAGCTTAGCTCATGTAGATGTGCGAAAGAGGCTAATCGTGAAGGAATTAAAAGAGTTGTTAAATCAAGGATTGAAGCTAGAGATTGGAGGATTGAGAGTTTTATTGGCTCATTTTCAAGTAAGGTCTAAGTTAATGGAAGAAATAAAGGATTCACAAGATAGATACTCACACATGGTGAAGATGAGAGATGAGACGAAAGAAGGAAGGAACTCTGAGTTCGAAGTGGTCAATGGAATTTTAAAGTGTGGAGATAGAGTATGTGTGCCTGATGTGGATGGATTAAGGGAAAGGATACTGAAGGAGGCTCATCAAACACCTTACTATGCTCATCCTGGAGCTACCAAGATGTACCATGATGTGAAAGCTAACTATTAATGGTCTGGACTGAAGAAGGATATGGTGATGTTAGTAGCATCTTGTTTAACATGCCAATAAGATAAGTATGAACATCAATGACCCTCTAGATTACTACAAGAAATTTGACTACCTGAATGGAAGTGGGAGCGCATCACTATAGACTTCGTAGTTGGTTTGCCTAGAACCTCCAAAGGATATGACTCTATATGGATCATAGTAGACCGACTGACAAAATCTGCTCATTTTCTAGGAGTTAAGACCATATATTCTGTAGCTCAATATGCACAATTGTTTGTAGATGAGATTGTGAAACTACACAGAGTGCCAATTTCCATCATCTCGCATCAAGGAACTCAATTTACCTCAAGGTTCTGGTAGAAGTTGCAAGAAGCATTGGGAACACAACTGGATTTCAGTACGGCATTTCATCCTTAAATGGATGGACAGTCTAAAAGGATAATTCAAACACTAGAAGATATGTTATGGATGTGTGTACTGGAATTGGGTGATAGCTGGGATAAGTACTACCCTTTATTGAATTCGCCTAAACAACAGCTATCATTCGTCCATTGGCATGGCACCATATGAAGCATTGTATAAGAGAAGATGTTGTTCTCCGGTTTGTTGGATTGAACCTAGAGACAAGTATGTAGAAATGCTTGAATTACTTAAGAAGACTACTGAGAAAGTACCTTTGATTTAAGAGCGACTGAAAATGGCCTTCAGTCGACAAAATAGTTATGTGGACCCTAAGTGAAAAGACATCCATTTTGCCATAGGAGATCATGTGTTCTTGAAAGTTTCTCTAATGAAAGGTGTTATGAGATTCGGCAAGAAAGGGAAGTTATCACCTTGCTTCATTGGCCCCTTCAAAATTTTAGATAAGGTTGGGGAGGTATCTTATAGACTTGCCCTGCCTCCAACTATGGCACATGTGCATCCAGTGTTTCACATCTTTATGTTAAGGAAGTATGTATCAGATCCATCTCATGTTCTATTACCTCCATACATTTCATTAGATGAGCAACTATCCTATAAGGAGTCACCAATAGCTATAGTGGATCAACAAGTGAAGAAGTTAAGAAACAAGGAGATACCCATGATTAAGGTCCGGTGGCAAAATCATGGGATAGATGAGTGCACTTGGGAAGCAGAGGAAGAAATGCGCCAAAAGCATCCTCAACTTTTCAAGAGTAGTTACGTAAGGATTTAAATTCGAGGAAGAATTTCTTTTAGGGGGGAGAATATAACAACCCACACCTACCCTAGAAATTTTCATGATAATTTGCTTGATTTAGAACTATTATGGTTAAGTGTGTGCTTTTGTGAAAATTAGTAATCTATGTGTTGATGAGCATGTGGCATATTAAATTAATTTTAATATGCATAATAGGAGTTGTTATTGTGAAATAAATGATTTATATGAAGTGCATTTGCATAAAATAATTTATTTTAAATAAAATGAATTTTGATGCATAAAGACAATTTTTAAGCATAAAATGATTTTATGAGTATTTTAAAATAATTTTTAAAATAAATGTTTTGGGGGAAATATTACAAAAATAATAAGAAAAATATTTTTTATTTTAATTACTCATAATCAGCCCCTAATTTAAATAAAAAGCCCAAATACATAAAAGCCCACTATCCAAAAATCTTTCTAACATAGCTCATTAAAGGTATTAGTGAAAAATTGCCCAAAACCCTAATATATAATGTAAAATTCAGCTAGCCTAGGATTTCTAGCAGCCATCACTCTAATTTTCTGTATCTTGGTAGAAAAATTCTCTCAAAATATTTCTCTTAACCGAAATTAAGAAAACACCTTTCAGTTTTGCAATTTCTTGATCGTAATTATAAGTTTTCCTTCTCTTTCAATTTCTAAACTGATTTCTATAAAATAATTTATGAGAAAATTATTTTGAATAGGTTGTTTACTGATTTTTATAGATTTAATTCTGTTTGGGTGAGTTTTTGGGAGAGAAAATCTATTTTCTACCGAAAACATAAATCTTTCAGCGAGATTTCTCCAAAGGTGAATCCTATAACTTAAAATCACAATTTTTATGCATAAACATCACTATAGGGGGGGGATTTATGCATCATTGGTTTCTAAACTCATTTTTGATTTGTTTTAATGAAAAATATTAGATTAAATAATATTTATGCATATTTCTGTGATGACCAGAAAGTTTCGAAAAATAAAGGAATTCAAGGTTTTTCTGCTAGAACTTAAAAGTTGGAAAATTCTATTATTAAATTAACATGTGGCTGCCAATTTGTGTGAGGAGGAATTCTAATATGATATGTGTTTTGTTTAGATAAAAAATAATGATTTAAATCATGTGTTTGCATATTGCTATAATGAACGGAAAGCGTAGAAAGCGCGAAAAACTCATGATTTTCACCTAAGTCTTAAAACTTAGAAATTTTTTGTATAAATATTATCTATGGCTGCCAAATCATGCATGAACATGTTCTAAACTAATATTTGCTATGATTGAATGAAAAATACTGGTTTAAACCACATGTTATACCGAAAACAAGAAAACTCATGGTTTTGTACCCTATAACCCAAAAATTGAATTTTCATGTATAAGCAATATCATATGTGGCTGATTCATGTGAATTAAAATTCTAAAATGATTTTTGTTGTGTTTACATGAAAAATCTTGGTTCAAACCATATTTTTACATATTACTGAAATAGACGGAAAGTGTAAAAAGAAAGAAAATCTAGTTTTCCTTTTGGTGATGCATTGGGCCTGCATTAATATTTTTATCCCAAAGTCTATAATTTTTATGTGATGTATTTTGATGATTATTGATATGTATGTATATATAATAAATGATAAAATTGCATGTTAGTTGAAGGTATGACCCTAAACAAGCTTAAAGGCATTTTGGTATACTTAAGGTATGCTTAAGGTATCTTAATCTTATATTATGATTGGAATGTAAATGTGATTGGGAAATATGGAACTAGATATTATGATGACTTGACAATGAATACATGGTTTTGAGTTGATGTAGTGACAGTTGAATAAAAGGATCATAAGAGTTAAGCATGACACTTGAAAGGTTAATTGTTAAGTTGATATGTATGGAAGTGTAAAGTGTATTAAGATGATTGTTAAAGTGAATTGATATTGAGATAATAATATTGTGATGACCTTAGAAAGGTATTGTCATGATTGTAATATGTTTTAATGTGAGACTATAGGGCCTAAGTGTGCAAGACTTTTAAAGTCAACATGTTATGTGCAAGTGATGAGTACACTTATATGTGCAACTCTAAGTGTATGTATATGCTATATTGCATGGGTAGTTATGGGATAGGAGTATCATGAGTAAATAAATATAAAGTTTTAAATTAAATAATTGTGTTAGTGTTTGAGGAGTTTTAAAAGTGCAAAGGGGCTACGTGAATTAGGAGCAAAGGAACCACAAGGTGAGTAAACATTGTATTCATTCTATAAGTGTGAGTAAACTCTATATTCCTACTTCTAGTGTGAGTAAACACTGTAATCTTATTTCAAGTGTGAGTAGCATTATGATATGTTACAAACATATGATATCTTGTTATGTGAGCCTTTGTGATCTTTGAAACCCAAGTTCTTTCTATCCTAAAATTTGATTAAGTGATCTCCTTGTAAAGCTTGGGTTGACAAAGGACAATTGGTCCAAAAACCACTTTTGTTTATCCAATGAGAATTTCTTGTGATTATTACCCTAACTTATAATTCTTTCTAGAACTATACTATTCTTGTATCTTTTATTCAATAAGTTCAACTGATATTGCAATTATGAAATATGTGATTGTTGCCTTAAATGTTATTAACATATGTGATTACCATTAGCGCTAGCTATGGTACTATGAACCCTTTATGTAGAATCCTCATGCCAATGTGGGTAATCATCGAAACCTGTGCACAAAGTCTTAACCCGATGAATAGGGGTAATATATCCACCTCAGCTAGAAAGGGGCAGTTCTAGCCGCGGGGCTTGATGAGCTTCATGTCTTATAAATGATAGGAGTTGGAATTTGGTATAAGGCTGCCTCTCCTTAATGTGTTCGAGTGATAGAGCAATAGCCTTCACTCACTATGTGTTCTAAGTGTGATTTCTGCAAACTTGTCAAATTGAACCCTTGCTAAATTGCAACTTGATTCATGAATTATAAATCATGAACTATGTGTATAAGCTATGTGTTTCCTTTTCAAAGGAATATATGCTAATGTATGTGCTTTATTGTTTACTCATTGAGATCATCTATCTCACCCCTTTCCTTGTATGGTTTCAGGTGAGCAAATGTGAGGAGGTAAGGTGATGGCTCAAGCATTCTACTTCGCTTAGGGGATTCCTTATCAAAGTCATTAATAATACCATGTTATGAAGTGTTGTCATTAGATACTCTAGGAATATTAATTGATGCTTATTTTGAGATATAATATTTTTCCTAAGTTTCCAAATGGGATATGAACATTATTTTCCTTATGGATTTTATGTGAAATGTTTAATTATAGTCTTCCGCAATTAATGGTATTCATTTAAATGTTTTAAATGAGTTATTGAAGAGGTTTGGTATGATCCTAGGCATGATTTGTATATGTGTAAGTGGGTTCTATGGGCATGGGTGACCTTATGTCTCTCCATGTTTTAGGACCGTCATGTCTCTAAAGTCGGGATGTGACACCTAGATATATCAAAAGAGGATTATTTAAATAATTTAAACTCTATTAAAAATCAATTTAATTTATCATAATCATATATATATATATATATATATATATATATATATATATATATATTTATATATTAAACGAAGCATTTAAATAACTTATTTGATATTTAATAAAATCCGTTAATCAAATCATATATAATCAGTCTAAATAAATTTATAGAAATGATACAATTTTATTTCACTTGCTTAATAAAATTATTTTAATATTATTCATGTAATAATTAACTATATATATATTTACTAATAATTTAGGAGAAAAGTCATATAACTTATAAATAATCAACTATATAATTAAAAGGAACTCATCAATTATTTAATTTCATTTTAAACAATTATATACAATTTAGTAATGATTTTTACTTATCGAATTAATACTAAAAACAATTAAATATAAACAAACCAATAAATTTTTAAGCATTTAAACACTAGGATTAACTTAACGGAAATGTGTTCTAGGCTCATTGAAATTGAATCTTCACAATCTAGCTTTGGAATCAAATCATATGTGCAAAGAACGACCCACTGGAACATCCTTATCACCAGCGGCACTTGGGTCCATGTGCCGGCAACCATTCGGTGACGTGCCATTATTAAAGGTGGCCGACAAAGGCAAGGTTGATGCCTTTTTGTTTGTCTCAATGTCAAGAACTCAAATATGTGCCTCACTCTCTCTCAGTTGCCACCAGTTTGCCAGAAAATGACTAAAAAAACTCCATTCTTTCAATTCTCCGATGTGGCATTCTAGTGAGTGTTAGGAAGCAAGGTTGGTATCAATTGAAGCCCATGATGGACTATTCCATAGCCATAGAATCGCCTTCATTCACCTCTAAAATCACCAAAAAACTTTGCCTTGTGCATGCACCATCATTTGCCATCCTTTCCTACCGCCGTTAGTTCCCTCATGGTTGCCGAACATCCAACTTCCATCTAGTGTAGCCAGTGTAGTCCACCGCTAGTCAGTGCTCGTCTAGGCAACCATCTCTCTCTCTATCTCTCTTCCTCTCTTCCCTCCCATTCTATTTGCCTTCTTTCCTTTTTTTTTTCTTTTTTCTTTTTTTTTTCCTCTTTTTCTGTTTATACACCTATACATATATTTTCTTTTTCTCATTTTATATTCATAAACCCTTAAAATTTAATACAATATATTCTATAATTATTTTTCTACTACTATTAATATTATGATCATCATCTTTAACATTATTATTATAAACAAAACTAATTTCTAAATTAAAATAACATTAAATTTATACTAAATATTTTCTTGAATTATATTTTCATTGTATTATCATTTTTTTATCACAAATATCTTTATTAATAACATTTTCAATTTTTTCTATATGCATTTTAATAAAATTTATCATATTAAACCAAAATTTTTTTAATATTTAATTTCTTAAGATACTCCCATTCCCTAAATTTATAAAAAAATAATCATATTTCTTATTAAAAATGGAAATCCAAAGATTATGAAAAAATCGGGTTGTTATATTTAATTTCAGATGGTGCTTGGAATGGTGATGTAATACGATCTATTTTTCTGCCTCATGATAGTGAATTAGTTCTTTCTATTCCATTAAGTACACATCAAAGAGATGATGTCCAAGGGTGATTTTATAATAATAATGGGTTATATTCAGTTAATTCAAGATATTGGCTTACTATGGAATTACAACATGCTCACTTGACTATTGCTAGTACCCAAAGTTCAATTTGAAAGACAGTTTGGTCTCTTAAGTTTACAAAATGACAAAATTTTTTTATGGCTTTTATTGAAGGGTTTATGCCTTTGATGTTCTCTTCAGTCTAAAAATGTTTGGCTTGATCCTACTTCTTTGTTTTATCAGAGGGAGGTTGAATTTGATTTTCATTTATTTTGCCATTTCATGTTGGAATATCACTGCTTTTTGATCCATTGTTTTATGTTATGATATATCTACTATGGACTAGTATTACATTGTGTCCCAAGCTCTTAATGATGAGGATTTAGCATGTTTTATAGCTATTCTTGATAATATCTGGTGGGCACATAATAAGTTATTATGGGAGGATCTTCATAGTCCACCTTTGTCATTATTAAATAGGCTGCGGATTATATACAGCAGCTAAGGCAATTTTCACAAGATTTTGGTCCATCTCCTTTAGGTTATCCTATAATTATCTCAGGTTAAAAACATTAAGAGAGACTTGTGAATGGTGTGCTAAAGCTTAATGTTGATGTGGCTCTTCATTCCAATCATTGAGTAACTTGTACAGGTGGTGTGTTACATGATCACAAAGGCCAAGTGTGACCTGTTATCTCTTTATCGTTATCACAGTTTACATGTCCTTTAGCGATGGAGGCCATTGTCTTTTGCACATTGTTATGGAATCTAATTGTTTTTTGCTTGTCCTGAAACTCATTAAAAAGGTGGGGGAGTGCAATGATGTTTACTTCATTGTGCAAGACATTTTTTAGTAGTATTGAGCTACATCTATGATGAGATGTCAAAAGAGCTAACAAGGGATAAGCATTCACCCACAAGACCATGCAGCATGGTTATTGCAAGAACAGGAAAGAGAGAACCTCTTATGCATGCATGAAGTGCAATTAGCTTTCTTTTCTAACTCTCATGCTAGTTATGAAAGCAAGGGATATTCACTCAACAGAAAGGGCTCCTCCATTAAGAACTGATCAAGGCATGCCCCTGAGACTAGTGCTGCTCCCAATTTAATAGCTTCTATTCCATTTATTTCAGTTACTTTTGCTCATGTTTATAGGGAGGGTAAGATGGTTGCCTATGCTTTAGCTAGAGAGGGTGTTCGAATGAGTTCTAGAGCTATTTAGATTGATAGTTTGCCATGTTTTGCTTTTGATTTCCATGTAAAGGACTTGGCTTGATTGTATAGTAAGAGTTCTAGCACCTTTTCTCTCAAAAAAAAAAGTTATAAACATTTAATTCAATACTCTATTTATTTAGAAGAAATATAAGGTCCTTTTAATAAATTTTTATAAGTACCAAATAATTAAAAGAAAAAATTTATGGATCAAAGCTAATAGAATTGGCAATAGGAATGTGTAATTGGTTGGTTCGATGAGCAATTTTCAGTAATTGAATAAATCAAAATTAAATATTAATTAAACCGAGATGGTCTAAATAATCAAAAAACTAATTTAACTGAACAAACACAAAACTAGATTAACTGAACAAAAATAACTAATTTTGATTAAATTGGTTACATAGTATTTTTTGGTTAATTGGAAAATAAATAAATATAATGAAATATTTATCTATTTATATAAGAAAATAAAAAAAAATTAAATCGTGACATGAAATAAAAAATTGAAAATATCGATTTTCTTTTATGAAGAATTGTTTTGAAAATGATTTTTTTTGAATATTAATATATATTTATCTTATATATATAAAAACTCGATAATTATTGTTATATTTTTAAGTAAGAATATCCATAATATATTTATACTAGTTTTTTTTTAACATGCTTCACATATTAATTTCCATTATGATTCATTATAATTTATTTTAAAATATAATTTAATTTGAAAATATTTATATTTTAAATATTAGTATAAAAGCTATATGATATATAAATAATTTACATGAATATTATGTGATAGTATTGTGAGAACCCATACATGGGCTAGGAGTTTCATGATAAATTGCTTGATTTTAGGGCTATTGTGACAAAGTGTGTGCTTTCATGAAATTTCATATACTATGTGATTTATGAGCAAGTGACATGTTAAACTAGTTCTACTATGCATAATATGAATTTTGAATATAAAATAGGTGATTTATATGAAGTGCAAATGCATAAAATGATTTATTGCATACAAAGTGAATTTTCATGCACAAAGCAATTTTTAAGTATAAAATAATTTTTATAAGTATTTTAAAAATATTTTAAATTAAATGTTTTTTAGGGAATTTTAATAAAAATAATAATCAAAATATTTTATTTTTAATACATTTAAATCATCCCATAAATTGTATTAAAACCCAACTCACTAAAACCCAATACACCTAAGCACTCATAACCTAGCTCATTAATGGCAATATTGTAATTCTACACCCAAAACCCCAATGTTAACCTAAAGTTTGGCCACCCTAGCTTGTAGCAGCCTCCATTCTATTTTCCATCAAATTTTTATAGAATTTTCTCTCAAAAATTCTCTCTTGGATGAAAAACACAAAGTGCCTCCAAACCTTGCAATTTTGTGATCTTCTTCGTAAGTTTTTCTCTTATTTCAACTTACTTTTTGATTTTTATGAAACTAACCATGAATAATCCATATGAGAATGTTTATTTACTAATTTTCTTCATATTAAAATCAGCCTAGGTTGTGTTTTTGAAGGAGAAACCAATTTTCAACCATGAACATACGTCTCTCTTCTCAAATCCATCAAAGGTGAACCCTAAAACCTAAAAATCAGAATTTTCATCCATATGAACATGGGGGGGCTGATTTCTACATTTTTATGTTCTAAATTGATTTTTGTTATGTTTACATGAAAAATATTGGTTTAAATCATGTGTTTACATATTATTATAATGATCAGAAATAATGAAAAGCAAGGAAAATCCATGGTTTTTCATGGCTATGTGCTTTTGACTTACATTAGGATTTTGATCCCAAGGCCTAAAATTTTTTGTGAGATACATTTTAATGATTATTGATATGTGTATATGAATGGTACATGATTTAATTACATGATGATTGAAGGAGTAACTCTAAGAAAACTCCTAGAGTGGTTCGGCTATGACTAAGGCTTCCAAAACCCTAACTATCATGTTTGGCTAAAATATATATATGGATAAGTAGTATGTGAATTGTATTAATTGTAAAGTAATGATTCTAATTTTCCTATGGGATTGATTGTATGATTCGGTACAAAGGAGACAAGCATGACTCTTTTAAGGTTTACTTATTAAGTTGATATGCATGGAAGATAAATAATGTACCAAGTTGGAAGTTGAATTAAATTGATGTTGAGATTATGATTTTTGTGTTTGGCTTTGGAAAAGTCTTGATATGAACTACCAGGTGATTTCATGTGAACTTAAGAAGGCAAAGTATGCAAGACTTAAAAGTCAACTTGTTATGTATAAGTGATGAGTGCAACTCTAAGTATATATGACTGATATATATACATGGGGTAATTATTGGATAGAATAGTATGATGTTAAGCAAATGCTAAGTATTGAATTATAATATATATTAGAGCTTGAGGATTGTTAGAAGTGCAAAGGCTATAAGCATTGTGTTCATGTTACAAGTACAAGTTATAATGATATGTGAACCTTTAAGATTCTTGAAACCCAAGTTCCTTTCTATTTTCAATTATAACTATATGATGTCTTTGTTAAGATTGAGTTGCCAAAGGATCATTCCCAAAAGTAATTTCACCAATGCCTTGAACCTCTAATGCCAACTCATCATCAACGAGGTGAGGGGAATAATGCACTAAGTTAAGTCCATTGATGTTGCCTCTACTATTGACCTGACCCATAACCTCACATCACCAATCCTAAACTCTAAGGCCATTATAGCCCATACCATTGACCTAATCTATAACCTCACATTGCCAAACACCAACACTAACCTAGCCTTTACAAAGTGATGAAAATCCTACCCCACCCACTATTGAGAAAATCTTGAAGCATAGCACACTAGGACAACTTCCCATAATGGAAAAAGGGTTCAAGAAAAGTAACACGTACACTCCCTTCACTTTTGTTGAATGGGAGAGTAAAGAAGAAGCTACTATCACTAGTCAACATCCTATGAGATTGGAAAGAAGAGCCTTTTCTAAATTGGCCATGTCCTTAAGCGTTGTTTATAGAATAGCTTTAAAGGCTCACCTTATTAAGCCCTTAAAGCCAAGAGCACCTCCTAACCCTTTGCCTAAGAATTACAATACTCATGAGTACTATGACCACCATTAAAGAGCAAGACACAAAATCGATGTATGTATGGCTCTATGACACAAAATTCAAGACATCATTGATAATGGAGACATCATTCCACCCAGGCAAAACCTAATATTACCATCAATCCTCTTTTGAACCACTCAACCCATCCAACTAACTCAAGCTTTATCCAATGACTAACACTTTGAGGAGAGCATTGGCCTAGTTGATGTGCTCTTGTTCAAGTCCTACAATCAAATTAAGTCTAGTCAATCCTGAGTCTGAGTTATCTAAGGTTCGAGTTTGAGTCTTTTGAGTTTGTTGAATCTTTCTCTTAATTTGAGTTTATCGAGTCTTGTGCTACTTTTTTTTCTTTTTAGTCCATAGTTATCCAAAGTTAGAGTCAAATTCGTCACTTGTTTCTTTCCTTTTAAGTCTGTAATGACTTTTCCAGTTTGTCTTAATAAAAGTTTAGATTTTTCATATTATATCTCATGCATATTCTTTTTTGAATGTAACTTGAATAATACACTATAAAAAAAAAAAAAAAAAAAATTTTGCACACAGTACACCATAACATTATGCCAAGTCAGAGATTGAAGATGGAACAGCTCTTAGAACTCAGTTACTATATATATATATATATTTTTTTTTTTTTTTTTTTTGCGCATTAAGGCTATCTTTCCTTAACCTGAGCTAGCTAATTGTTTATTTAGGGAAATCAAACTTAAAATCCTCAATTAGGAATGAGAACATCTTAATGGCTATAGATTAATTAACAAAAAGAATCTAAGAAAGGTCATGTCAAGTTTTGAAGTAGTCAATTTGCTAAAATAGGGAAAGGCCTAATGAGAAGCTACAAAATAGATTGAAGGGCTAATAAGATTGTCATGCCCAACTTTTTTCCACATTGTAATAAGAACTATATGGACCTAATTCTCCCTAAAAGAAAAGGAATAAAAGCAATGCAATGGATATGTAGGCAGCCCAACCTAGGCACGGTCTAAATCATAGTAAAAATATCTTTTGTTTGTAAAGCATCATGTCCTCGTATTCTCTGAACCACATCAATCGAATCCTTATTTGTTTCCTCTGCCAAAAAAAAAAAGAAGAAGAAAGGATAATGTGTCATTTAAATTGGATTCTATTCTGAGTCATATCTCTGTTTGAATCTATCGAGTTGGTCTAAATAATTTATCCTCATGAGTAGTCAAATAATTTTATCCTCCTTAGAGTCGTCCTTCTTTGTGTCACCCTTTTTCTTCTCTTAATCATTCAAAGGGCAAAGAAAGTTTTCAAGCTGAATACCAAGTTGCCATAAATAAAATTGCCCTTACCCATCATCAAGGGCATGTCATTTGACGACATTCATATTCTTTTTAAGTAACCTTTAGTCAGTCCACCACCTCTTATCAAGGACAAGATCTCTAAGTCATGTTCTCCTATTAAAGTGCTTAAGTTACCAAAAGACTCAAATAAGATGGCTTTCCCTCATTCCTAAAAGTTCATCTCGACCTTTATGCCAATCCAACTAAACCCAAAAAGCATTATCCCTAAGAGCCTTCCTAGCTTAGACATTCTGTGAAATATTGCAAAAAATAAAAGAAAAAGAAAAAAGGAACAATCACAAAGCTAAAGCCCTTGGTGGAACCATAATCAATCAAAACTCATGAAAATCTGCATTGCCAAAGCCATGCATAGGAAGCCCATAACCCCCTTTGCATCCTTATTTTCTTGGCAAAATGAAAGCCATGCACACTTTCTAAAAGCCTCAACTCTCATTTCCAAAGCTCTAGCTTCTTGATGAAACCAAGCCATTTAAAGGGTCCTACCATGAACTAAAATCAAGGCATACCCCTCTTATCTAATCAAAGAAAGCTTGATCTCTAAAATCTAAGTGAACCTTCCAAACTCATCCAAGTCATTTATCCTTGTAACCAAAATGTTGTCATACCATACCAGAACAAGAGCCAAGATTAACCAAATCCTAATACCTACCAACCCATTTGTTCAAACCTTTTGACAAAACCAAAACCAAACCCTAAAAGAAGTCCAAAGCCTAGACTACTCAATTAACCACCCAAGCAACCCAACTAGGCCAAGAGCATAAAAGAAAACATTAGGCCACTTAGAGTGAACCATAAATTTCTGTCATCTTTGCTAATCTATAAATTCCATCATAGCCACATGCTCCCAAAATCAAACTAGGAGTAAACCATCGACACTCCGTTACCAAAACTAATTCATTCTAAGGTCTTGGGAAGCCTAAACAAATAAATTTTCTTCAGAATCTGAAACAAGCCACTTGTTTACTAAATCCATTATAAACTAATTAGATGTCCTATTCACATGATAAGCCCTAACCCATATCAAAATATTTAAATTGATGTCCTCTAAAGTAGGGCACCTTCCTAAAATCACCTTTTCAGATAACCAATCATTAGTTCAAGGCATCCAACTTGCATAAGCGCCTTTCTACTTAGGGTCTAGATTACCCATCATTGTCGTCACTCAAAAACATCATAGAATTGTCAGACCTGACCTTTCTAGAACAACCTTAGGAATGCACTAAAAAAATCAATCAAAATAATCAACTTGTAACCTGTATGCCATTTTTAGGAGTCAGTATTACATGTAAATTGCATTCATAACATACATAGAGCAAACCCGTGAATCCACCCTCTTGTATCCATACATTCATCCATTATGTGCATTCATCTTTAATGCACAGATCATCCATAGTGTGAAAGTTAAACAAAATGTCCATGAATCCCAAAGCAAGCATACATAAACATACATCATCTATACATTAATATCTATGTAACCATCTATAAACATGCACCCTCATGCATTCACCAAGCTAATGACCTCTCCTTCTTTATATCCAAATGTCATTTGCCAAGTGATATCAAGCTGAATCGAGAAATTAAGAGAGTCACCTCTATCCAATAGATACTCACATTCCATATAATGCACCACTCTATGAGTTCGCCAAGCATAATTTAAGATAATTTGCTGGAGAAAACAAAATCATTTTTATTAAGGATCATTCCCAAAAGTAAAAATTAGGTCCCATTAGAGGGCATCACCTCCATTTTCAACAAGGATCATTTCTAAAAGCCAAAAGAAAGATCTTATAAACAGCATACCCTTGAATCATCATTTTCTGCCAATTTTTCACCTGACTTGCCTTCATCTCTTATTAAGAGGCATCAACTTCAAAATCATGATTACCTCTCTAGCCGAATGTCACATCCCAATTTTAGAGATATGACGATCCTAAAATATAGGGAGATATAAGATCACCGACACCTGTAGAACCCACTTATACATATACAAATACTGCCTAGGATCGTAGCTAAACCTCATACATTAACTTTAATATCCAATAATAAGGAAAACTTTAACTAGCGAAAGCATGAATTGAAAATCCTTTCAAATACAATCCATATGAAAAGAATATTTAAGACTCAAAATAATTTACCAAATAATTGATATTCCAATAATGAAACTCCTAAAGCATGTAAAAAGACTCTTTATAGTATAGCATCATAGTAACCTTGATAAGAAAATTCCCTCAAGTGGAGTAGATTGCTTGAGTGATCACCTCCTTATAATGCTCACTTGGAACCACACAAGGAAAAGGGGTGAGATAAATGATCTCAATGAATAAACAACATAGCTTAAACAATAACATATATTCCCTTAAAAAGGGCCCATAGCTTATAACACATAGTTCATGATTTAGAATTCATAATTCATAACTCATGGTTCAAAGTTTACAATTTAACAAGGTTAGCAGAAATCACACTTATTACTTATGAGTGAAGACCCTGCTCAATTCACTCGTGAGTGAAGACCCTGCTCAATTCACTCGTGAGTGAAGACCCTGCTCAATTCACTGGTAAGTGAAGACCCTACTCAATTCACTTAAGGGAGAGCTAGCATCATACCAAATTCCAACTCCCAACTTGTGACTTGTAACTTGTAAAGAGTTATGGAATTGATCAGGCTCCATGGCTAGAACTACCCCATCTAGCTAAGGTGGATACACAACCCCTATCTATTGGGTTAAGACCATGTGTGCAAGTACCGATGATTACCTACATCAGCATGAGGATTTCTGCATAAAGGGTTGATAGATACTATAGCTAGAGCTAATAGCAAACACTTATAATAATAGAATTTAAGAATACAATCACATGTAATATAATAGTAGTAGCAATTTAACTTATTGAACAATAAAGGAATAACAGTGTGATTCTAGAAAGAAAGTAACGTAAAGCAATAATTCACAAAGTTTCTTTATCATAGAATAATCAAAATGGTTTCAGACCAATTATCCTTTAGCAACCCAAGCTTATAAAGAATTTATATAGACGTAACTAAAAAAATAGAAAAGAATTTGGGTTTCAAGATACCAAAGGTTCACAAATATGATAACTTGTACTTGTAACTTGAAACATAATGTTTACTCACCTTGTGGCTCCTTTGCTCTTATTACTTGTAGTCCTTTTTGAACTTCTAATATATTCCTCAAGCTCTAACATAATATTTAATTTGATACTTACTATTTATTCAACATCATGCTATCCTATCTCATACTATCCCATGCACATATAACTTTCACATACACTTAGAGTTACACTTAGAAATGCACTCATCACTTGCATATAATATGTTGACTTTTACAGTCTTGCATACTCTGCCTTTATAGACTCATATGAAAACACATAATAACTCATATCTTGACTTCTCTAAAGTCAAACACAACATATCATGATTTTAATATCAATTCAATTGAACATTTAACTTAACATACTTATTACTTTTAACTTATCAAGTAGCCTTTCAAGTATCATGCCTATCTCTTATGACCAATTCGTACAATCAACCTCGTCATCCATTTAAGATCATTAACTCATTATTAACTATCACATCCCAACTTTAGAGATATGATGGTCCTAGAACATGGGGAGACATAAGGTCACCTACACTCATAAAATCCACTTACACATATATAAGTCATGCCTAGGATTGTACCAAACCTTATACAATAACTCATTTAAAATATTATATGAAAACCTTTAGTTATAGAAGACAATAATTAGATACTTCATATATAATCCATAAGCAAATAATATTTATAATCCACTTGAAACCTTAATAAATAACTTCTCAAAATAAACATCAAAAATAAATATTCCCGGAGCATCAATCGACAATCCTTCATAGCATAGTATTATTAAAGACTTGTACAAGGAGTTCCCCTAAGCGAAGTAGAATGCTTAAGCTATCACCTTGCCTCCTCATATTACTCACCTAGAACTATACAAGGAAAAAGGGGTGAGATAGATGATCTCAATGAGTAAACAATATAGTACATTCATTAACATATATTCCTTTGAAAAGGAAACTCATAGCTTATACACATAGTTCATGATTTACAATTCATGAATCAAGTTGCAATTTAGCAAGGTTTTCAATTTAGCAAGTTTACAAAAATCACACTTATAACACATAGAGAGTGAAAGATGTTGCTCTATCACTCGAACACATAGAGGAAAGGTGACATTAAACCAAATTCCAACTCCTATCACATAGAAGGCATGAAGCTGATAAGGCTCCATGGCTACAACTGCCCCTTTCTAGCAGAGGTGGATACATCAAAACCTATGCACACAGTCTTAACCCGATGATTATCCCGCATCGGTATGAGGACTAATGCATAATGGATTAAAGGTACCATAGCTAGAGCTAATGGTAATCACATATAACAATAATATTTAAGACAATAATAACATGTATCACAATAGTAATAGCAGTTTAACTTTTTGAACAAAATATACAAGAATAATGTAGTTCCAAAAAGAATATAAGTTAGGGCAATAATCACAAAAGAATTATCATTAGATCAACAAAAATGGTTTTTAGCCCAATTGTCCTTTGGCAACCTAAGCCTAATAAAGAAATTATAGAGTTTCATTTTGAAAGTAAAAAAGAACTTGGGTTTCAAGAATATCAAGGGTTCACATAGTATGATAGCTTGTACTTGTAATAATAATATAATGTTTACTCACACTTGTAACATGAACATATTGTTTACTCACCTTGTAGTTCCTTTGCTCCTAGTACACATAGCCTTTTTGAACCTCTAAAGCTCCTCAAGCTCTAACATAATATTTAATTCAATACTTAGTATTTATTTAATCATGATGCTATCCTATTCCATAACTATCCCATGCACATATAACATTCATATACTTTTAGAGTTGCACATAGAAGTGCACTCATCACTTGTACATAACATGTTAACTTTAAAAGTCTTGTACACTTAGCCTTTATAGGCCAATATGAAAACACATTACAATCATGTCAATACCTTTCTAAGGTTAACACAATATCATTACCTTAATATCAATTTACTTTAACAATCATCTTAGTACACTTAACACTTCCATAAATGTCAATTTAACAAATAACCTTTCAAGCATTATGCTTATCTCTTATGACCAAGTCTTTCAATCAATCTCTTCATAAATTCATGATTATTAATTCATTATTAACTCATCATACAACCTACTTCCATATTATCCAATCACATTCACATATTAATCAAAACATAAGGTTAACATACCTTAAGTATACCAAATTGCTTCTAGGCTTATCTAAGGTCATTCCTTCAATCAACATGCAATTTAACCATTTATCATTCATACATACATGTCAATAATCAACAAAATACATCACATAAAATTTATAGACATTGGGATAAAAATTCCATTGTAGGTCGAATGCCCTTTAAAAGAGAAAACTAAATTTTCTTACTTCTCACACTTTCTTTGTATGACAATAATATGTAGAAACATGGTTTGCACCAAGATTTTTCATGTAAATCAAACAAAAATCATTTTAGAATATAAATATGTAGGAATCAGCACATATATCAATCCATATGCATGAAAATCTCCAACTTTAGGTTTTAGGATGAAAAACCATGAGTTTTCTTATTTCCAGTATTTTACGATCATTATACAATATGTAAACATATGATTTAAACCATTATTTTTCATTCAATCACAATAAATATCAATTTAAAACACTCATACACACCAATCAGCAGCCATAGATATTTATTATGCAATAAAATTCTAAGTTTAGGGTTCAAAGTGAAAATCGTGAGTTTTCTAGCTTTTTTATGTTTTCCGCAATATTATG
The DNA here is from genome assembly GCA_947687605.1 of Reutealis trisperma. Lineage (NCBI taxonomy): Eukaryota > Viridiplantae > Streptophyta > Magnoliopsida > Malpighiales > Euphorbiaceae > Reutealis > Reutealis trisperma. The sequence continues at coordinate 1,144,366 of CANTUT010000059.1, forward strand.
TAAACACATGATTTAAACCATTATTTTTCACCTAAACAAAATAAATATCAGTTTAGGATTCCATTATGCACAAATCGGTAGCTATATTACTGTAATGACCAAAAAATTTTAGAAAATAAGGAAATTTATGGTTTTCGTTCTAGAACCTAAAAGTTGGAAAAATCTATGAATATATATATATATATATATATATATATATATATATATATATATATATATATATATATATATATATATATATATATATATATATATATATATATATATATATAGGTTCTAGAACGAAAACTATGAATTTCCTTATTTTATGAAATTTTTTGGTCATTACAGTAATATGCAGAAATATTATTTAATTCGATATTTTTCATCTAAACACATCAAAAATCCATTTAGAAAACAATTATGCAGGAAACAACCCCCTCCCCCTCCATTGTAGTTTATGCATAAAAATTTCAATTTTGAGTTGTAGGATTCACCTTTGGAGAAATCTCGTAGAAAGGTTAATATTTTTGGTAGAGAAAATTAATTTTTCTTTCAAAAACTTATCCAAACTAAATGAAATCTATAGAAATTAGTAAATATCCAATTCAAAATAATTTTCTTATAATTTATTTCATAGAAATCAAATAAGAAATTGAAAGAGAAGAAAAACTTATGATTACAGTCAAAAAATCACAAAGTTAAGAGTGTTTTTTAGAATTTCAGTAGAGAGAATTATTTTGGGGAGAATTTTTCTATCAAAATACTAAAATAACAAAGTTTGGCCACTGGAATTCTAGGGATGGCCAAATTTCTTGAATTTATATGTAGGATTTTGGGTAATTTCCAAGATAGTAATGAGCTAGGTTAAGAGGGTTTTAGTGTAGTGGACTTTTAGGTATTTCAGCATTTTATTTTAATTTAGAGGTTGACTATAGGTAATTTAAAAAAAACATTTTTCTTATTATTTTCTGTAATATTTTCCCTAAAACATTTATTTAAAAATTATTTTAAAATACTTATAAAAATTATTTTATGCTCAAAAATTGCTTTTGTGCATGAAAATTTATTTTATTTAAAATAAATTATTTTATGCAAATGCACTTCATATAAATCATTTATTTCACAATAATAACTCATATTATGTATATTAAAATTAATTTAACATATCACATACTCATCAATCACATAGCACATAAATTCCTATAAAAGCACACACTTAGTCTTAATAATTCTATGTCAAGCAAATTGGTCATGAAAACTCCTAGGGTGGGTGAGGATTGTTACATTAACTTATCATAAAACTTATTTCCCATATCAATTAATCATATAAACATATTAATCACATTATAGAAATAGGGTTAGGAAACCCTAGATATACCTTATTGTATCTAGACTTATCCAGAGTTATTCCTTCATCCAACATGCAATTTAACCATTTATCATTCATGTATATATGTCAATAATCATTAAAACACAGCATAAAAAATTATAGACAGTGGAATAAAAATCCCTACATTGGCTGAATGCCCTATTCATGGAAGACATGAATTTTTCTTACTTTTCTTACTTTTCGTTTATTACAGTAATATATAAAAACATGGTTTAAACTAAGGTTTTTTATGTAATCAAAACAAAAATCATTTTAGAACATGAACATGTAGGAATCAGCACCAATATAGATTCATATGCATGAAAATTTTCCAATTTTAGGTGTTAGGGTGAAAACCATGAATCTTTCTTATTTTCAGTACTTTTTGGTCATTACATTAATATGTAAACACATGATTTAAACCATTATTCTTCATCCAATCATAACAAAAATCAATTTAGAACATAAATATATACAAATAATAGACCATACTTATTCATGAAAATTCTAAGTTTAGAGTTTAGAGTCATGAGTTTTCTTGCTTTTCAGTGTTTTCTGATATTACAATAATATACAGAAATATGATTTAACTTGATATTTTTTTATCTAAACACAACAAAAATTAGTTTAGAATACAATAATGGAAAATTTTCTCCCTCCCTATTGAGTTTATGCGTGAAAATTCTAACTTGAGTTTTAGGGTTCACCTTTGGAGGATTCACATAAAGAGGTTTATGTTCTTAGTAGAAAAATTGATTTCTCTCTCAAGAATTCACCTAGGCCAAATTTAATCAATGAAAATTAGTAAATATTTAGTTCAAAATAATTTTCTCATGATTAATTTCACAAAATTCAAATAGCAAATTGAAAGGAAAGGAAAAACTTACGAAACGATCGCGAAATCGCAAAGTTTAAAGGTATTTTGTGATTTTCGGTAGAGAGATTATTTTTGAAAGAATTTTCTGCTAGAAATATGAAGAATAACATAATGGTTGCTGTCTAAAAAAGGGCTGGCCAAATTTCTCTCTTTATAATTAGGATTTTAGACAATTTCCAAGATTACCCTTAATGAACTAGCTGAGGAGTATTTTGGCATAGTGGGCTTTTGGGAATTTGGTCTTTTTATTTATTTTATGGGCTGGTTATAGGTAATTAAAAATAAAATATTTTTCTTATTATTTTTATTAAAATTTCTCCCAAAATATTTATTTAAAAAATTTTTAAAATGCTCATAAAAATTATTTTATGCTTAAAAATCGCTTTGTGCATAAAAATTCAATTTATGCGAAATACATATTTTTATACTTATGAACTTCATATAAATCACTTATTTCACAATAAATATTCATTTTATGCATACTAGAATTAATCTAACATGCCACATACTTATCAATCATGCCACATATGAATTTTCATAAAAGCACATATTTTAACATAATAGCTCTAAATTCAATAAGTCAATCATGAAACTCCTAGGATAGGTGTGGATTGTTACACTCTCTCCCTTAAAAGAAATTCATTCTCAAATTTAGATACTTACTTATATGTTCTTGAAAAATTGGGAATGCTTCTGCCACTTCCCTTCCTTAGCTTCCTAAGTACACTCATCCATTCCATGATTATGCTAATGGACCTTAATCATAGGTATCTCCTTGATACACAACTTTCTCCCCATCCTTAGTTTGAAGTTCTACTTGCTTTTCTCTACAGTCAATACAAGCTCCGTGCTCATATAGCAAATTCATTCCTAAGATCTCATCGAATTCTAGAACACCAAGTTCTATCAACTCTATAGGAAGTTTCCATCCATCAATGTCTACCTTACTATCCTTAAACCTATACTTTACTTTCATCATTATTCCCAAAGGAGTCAGCACTACTAAGGGTTCATTAATTAATTCCTTATCTCTACCGTGACTCTTAACAAAATATGGAGACACAAATGAATGCATAGCACTAGAATCAATCAAGCATCTTGCACTAAAAATTTGAATGGGAATAATACCTTCTTCTTTTAAATCACACTAGATTAATATTCTTCCTTTGACTATACTTGTTATCTATATAAGTGATAAAGAAATCCCAGGCTTTCTTATTGTTCTAGTGTATATGGTAACATCTAAGCCACAAATTCCTTAATATACTTCACTTACTTCATACCGTATACTTATGTATATATAATGTAACTGATTTGTCTCATTCTCCTACTGATCATTACTAAAAATCATTTCTCTTGTTATGGTGTCAATCATAATTATCATTTAATAACTCCATATAATTCATATATCAAGTGATTGTAACATGTAAGCATTTCACACCTCATAACATTATACCCATCAATCATTAATCTAAATTAGATCAAAACTTAGTCAACTTCTCTTTCTAATCTACTTAACCCCACTATCAAATTGTCATACCTAGCATGCATCTAACATGAGCACCCATCATATAATATCACATCACAGGACATATATCACCTAGCATGTATCACATATCATGACATGTATGATGTATCCTAATCACGTAACACATAACCTATAGCATAATGAGCTCTCCTATCATATTTAAAAGTTAATAATCTCCTAAGCAATCAAAGATCAAACCTAAGCCAAACAACTAATTAGTCATATAATAGCATTCATATCATATAAGTCCTATGCCACTAGACTAATAGTTACCTGCTACTAATGGGAGTCTTAGTTGTGTCTCTTATTTTTGGCTCCTCGCTTTTGAGGTTGAGATGGTCCAGGTGGTGGAGGTGTCGAGGCCACATTTCCTAAGTTCCTTATCTAAAGGCAGTCCTTGATGCAGTGACCCATTTGTTCGCACCTCAAACATGTGCTAGAGACCTTTCAGCAAACTCCAAGATGTTTCTTTCCACACTGGTCACAAGTGGGAAAGCTCTGTTTAGATTGTTCATTTCGCGATCCAGGTGTTGTAGTGGCTAGTGATGATTCCTTCCCTCGACCTCCTCCTCCTCTATATTGGCCTCTTTGCCCCTTGCTCTTATGCTTCCCCTTTTGTTCATGTTTAGCTCATTTGACTTTCTCAGCCATATATCTTGTCTCCACTATCTTAGCCAAGGTCAAACATTCAGTCACCGCTAATAAGTTAAATAGAGGTCTTATCAACCTTCTTAAAAAGCATTTGACATGACTAGCTTTAATAGGCATGATGTTGACAGTGAATCTACTAAGTCAGTTAAACTCCTTAGCATACTCTGAAACTGACATTCCAGGCTTCTGCTTTAGCTGCTCAAATTGCATGCCCTATCTTGCCTTTCGCCTTTAAGCAAGAACTTATCCATCACTTCTTTCTTAAACTCTACCCATATAGGTGGGTCAGCTCCATAAAGACGCTCCTTAATGTTTCTCTCATACTAATACCATGCCTTTTTCTTGAGTTAGAGTCCTACCAACTCAATCATTTTAGTGTCAGAGCATGATAATTAACGGACTAGCTTATCCATCTCATCCAAAAACTCATGAGGGTCATCACCCTCCTCGCTGCAAAAAGTAGGTGGCTGTAGCTTTTTGAACTTTAAGACAGTCCTCCCTTTATCACGTAACTGCTTCCTCTCCCTCTAAGTAGGTGCCACTACCATAGGTGGTGGAATTCCATTCCTTTCTTGTGCTAGCAGCACTTCCCTCCTTTGAGCTAGCGACTCATCCAATTCCTCGCGTGAGTCCCTCATTTCCTCACACATAACATGAACCTCTTACAAAGAGGCTTACTTGATAAAGCCCATAGTTAGTGTCCTCAAGTTAGATCTTCCTCTTGACCTCGTCAATGCAGAGGCAGCATTTGAGGCAGTATCTGATATTGCATCCTCATTAGCCTTAACAGGTTGGGCAGTGGTGCAAGCCTTCTTCTTGGGAGGCATTTTACTACCACGATAAGGGAATTTAGTGCCAACTCCCTTTTAACCTATCTAACCCTATTACCATACTATCATATTTACCATGCATTCAACATAAGTACTTATCATATCATGTCATAAGACACCTACCATATATCACTTATCATATAGCATACATCATAGAGCACATATCACATATCATGGCATGTATCATGTATCATAATCATGCAACTTATGGCATCATAATTTCCCTATCATATATAAGTCTATCATGTCATAGGCAATAAAAAGAAATCATTCCATACTAAGTAACTAAGCAATCAAAGGAAATATCATACATATCATATAAGGTACTACGTCATTATGTTGATCATTACCAACTACTTATCTTTGCCCGCATATGTCCTCCATTAGGGCAGTTGTTGGGTAGGCTTCAAGATCGAGTAGGTGAATGGTCAATAGGAGAGCACTCAACAGTATATGACCAATGTTACTACATTGGTAACAAAGAAGATCTCTATCCTACTGATGTCCAGCCGAAGACAAATACCTCAATGGTGAGCAGTCTCCCCTATGCTCAACAATCTCTGCCCTAATTTGCTTAATATCCTCCCACAACGTATGCACTAGAGACCTCAGACTTTGATTTTCCTTTGCTAGGTTCGAGTAGTCCTCTTCCAACTTCTGAATCTTATTATAAACCTAATCATAATCCAGGCATTCCTCAAGATCTTCCTCCTTGTCAGGGGTCTCCTCCCTCTTGGGGAATATCATAGGCATGACTTTTTCGAACATCTCAAGCCAAGTCCTCTTGCAGGTCACATGAGGCGTTCTAGGTTTAGGTCCTCTCACAGGGGTGATCTTCATGGTCATCTGGTAAGAGAATCGTAAGGCACACAAACAAACAATAATAAAGAGTACTATAGCTTATTAGGAGAACTATACTAGCGATAAATTATAAGTGACATGACAGGAAAATTCCTATGCTCTAGGATTATACTTAATTAACCTAATAAATAGACAAGTCTAAACTAGAATTTAAAAACTATAGCTCTAATACCTTCTTTATCACATCCCAATTTCAGAGATATGATGGTTCTAGAACATGGGGAGATATAAGGTCACCCACGCCCATATAACCCACTTATATAAATACAAATACTACCTAGGATCATACCAAAACCTCATACATTAGCTTTAATATCCAATATTAAGGAAAACTTTAACTAGCGGAAGCATGAATTAAAAATCCTTTCAAATACAATCCATATGAAAAGAATATTTAAGATTTCAAACAATTTATCAAATAATTAATATTCCAATAATGAAACTTCCATAGCATCTAAGAAGACTCTTCATAGTATAGCATCATAGTAACCTCAACAAGGAAATTCCCCCAAGTGGAGTAGGTTACTTGAGTGATCATCTTGCCTCCTCATACTGCTCACCTGAAACCATAGAAAGAAAAGGGCTGATGTAGATGATCTCAATGAGTAAACAACATAGCTTAAACAATAACATATATTCCTTAAAAAGGACCCACAGCTTATAACACATAGTTCATGATTCACAATTCATGATTCATAACTCATGGTTCAAAGTTTGCAATTTAACAAGGTTTGTAGAAACCACACTTATTACTTATGAGTGAAGACCCTACTTAATTCACTCGTGAGTGAAGACCCTGCTCAATTCACTTATATACACTGGTGAGTGAAGACCCTGCTCAATTAACTCAAGGGAGAAGTGGCAACATACCAAATTCCAACTCCCAACTTGTAACTTGTAAAGAGTCATGGAACTAATCAGGCTCCATAGCTAGAACCACCCCCCCCCCCCCTTCTATCTAAGGTGGATACACAACCCCTATCCATTAGGTTAAGACCATGTGCACAGGTATCGATGATTACCTATATCAGCATGAGGATTTCTACATAAAGGGTTGATAGATACCATAGCTAGAGCTAATAGCAAACACTTATAATAATAGCATTTAAGAATACAATCACATGTAAAATAATAGTTATAGCAATTTAACTTGTTGAACAATAAAGGAATAACGGTATGATTCCATAAAGAAAGTAAGGTAAGGCAATAATTCACAAAGGTTCTTTATTTCGGACTAATTGTCCTTTCACAATCCAAGCTTTCAAAGAATTTATATAGACATAACTAAAATAAATAGAAAAGAACTTGGGTTTCAAGATATCAAAGGTTCACAAACATGATAACTTGTACTTGTAACATGAAACATAATATTTACTCACCTTGTGGTTCCTTTGCTCCTATTACTTGTAGTCCCTTTTGAACTTCTACTATTCCTCAATCTCTAACATAATATTTAATTTGACACTTAGTATTTATTCAACATCATGCTATCCTATCCCATACTACCCCATGCACATATAACATTCACATACACTTGGAGTTGCACTTAAAAGTGCACTCATCACTTGCATATAAAATGTGGACTTTTATAGTTTTGCACATCACTTGCATATAAAATGTGGACTTTTATAGTTTTGCATACTTTGCCTTTATAGGCCTATATGAAAACACATAACAACTCATATCATGACTTCTCTAGAGTCAAACACGCCATATCGTGATTTTAATATCAATTCAATTTAACATTCAACTTAACATACTTATCACTTTTAACTTATCAAGTAGCCTTTCAAGTATCATGCCTATCTCTTATGACCAATTCATATAATCAACCTCATCATCCATTTAAGATCATTAACTCATTATTAATTCATCATAAAACTTATTTTCCATATCAATTAATCATATAAACATATTAATCACATTATAGAAATAGGGTTAGGAAACCCTAGATATACATTATTGTCTCTAGACTTATCCAAAGTTATTCCTTCATCCAACATGCAATTTAACCATTTATCATTCATGTATACATGTCAGTAATCATTAAAACAAAGCATATAAAAATTATAGACATTGGGATAAAAGTCCGTACATTGGCCGAATGCCCTATTCAAGGAAGACATGAATTTTTCTTACTTTTCACACTTTCTGTTCATTATAGTAATATGTAAAAAATGGTTTAAACCAAGATTTTTCATGTAATCAAAATAAAAATCATTTTAAAACATGACCTATAGGAATTGGCACCCATATAGATTCAATGCATGAAAATTTTTCAACTTTAGGTGTTAGGGTAAAAACCATGAATCTTTCTTGTTTCCAATACTTTCCAATTATTACAGTAATATGTAAACACATGATTTAAATCATTATTCTTCATTCAATCATAACAAAAATCAGTTTGGAACATGAATATATACAAATTAGCAGTCACGGACCATACTTATGCATTAAAATTCCAAGTTTAGAGTTTAGAATGAAAATCATGAGTTTTCTTGCATTTTAGTGTTTTTCAATCATTACAGTAATATACAGAAATATGATTTAGCTTGATATTTTTCATCTAAACACAACAAAAATTAGTTTGGAATAAAATAATGCAAAAATCACTCCCACCTCCCTTGTTAAGTTTATGCATGAAATTCCAACTTGAGTTTTAGGGTTCACCTTTGGAGGATTCACGCAGAGAGGTTTATGTTTTTGGTAGAAAAATTATTTTTTCTCTCAAGAATTCACCTAGGCCAAATTTAATCAATGGAAATTAGTAAATATTCAGTTCAAAATAATTTTCTCATGATTAGTTTTACAAAAATCAAATAGCAAATTGAAAGGAAAGGAAAAACTTATGAAACAGTCGCAAAATCGCAAAGTTTGAAGGTATTTTGTGAATTTCGATAAAGAGATTATTTTTCAGAGAATTTTCTACTAAAAATATGAAGAATAATAGAATGGTGGCTTTCTAAACAAGGGCTAGCCGAATTTCTCTTTTTATAATTATGATTTTGAGCAATTTCCAAGATTACCCTTAATGAACTAGGTGATGAGTATTTTGGTTTAGTAGGCTTTTAGAAATTTGACCTTTTTATTTATTTTATAGGCTAATTATAGGTAATTAAAAATAAAATATTTTTCTTATTATTTTTATTAAAATTTTCCCCAAAATATTTTCAAAATGCTCATAAAAATTATTTTATACTTAAAAATCAGTTTGTGCTTGAAAATTCAATTTATATGAAATAAATATTTTTATGCTTATATACTTCATATAAATCACTTATTTCATAATAAATATTCATTTTAAGCATACTAGAATTAATCTAACATGCCACATACTCATCAATCATGCCACACACGAGTTTTCATAAAAGCACATATTTTGACATAATAGCTCTAAATTCAAGAATCAATCACGAAACTCCTAGGGTTGGTGTGGGTTGTTACAACAAAGTAGCTAAATGACCTTTACCTTCATCAATGATGCATAAGTCAAATGCTCATTACATGAAGCCAAACAAACCCTCTCCACTTTCAAAGACCCATCAAGTTGAGTGGCAATCCTACATAATCTAACCAACAAAATGTAACTTTCAAAGTCCTTTTAATCCCAACAAAGTCTCTTCAAGCCTTCCAAAAGGCCTAACCTTTCACCTTTAGAAGCCCAAGTTTCCTTAGCACAACCAAGATCTTCTCAAAATTTCCTGAGTCAAGATAGGGATCATCAACCAAATAGACTTCCCAAACCAAAACAGGGATCATCGACCAAATAGACTTCCCAAACCAAAAATAGGGATCATTAACCAAATAGATTTTCCAAACCAAGATTGGGATCATTGACCAAGTAAACTTCCCAAACCAAGAAGAGGATCATCAATCAAACAAACTTCCTAAACCAAAATAAGGATCATCAATCAAACAAACTTCCTAAATCAAGACTAGAATCATCAACTAAACAGACTTCTTTAACCAAAACAGGGATCATTAACCAAATAAACTTATGGAACTAAGATTGGGATCATTAACCAAATAGACTTCTCGAACTAAAAGGCCATTAGCATTACTAACAAAGATACCAAAGGGCATTTCTTTTATCCCAATCACCAAAAATCTCCCCAAAGACACTGGGGGCATATTCCTTTATCAATTAATTCACTTGTAAATGTTTAGATACGATCATCTAGACATCCCTATTTCTTTGTCCTGCCTTTTTTAGCAAAATCATTTTCACCTATAAATATCTAGTAACAATCACCTATGCATCCCTGTGGTCCCTTTGAATCAATCACATCCTTCACCTAGAAATTTCTAAATAGTGAAATCCTTTTGGTTCCCTTTTCCATTCCTTTTATCGAAGATCCATCCAAATCGTTCACCTAGAAATGTCTAAACAATGACATCCCTCTCGTTCCTTTTTCCACCTTTTTTATCAAAAATTTATCTAGGTCCTTCACCCAGATATATCTAATCTAGGCATCCCTCTAGTTCCTTTGCCTGCCTTTTCATCCAAATCAACTAAATCCATCAATTCACCTAAAAATATCTAGCCATTAGCCAAGATATCTCTTTGGTTCCTTTTCTCGCTTTCATTTATCAATCAATTTCATCCATAAATATCTAAAAATATTCACCAAGACATCCATGTGGTTCCACTTTCTACCTTTGTTTCCTAAATCCATTAATTCACTAAAAAATATCTAGCCACCAGCCTAGATATCCCTTTGGTCCCTTTTCTCACTTCCATTTATCTGCCACATTTTTCACTTATAAATGTTTAAGAATGATATCTTAAACATCCATGTGATTCTTTTTACCATCTTCCTTTTTTGACCATGTCTCTCACCTAAACATGTCAAAGTATTGACCTAGACATCACTTTGGTTCCTTATACCATCCCTTCTTCTGGGTTCACTATTATCAAAATTGCCTTACATAAAAGACAATTCTAATGAGGGGGTAGTTGTGAATCCTTAATTTTTCACCCTCATCATCATACTACAACCTAACAATTGCTAAGTTTAGTGCACTATACAGAGCTTATATGGTGGTCCCACTAGTTGATTAGCGGGTGAGCCCAAAAAGAAAATTTCAGCCTTCAAGTGCATTACTACCTAGATACCCAATTTTCCAACATAAATCAACATCAATCTCAAAAAAAAAAAAAAAGAAAAGAAAAAGGACTACCACGTGGAGCTACACAGGTCTAGCACGAATCCGCACACCATCTATGCAGATTTGTACCTTGCTTGCATGACAACCGCTCCGACTTAGCATAAATCCAAGCTGGTGGTCTCCTATCTAGCCTAAAAATTCTCAAAATGCCCATCCAACCCAATTTTTAACCCTTTTCTAGCCCTACACCTCCTTGTCCTTTCACATTTCACTTTTCCAAACTACCCTCATCCACCTTTGCTTGTAAATAGGCCTCTAAACCATTCATTTCTCTTCACCTTTTGAGTAGAATTGATGGCTATTTTCTAGTTCCTCTTTTTCTCTCCCTCCAATCAATTTCTTTTAATTAATTAATTAATCTTTTTAATTAATTAATTAACTCATCCTAACCAAGTTAATTAATCCTTTTAATTAGCTAATCTCTTTTTTTTTAATTAATCACTCAATTAATTAATTAATCTTTTTAATTATTTAATTAATCATTTTTTTCAAAATCAAATTAAGCTTTCTTTAATCCACCCAACCAATCCAATTAATTAATGAATCATTTTAATTAATTAATCCATCCATTTAATAATTCTATTAATTAATTAATCTTTTTAATTAATTAATCAATCCACTCAACCCACTTAATTAGTTAATTAATTCATCAATCAAACTGTATGTTCTCATCCTCTCTCGTTGAGAGGATCCTCACTTCCTGGTATTGATGAAACTGAATTTCGATCCGACAAAATCCTCTACCTAACTCGAGCAAAGGTACAACCTTTTCCCCATCAATCCAAATCAAAAACAAAATTAATCTGATCAATCTGTAAACCTCTCCACTTAATCATGGAATAACCTACGTGGGTCAATCAAACTGTATGTTCTCATCCTCTCTCGTTGAGAGGATCCTCACTTCCTGGTATTGATGAAACTGAATTTCAATTCGACAAAACCCTCTACCTAACTCGAGCAAAGGTACAACCTTTTCCCCATCAATCCAAATCAAAAACAAAATTATTCTGATCAATCTGTAAACCTCTCCACTTAATCATGGAATAACCTACATGGGTTTTGATCCTGATTCAATAGGGTACATAGGCACATTTGGAATATAAATCCAAATCCCAATCAGTCTCCTTTCTCCTTTTATTTTCCAATGTAATTAGTATATTTAATAATTGATTTAATTGTTTTGGAATTAAGGAGCGATTATGTGGTTCCTTAGAATCCATAAGGACTAAAGGGAACACTCTCTTTAATTTATGGATGTTTTACTTAATTGCTCTTTAATTTTTCCATGCATTCATATTATACTTATGATTGTCATTTAATACTTGCCATTCATGAAATTAATTTTTAAAGTCAAATTAAATTTAAGAGCCAAATTTAGATTATTTAACCAAAAATCTAGTCTCCGAACTCAATTTGATTTGAAGACTAGTGATTTTATCCTTTAGTAAATTAATTGAAAAATTAATAAATTAGACTCACAAAATGGATTTTTCCTTTATTTTTTATTTAAAATAAATTAGAATGGGACTCCTAAATCCTTTTCAAAATCAAAAATCAATTTTTGGAATGATAGTCATTCCAATCATGAGCACTGAAACTCATGCCATGAGCTCCTTAAAAATTGTTTGCCTTTCCTTAAGGCAAATTTCTTGAGTGAGGGAGGGACATTCGGGCGAGACCTCACAAATTAGTTATTAAATATAATTAATTATCTATACTATTGTCACACCCTATGTAAATCCTTAATTTTACACCCTCATAATCTAACCGCAGTTTGATACCTGTTTAGATTAGTGCACTACGTAGAGCCAATACGGTGATCCCACTAGCTTGTTAGTAAGCAGGGGTCAAAGGGGCAGTGCCCTATTGAAAAAATGGACTTCTTTAATTTTGTATCCTCTAGTTTGTATTTGAAGCTTTGAAACACCTAGGCTTGATAAACATACCTCCAAAAGCCGAAATTGCCAAAATTAAGAAAACTCAAAAATGGAGCCTCAGGACACAAAACCTATCCCTTTGACCTTTAAACTACCATAAGATTATCTGAGATTGAATAATGATTACAATGCAATTGGAATAATAAAAAACGGATGAGAAATAAGTAAGAATGAGTGAAAATAAGCCAAATAGATGAAATCAAAGCTAGCGACCACATGTCCATATGCAGTGACCATAGGGCCTTATACGGTAACCACAAGAGCCCTTTTGGTGATCGCACAGCCATGTGCAGTTGCCAAATTATAACTGCGTATGCCATGTGTGAAATTGTAGTGCCTATGTGCGGTTGTCCTTTTATTTTGCTAATCCCACATCAAAAGTTATATAGTTCAACCTCCAGTCTTCTCCCTATATAAACAGGCTCCCCCAACTCATTAAGAGACTTCTAACTTACTTGACCACCCCTCTGATCTTAAACCAAATAGTTCTTTTAAATCTTAAGTCCAAAAGGAACAAGAATTCTAGTTTTAAAGATTTTCTTTTATTTTGCTTTTGTTGGGTCATCGTTTAGAGGCTACTCTCTTCAATTCCATCTGCGAAAGTTTTCCAACAATGTTGTTCTTCGTCTAAGGCAAGCCACCATCTTTCGTTTGAGGCAAGTTGTCAGTCGCTGCCTTTTTGTTTCCTTTTCTTTCTTTGTCTATTAATTTATTATTTTTCCTCCTTAGGATCTCTTTTGCCTCTAAGACTCTTTGCCTTTTCTATTTCTCTTCTACCCTATACTCTCTAATTACTCAATTTAATTTGATTCATGTTAATTAAAATCTGACCTAATTAACAACATGAAAATTAATTAAATTGGTTAAATTAATTAATTCAATCCTCCTTTTAATCAATGAACTGAAACATAATAAAAGGCTAAGACTAAAACTAACTCTTTTCTCAAGAAAGGTGAACTATGCGAATTTTGATTCCCATTTGAAGAGATATATAGGCATGCTTATTTCAAACTTCAAATCCAACTAAAATAACAACATTCCCCCCTTTTTCACCTTCTTCATGTAAATTAGGATTTTTTTTTCTATTCTTTGTTTTATTGTGTTGCTTTAGGATCAGTTTGAGAAATATGTGACTTTTCTAGAATCCCATAAGGGATAAAAGGGAATATCCCCTAATTTGGTTTGTATTGTTAATTTAACTCTTTTATTGTTTTCTTTTTTTTGCTTTATTATGGAATGAATGAATGGAATGAATGGTTGTACATTTAATTGTTCATGTATATATAATTGTTCACACATTTATAAACTATTCATGAAATTTATTTTAATGTCATTTTATATTAAACTTACCAAACTAATCTTTTTTTAAATAAACCAAAAATCTAGTCCCCAAATCCTTTACGGTAATCGAGGACTAGTGTACATTTTCTATTGAAATAAAATTAGAGTTATTTAATTAGGTTTTTCCCTTAACCACATAAAATAAAATTAAGGTGGTGACTCTAAATCAATTTTCAAAATCAACCAATTTGAACTCGAGGTTTCATCATGAGTTCAAACCCAAATAAGCATTTTGATTCTTTTTCAGTAGATCAAACCGATGCTCGAGCGAAGCCTTGCACCCTAACTCTAATGGTGTGACGATCTTAAGGCATGGGTAGGTTTAAGATTGCCAACCATCCGTAGTACGTACTAAGCAACAAACCTAACTTATTATACATCATGCAAACCATTAATCAAATTAATTATTTCATACCAATATCCATCATTCAATACATTAGTCATATCAAATACCTAATTCAATTCCAATGTTCACTATAGATCAAGGATCTACTCTCATACTATCATTCATAATAAACAATGGCAAAATAATACATCAATAATCAATCCAAAGGAATCATTCTATCTAGTTCAAGCTCTTAAATATGTTCAACAGAGTAACTATACACTATTAAGAAAAAATAGCCTAAATGGCCATCATTTATATCAAAGGAGTTTCCACTATTCAATATCAAATTTACAATTTGTTCATGGTAGCAATAACAATGTCAAATACAAATTTCAAAAGAATGGTTAACAAATTAATCAATTTGGTATTCCATGACTTCATGAAGAATGATGTTCACTCAAGGTGGGTCACATGCATAAATATATTTCGTAACTTACCTTAAATTTAAACTATTCCAATCCAAGTTCAAACACTTTATCTTGATTAGAATTCTTCAATAACTTGGCCTACACAAGAATGGCCAAACAAATAATCAATCTATGGTTCACAAACTATAACTCAAAGATTAAATCTTCTAAATTAATATAAGAATAATCTATACTTATATCTCAGTAGCACTTATATCACATTTCCCTTAAAAAGTAACTCATATTTTCAACATTGAATTTCTAGGTTTTCCATAAATTTCTATCTAATTATCATTACTTGCAATAATTACCATTAAGTGCTTATATCTAACTCTACAATAATGCTACAACACTCTATTAACAAAGTCCATAAAGTAATTTGAAGGATTAGCAACTTAACTCAAAAGTCTCCTTTAATTTCAAATCCAAATTTTTCTAAGATTCAAGAAGAAATCCACTTAGATCTTGAGCATTCTTTAATTTTCTTAAGTATTACTTTGATTCCTTAAGTTATAATGACCAATCTCAATCTTAGAGGTGTATCGATGGAGTTTGGTAGAGTTTGGGGTTGTTAGAATTGAAATAAAAAAGAGAGAGAATTAGAATTCACATTTAGAAAATCTGCTCCTCTTATTTATAGCCTAGATTTACTTAGGGACATGACCTTTTTATCACTACGTTGAGTTTCAATACTTAGGGGGATAAATCTATCACTACCCTAAGTTTATATTTCTTTTTAAAACCTCATCTTTTCTTATTTCTAACTCATCAAACTCACTCCAAATACTTCCAACACTTCTCAAATTACCACATATTGCTGCAAACCTGATCCACGAATATCATTCCCTTATAATCAATATATTCATAATGCAATATCAATAATATCAATATAGAATAATCAATATATCATTCAAATCACAAAGAAATGTACAGTGCACAATTCTCAACTTAGCTCATCCATCCATAAACAAGTTATATGTATACATATCAACAAAAGTCTCAAACATTACAACTATATATAAATGTATGAAAGAGGGGATAAGCAAATTTATGCAAGAACACTTATTAAGTTTTCTCTAATTGTGGATTTATGATGGGTAATATAGTCATTTATTAATTAAATAATATAATCATCTAATTATATTGAATTTAAATAAGGAATGATGAGTTCAATTAAAATAAGAAAAGTAAAATAATTATTATTTAATATATAATTAATTATTTTGCATAATATAATTATTATAATTAAATAATTTAATTATCTAATTATATTAATTTAATTTAAATAAATAAAGAACGAATTCAATTAGAATAAAAAAGAATATAATTAATTATATTTAATTTAAATAAAAAATTCAATTAAAATAATTTATTTTTTATATTTTTCGAATATTAAAAAGTTTTTTAAACAAGTTTCTTAATATTTGAAAAAATTAAGAATTTTGCTCAGAACTTCTAAATATTTGAAAAACATTTAAAAAAATATAATTTTGTAGAAGCTAGAGAAATTTTAATTTAACTTTAATTGTTTAAATATTAACAAGCCAGAGAAATTATAATTTGACTTTCATTGTATAAATTATTACTTTATCCCACTATAATTTTAAAAGGAGGAATGATCTACAAATGGCTAGGCATGAATTAGTTATTTTAGTCATTAATAATAATTTGTATGTTCTAAAAAAAAATAATTGTTTGTACAAATAAATTCAATCAGAATAATTTGTGCTTTTTTATGGCATTTCAAACATTAATAAGTTAGAAAAATTTTAATTTGACTTGATTATTCAAATATTAATAAGCTAGAGAAATTTTACTTTAACTTTGAGAAATTCTATTGTAGATTTGAAAATTATTTTTAGCTCTATAGGAAGATTGAGCAGAAAGAAAAAAAAAAAAAAAAGAAAAAAGGTACACTAATTGAGAATTTCCTTTAACAATAATGAACAACATCCTATTATTGTATTATCAAATGTCCATATGCTCTTTTCTAAAAAAAGAAAACTAATTTATTTGCGATTCTATAAACACTTAAATTTAATATTTGTTTTTTAAATTTTTTATATTATAGCCGAAATTTAACTATCAATATTGAAACACTTAAATTAAATTTAATATTTTTTTTAATTTTATGCTATAGCCAAGTTTCAACTATCAAAATTGAAAATTAATACTATTCAAATTAATTCAAATATATCAGAAGTTTATGATATGATATTATTTTTAAATTTTAGCTTTAATAATTTTGGAAGCCTATTGTTTATTTATAAGAATACTAATGTGATTATAATTTATGAAATGATCAGTTGATAAAAAGTTTTTATAATCAAATATAAAAAGATTTAGATAAATATCAAAAATGAGTCTAAAAAAAGTAAGAAAAGCATTTCAAATAAATTACCAAATGATATATATAGATAAATACTTTAATTTATTATATTTATATAGTAACATATATTTTTTTAAATTTGAATTTTACATAAAATATATAATTAAAGTTTATCCTATTGGATTGTAAAGGAAATAAAGATGTGGCAAACACAATAATAATGATATTAAATATGTTAATAGATATTTGCTTTTCATATTATTAACAAATATTTGTTTTATGTCATAGATATATATTAAAATTTTGCTTTTGATAGAAACATGAATATTTGCATAACTCTATATAAAAATATTTAAATATTGATAAAATGTGTAGTTTACAAATATAAAAAATCTATAAATGTATGTTTTTGAACATGTTACATTATTAAAGTTTAGTTAATCATATATTTATTATATTACTTCTTATTTTAAAATTTTATTATATCTTATTTTTTATTTATCATAGAAAGAAAGAGACATAGCAAATTCTATAAGAAATTAATTGGCATGAGAGAAAAAAATATTATTTTCTTATGAAATTAATTAAACAATATCATTTAAAAGATGAAATTAAAGTTTTCATTATAAAATAGATTCAAAATCAATTATAAAAGCAAAAATAATTAATATTGAAGAGAAATAAGAAAATGAAAAAGCTCTACTACTAAGGAAAAAGCTGCAGATCAAAAAATATTAAAATTTTATAATTATAGCATGATTATTTTCTTTTATAGGGAAAATTATTTAATTTTTTTTATTAACAATAATAGAGACCAGTTTATTTGTTTTAATAAAATTTTAATTTGCAAAAATAATAGTTAATTTTTTATTTTATGATAATATATTACATTATATTTCTTTATATTTTGATATTTAATATCAAAGTTGTAAAAATATAAGTTGTCACAATAGAATAAATTAATGTATTCATTAATTTATATGATTAGAATTAATAATTTATTGTAAATATGCTTATAATACTATGTTAATTACCTATGTAGTTTTCAGAGGCAAGGAAATGAGAAATTAGTAAACAATTTTAAAAGTTTATCTTTAAATAAAATTATTATTTTATATTTTTTAATTAACAATTCCAACTGAATAAAAATAATATTAATAATAAACAAAAAGTTTATTCTTTTGCTTAGCCAAATAATACCAAATTTATTTTTTGATAAAAAAAGAAAGGAATAAACAATATTCACACTTGCTAAAGTACGATTAAGTCTAACTTTTTTTTTGCATGTTATGTCTATTAACAACAAAAAATTAATTATAGTTGCTCATTGATTTTCTCTCTATTTGCTAAGTAAAAAAAAACTAATCCAAAGTTCAACTTATTGAATCTTTTGAAGGAATAAAGCTATTAAGAATTTCAAATTATTAGATTATTAAACAAATTTCAACTTATATTAGATAAAATCTTTATTCAAAAAATAAAAAGATAAAAGTATGAAATTTAAAAAATAAATATAGATAAATAAATAAATTGAGTTTAAAATATCTAATATAATATAAAAAAATATATAGATACGTAAATTTTTAATAAGAATTGAAAAAGACAAGTTAAATCAGATTTTATATTTATTTTGAATCAAAAGATGCTTTTATTTTATATTTATTTTCGATTGAATAGTTAAATTATCAAAAATTAAAAAAAAATTCTATTTTTCATTTATTCTATTACTTGCTAGAACTAAGGTTCACACTGACGCACATAAGTATAAAATCCAAATACAACACAATACCCACGAGCTACGCTACTTATTCTAGGAACAATATACCATGTTGCGACCTGCTTCTCGAGGCATGGGACCAGCACTAGGGCATGGGATAGTTTAAGGCTTTTAGTACTCATAGTCAGCTTGACTAAAAAAGACAACAGACAAGACAATATATAATGATTTCATAAGCTCTTTATTCAAGGCTACAAACCTGCCTGCTAACAGAGTTATCAACTCACATCACATCGCATCACATTACATCAATACTAATATACAACAATAGTTTCAACATCACAAAATAACTGTCAGCAGGGAATCCCGTTATACATAATACAGATAATAAGTGTTAAATCCAAAATAATATCAAAATACAGATAATGTTACTATAATTACATAATTCTAAAGAAATAATACAATCACCAAATAGGTTTGTATGAAATTCTCTGCCGGAGAAGAAGGGTAGGGAAAACTCAACAATATTCATAACTTATAAGCCCATTCTACCACCTGGAAAAAATTAGGGAGACAAGGATGAGCACCTCAACTGAATGAATGATACTAACTAATATATAAAACTAGTGCCTCAGTATTGATATGGAAATATAATGCTAATGCAGTGATGTCATCAAGACAATTAAAGCATACAATCAAATAAGAATGGGAGTTAGTCCATAAGAACTACACTAAACCTCGATGTGGGGAGCCGATCCCCCAAATCTGGCTCTCTCAATCCAAATAATGTCTCTTATAACCAATATAAAAGGTCCCAACCATCACTCGAATAAGCCACACAGCACCGATCTGACTGGCCATAGCAAGGCAATAAGAGGGCTTCTTATTGTCAG
Source organism: Reutealis trisperma (assembly GCA_947687605.1). Lineage (NCBI taxonomy): Eukaryota > Viridiplantae > Streptophyta > Magnoliopsida > Malpighiales > Euphorbiaceae > Reutealis > Reutealis trisperma. The sequence goes on from CANTUT010000059.1 coordinate 1,164,645, forward strand.
CCGCCAGTCCTAGCTCATCTTATCTCAATCATCATAATCAAATCCATTTTCCTAGGTGATTCTTACATCATCCCAATCTCATCCAGTAACCACAACCATCAATTCACATAGCTAATGTACAAACACATACAGATGCCTTTCTATTAATCTAATTATAACGCATATATATATATATATATATATATATATATATATATATATATATATATATATATATATATATATATATATATATATTTATTTATTTATTTATTTATTTATTTATTTATTTATTTATTTATTTATTTATATATATATATATATATATATATATCTTCTCTATCTTAAATTTAAGTCCCTCTAGTCGAAGACATACTTCAGACTCTTATGATCTGTGTATATCTCATAGGTCTCACTGTATAAATAATGTCTCCAAATCTTTAATGCAAAGATCACTGCTACCATCTCTAAGTCATATGTGGCATAATTCTACTCATTTTTCTTTAACTAATGAGAAGGATAAGTAATTACTCTACCATGTTACATCAATACACACCCCCAAACCAACCCTTGATGCATCACAGTAAACGGTGTAACCACCTACACCTGAAAATAATGCTAGCATTGGAGTTGAGGTAAGACAATCCTTGAGCCTCTGAAAACTTTCTTCTCATGCTTTCATCCACTAAAATTTGACATTCTTTTAAGTCAAATAAGTTAAAGAGGTTGTTATCTTTGAGAAGTTCTAAACAAAATGATGATAATATCCTGCTAACCCTAAAAAGTTATGAACTTCAGTGATTGTAGTAGGCCTTTCCCAATTGGTGATAGCTTGTACCTTTTTGGGATCCATAGTTATGCCATCTTTAGTAACCACGTGACCTAAAAAGGTGTCAACCCTCAATTTTACACTCTCATCATCCAACTACAGCCTTAGCACCTGCTAAGTTTAACACACTATGCGGAGCCGTTACAAAGGTCCCGCTAGTCTGTTTGCAAGCGAGAGTTTGGGGGCAACGCTTTGCCCCTAAAAAAAAATTTTATAGCCTTCAATTACATTGCTACCAAACATCTAAATTTCCTAAACTCCATACCAACCAATCTCTAAAAAAAAAAAAAGAAAAGAGCCGCCACTTCAGCTACCGCACGGCAGCCATGCAGCGCCGCACTAAGTCTGTGCGTCACTACAGGTCCTGATGGTTGCAGCATGCTGCAACCATCTGGTGTAGTGCCACACCTGTCTGACATGAGTGGACCACAGAAAATGACCTTTTACCCTCTCAGCTAAATTTTCAACCCTTTATAGCCCTATCCTTCATTGTCTTTTCACATTTTCACTACCTAAACTACTCTCATCCAATTTTCCTATAAATATCCCCCTCCACTTCTCATTTCACACCACCCTTTGAATTTGAATAGATTGCTATCCTCAAATTCCTCTCTTCTTCTCCCTCTAATCACTCTCTAATTAATTAATTAATCTTTTTAATTAATTAATTATATCAACCCAACCAAATTAATTAATTTTTTAATTAACTAAAACTATTTTTTTAATTAATCACACAATTAATTAATTAATTAATCTTTTTAATTAATTAACTAATCACTTTTTAAAATCAAATTAATCATTTTCCTTAATTCACCCTTCCCCCAAATTAATTAATTAATCTTTTTAATTAATTAATCCATCCATCCTTTTCATCATATAAATTAGTTAATTAATCATTTTAATTAATTAATTAATCTTCCAATCCATCCAATCACCCGGTCCCAATAAAATGGAATTTCGGTCCAGCAAAACCCTCCACCCACCAAAAGTCAAGCTATCAGCCTTTTTCTCTCAAACCCAAATCAAATCAATTAATCAATCCAATCAACCCCTAAACCCGTCCACTTAATCGTGGAACGAATTATATGGGTTTTGATCCCCATTCGATGAGGTACGTAGGCACGTTTGGAATCTAAATCCAAATCCCAATCAATCTCCTTTCCCCCTTTTAATTAATGTAATTTGTGAATATTTATTTTAATTGTATTACTAATCCCCCATATACCATGCATTCATGTTGTGCCATATTCATGCATTTTCTTTAATATCATCTCATAAATGTTATTCATGAAATCAATTTTTCTAAAGTCAAATTAAATTTAAGAGCCAAATTTAGATTATCTAAAACTAAAAATCTAGTCTCCGAACTCAACCTGATTCGATGACTAGTGATTTTTATCCTTGGGCAAATTAATTAAAAATTAATAAATTGGAGTCATTTGGGTTTTTTCCTTAATATTTTCCCAACTAAATAAAATTAAGGTGGCGACTCCTAAAATCATTTTCTAAATCAATCAATCTAAACTCGAGGGTTCCATTGTGAGTCTAAGCCCAAATGAGCATCCAAATTCGCTCTAGCTGATCGGGCCGGTGCTCAGGTGAGGCCTTACAGCTGGCGAGTCCACTGGGGACTAGTTGCCACCTTTTTTAAAATAAAAAGGAAAATATAAGGATTACTATTTGGTTAAGGAAAATTTTTTCCAAAATAATCTCCATTTGGCTCATTAAGTATAATTTGACTTTCATGTATCACTTTGCATAATAAAGGTTCATTGCCTAACCTTAGCTTTAGGAAAACTTTTAGGTGGCGAGTAGCATTGGCTTGATAACTCTCTTTGAGTATGTTGGGAGATAGCAAAAGCATTTCACCCCGCGATGAATCTTGGATTATTTTGATGGTGTAACGAGCAATCAGTAGTGTTGGACCCACACAAGGCTTTTTGCCTCACATATGGCTAGGTATATGGATTCTCTAGTGGGACAGCAACCCTTAAATTAAACCACCCTTCACCCTTGTGCATGTAGTCACCCTAGAGTTAACCTTAGGTTCCATGTACCGTAATAATGGAGATATCTGTACATATGCCCATTAAACCTTTTCGGCATGCATCACGACATTGCCACGCAGGCATAACATGGAAAACTCAACAACATAACACCTCAAAGACCCAAATTCATGGTCTATTATCCCAAATACCTCTCACACTCACCTTGTCAACATGTAAACTCGGTGACCAACCACGTGGAATGAATCATTTTCCCGACACACCTTCCCCTTTTTTTTTTCTTTGCAACTTTATATTCTTACCTGTTTTCTATTTTCTCTTTCGATCAAGACATGATGAGCACCTTTTTTGCCAACCTCCTCAAGAAATAAGGGAGACTTTCCAAGACACACTCACCATCGCTCGTAAGACCCAAGCTGAAACTTTCACTAATGCTCTCAATGCCCAGTCTATCGCCTTTACTGATGCCTTCAACTCCCAACACCAATCAACATCAATGAGGTCGAGGAAATGACCAATGCCACTGTCACTCCCCCTCATGCTTATGTTGAGCCTGCATCTACCCAAGCTAGGACTAGCCATGCCCTTACTTTTACTCCTCCCATTATCGATCTCACTGATAATGGGAAAATACCTAAAACTCCAACCTCTCCTATCATGGAATTGAACACAACTACTCCCTCTCCCACTATGAATCATTTTCAACATGGAGATTTTTCTAGCTTTCCCAAAGCTAAGAAATTGATGGAGAAAATTAAGGCCATGGAGAGAACACTCAAGAAGGTCAAAAAGCACGAAGACATGATAGATGTCGACTCTTTAGCTCTCTTCCCAAATGCATGAGTTCTACCAAAATTTAAAATGCCAAACATAAACAAGTTTAATGGCACCACATGCCCCAAAACTCACCTTAAAATGTATGTGGGGGCTATAAGACCCTTTGGTGTGGATGATGAGCTTCTTGCACAATTATTCCATTAGTCCTTAACTAAAGCCGTTGTTAAATGGTTATTAGATCTCGACCAAAATCACAAGAAGACTTGGGATGACATATGCAATGCATTTGTCAAGCAATACCACTACAACATCGAGGTGGATGTCACCTATCGAGATTTGGAAACTACTAAACAAGGGCAAAGAGAATCCTTTACCGTGTTCCTTATAAGGAGGAGGTTAAAAGTAGCACAAATGGTGAACTGTCCATCTGAAGTAGAGCAAATTGAAATTATTGTCGCGAACCTCCTCCCCTAGTACCAGATGCATTTGCAAACACAATATCTCCCTAGCTTCAAAGCTCTCATTGCCACTGCCACCAAGATCAAAGATTTGATTCAATTAGGACAAATCAAGAATGAATCTTCTAAGTATTATAAGAACACTAACTACACCACCAATTCCACCTAAAGAGAGGGGGAGGTAAATGTTGTTTACTATTACCAGTTGATAAAGTTAGAAACAAGGAGGACTTTCTCTGAGCTGAGCATGCCCCTTAGCATCATTTACAAGAAAGCCTTAAAGGTTAATCTGGTTAAGCCTTTAGAACCACGACCTCTTTCAAACCCTTTGCCCAAAGGTTATAATACTAATGAGCACTACGAATATCATCAAGGGCTGAGGCACAAAACTAATGCACGTAAGGCTCTGAAGCACAAAATTCAACACCTCATTGATAGCGGAGACATCATTACTCCCAGACCCAAAGTCTAACACCATCATCAATCTTTTTTGAACTGTCGAGCTCACTTGACCATCTCAAACTTCACCTAATAATCAGTATTTTGAGAAGAGTGCTAGCGCTGTTGTGCCCCTATCTAAGTCCTCTGAGTCCATGTCCAAGTTGTTTGAGTTCATGTCTAAGTTACTTGAGTTAGAGTCTATGTTAGAGTGTTTTGACTCCATTTCTACCTGAGTCAAAGTCTACGTCAGAGTCTTTTAAGTCCATTTCTATTAAATCTTTCTTTGAATTTGAGTCTGTCAGGGCTTATGCTTTGGAGTCTGTATTTTGCCTTCTAGGTTTATCTTTAATGTACGCATGATAGGACTTTTTTCAATAATAAAGAGTTTAAACTTTCTGATTTGTTTTCATTTTTTCTGATTCATCTTTAAATGGGACATCTTAAAAAAAAAAAAAGAACAAAAAATGAAAAATACAAAAAACACAAAAAATGATGAAAAAGGCAAAAGGATTAATTAATTGTGAACCCTTAATTTTGCACCCTATCATCCAGCTGCACCTTAGTACCTGCTAAGTTTAACATGCTATGCAGAGCAAATACGGCGATCCCACTAGCTAGTTATCGGAAGGGGTTTAGGGGAGCACCCACGAAAGAAATTTTTTTAGCCTTAGTTACATTGCTATTTGGACATTCATTTTCCAACTAAAATCTGACACTACTCCACGTCTATAGCAGCGCAAATCATAATAGCCGCGTTTGACTGAAGTGGCCCGCCACGCTTCCCACACGCGGTAGCTGCATTAAAGTGAAGCAGATCTGCACTGCCTACTGGATTTAATTTTCGAAAATGCCCTCTCTTTTTCATTTTTTAATATTTTTTAGTCTTATCCTTTTTGTCTTTTCACATTTTCACTTCCCATATCAACCTCACCTCATTTTTCCTATAAATAGCCCTTCCATTTCTTCATTTCAAACACACCTGGAGTTAGAGTTGATAGTTATCCTCTAATTCTTCTCTTTTTCTCCCTCCAACCACTCTCTAATTAATTAATTAATCTTTTTAATTAATTAATTACCTTACCCTAATCAAGTTAATTAATCTTTTTAATTTTAACTAAAATTCTCTTTTTTTTAATCGCTCTATTAATTAATTAATTAATCTTTTTAATTAATTAATTAATCACTCTTTAAAATCAAATTAATCATTTTTCTTAATCCACCCTTTATCCAAATTAATTAATTAATCTTTTTAATTAATTAATTCATCCATCTTTTCATCATATTAATTAGTTAATTAATCATTTTAATTAATTAATTAATTTCTTGATCAATCCAATTACCTGATCTCGATAAAATGGAACTTTAGTGTGGTAAAACCCTCCGCCTTTAAAAGCAGAGGTATCTATCTTTTTCCTCACTCTCAAAACACCCAAACCAAAATCAATATGTTCAATTCCTAAACCCCTCCACTTAATCATGGAGCGAATTACGTGGGTTTTAATCCCCATTCAATGGGGTACGTTGGCACATTTGAAATCTAAATCCAAACCTCAAATCCAAATCCCAATCAATCTCCTTTCCCCTTTTGTAATTTATGAATGTTTCATTTTAATTTTCTCATTACACTTATACCATACTCATGCATTAATCGTGATATTGTCATATAATGTTTATCATCCATGAAATTAATTTTCAAAGTCAAATTAAACCTAAGAGCCAAATTTAGATTATTTAAAACCAAAAACCTAGTCCCCGAACTCAACCTGGTTCAGGGCTAGTGATTTTATTCTTGAATAAATTAATTGAAAATTAATTAATTTCAATCAATTTGTGTTTTTTCCTTAATGTTTTTCCAACTAAATAAAATTAAGATGGCAACTCCCAAAATTCATTTTCAAAATCAACCATATCTGAATCCAAGGGTTCCATCATGAGTCTAAACCCGAATGAGCATCTTGGTTCCTTCTAGTAGACTGGGCTAGTGCTTTGGCAAGGCCTCACAGCTGGCAACTCCACGGGGGACTAGTTGCCACCTTTTTTTAAATAAAAAGGAAAATAAGAGGATTACTATTTGGTTAAGGAAAAATTTTCAAAAATAATCTCTATTTGGCTCATTAAAGTATAATTTGACTTTCATGCATCACTTTGCATAATAAAGGTTCCTTGCCTAATCTTAACTTTAGGAAAACTTTTGGATGGTGAGTAGTATTGGCTTGACAACTCTCTTTGAGTATGTTAGGAGATATCAAAAGCATTCCACCCTACGGCAAATCCTCGATCATTTCAGTAGTGTAACTTGCAATTGGTACCATTGGACCCATGTGAGTCTCCTTGCCTCACATGTAGTTAGGTATATTGATGCTCTAGTGGGACAGGAACTCTTAATCAAACCACCCTTCAACCTGATGCATGTAATCCCCATCGCATCGACTCTAGGTTCCATGTACTATAATAAAGGAGATATTTATGCAAATGCCCATGAAATTTTTTTTTAACATGCATCATAACATTGCTATGTGTACATAACATGAGAAGCTCAACAAGGTAAAAGCCTTAAACTGGTGGTCCATTACCCCCCAAAACACCTCACAGACTCACCTTATCAACATATAAACCTGGTGATCAACCACTTGGAAGGAATCCTTTTCCCAACACACATTCACATTCATACGATTTTTTCCTTCACAATGCTATATTCTTACCCACCTTTTTTCATTTTTTTATCTGTTTCAAGGTACCAATGGGTAACACTTCTAGCTTTTTTGACCAAAAAGCAGTGAGCACCTTTTTCACCAATCTCCTCAAGAAACAAGAGGAAACTTTTCAAGCTACACTTACCACCGCCCTTAAGACCCAAGCTGACACTTTCACTAATGCTCTTAACGCCCAGTCTGCCACCTTTGTTAATGCCCTCAACTTCCAACGCTAGTCTATCATCAATGAGGTCAAGGAAATGACCAATGCTACTATTACTCCCTCTTCTGCTAGTGTTGAGCCTGCATCTACCTAAGCTAGGACTAGCCATATCCCTACTCCTACTCTCCCTATTATCAATCTCACTGATAAAGGGAAAGCACCTAAGACTCCAACCTCTCTTATCATGGACTTAAACATAACCACTCCCTCTCCCATTGCGTATCCTTTTCAAAGTGGAGATTTCTCTAGCTTTCTCAAAGCTAAGAAATCGATGGAGAAAATTGAGGCCATGGTGAGAACACTCAAGAACATCAAAAAGCACAAAGACATGATAGATTTTGACTCCTTAGCTCTCTTCCCAAATGCACGGGTTCCACTAAAATTTAAAATGCTAATCATGGACAATTTTAATGGCACCACATTCCCAAAACTCATGTCAAGATGTATGTGGGTGCCATGAGACCTTTTGGTGTGGACGATGAGCTTTTTGCTAAGTTATTCCAATAGTCTTTGACTGGAGCTACTATTAAGTGATTACTATATCTCAACTAGAATCACAAAAAGACTAGGGATGACATATGTAATGCATTTATCAAGCAATACCACTACAACATTGAGGTGGATGTCAATCGTCAAGATTTGGAAACCACCAAACAAGGGCCAAGAGAATCCTTCACTACATTCCTTATAAGGTGTATGACAAAAGCAGCTCAAATGTTAAATCATCCATCTGAAGTAGAACAAAATGACATCATCATTAAGAACCTCCTCCCCTAATATCAGGCTCATCTGCAAACGCAGTACCTCCCTAGCTTTAAAGTTCTCATTGTCATTGCCACTAAAATTGAGGATTTGATACAATCGAGACAGGTCAAAGATTAGTCCTTTAGTTTGAGGTATCATAAGAACACTAACCACACCACCAATTCTACCACCCAAAGAGAAGGAGAGGTAAATGTTATCTCCTATCATCAATTGATAAAGTTAGAAACAAGGAGGACTTTTTTTGAGCTAGGCATGCCCCTTAGCATCATTTATAAGAAAGCCTTAGAGGCTAATCTGGTTAAGCCCTTAGAACCACAACCTCCTCCAAACCCCTTGCCCAAGAATTATAATGCTAATGAGCACTGCGACTTTCATCAAGGGCCAGGGCATAAAACTGATGCATGCAAGGCTCTAAAGCACAAAATACAAGACCTCATTGATAACGGAGACATCATTGCTCCCAAACCCAAAGTCTAGCACCACCATCTATCCTTTTCTAAACCATCAAGCTTCACCCAATAATCAGTGTTTTGAGAAGAGTGCCAACATTACTATGCCCTTATCTAAGTCTTTCGAGTCTATATCTGAGTTCTCTGAGTCCATGTCTAAGTTTGAGTCAGTCGAGTCTTATCCTCTCGAGTCTATGTTTCAAGCTTAACCTTTAATGTAACCTATAATCATGGGACTTTTTTTATCAGTAATAATAAAAAGTTTAAACTTTTTGATTTACTTTAATTTTTTCTGATTCGTCTTTAAATGGGATATCTTTAAAAAAATGAAAAATATAAAAAAATGAAAAATGCAAAAGGATTAATTAATTATGGCATAAAGGAAAAGAATAAAAAATAACATATATTGCATTTACATGGCAATGGTGAAAGAGCTCATGAGCTCTTTTATACAAGATGAAGACATGATAGGAATGCTCTAAGCATCACAGTTTATAAGTTCCTAACCTATAAGAAGCTTGTTAAGGAGAAGTTGTGGAGAATGAAGACAGAATAGATTAAAAGATATCATGATCAATTGAATGATATAGATGCTCTGTATGACATTCAAGGCTATTAATAGAGACCAGTCAGGCACTTCAGCAAGAAGGTGAGAGTAGGGGTTTGCAAGAAGGAAATCTAGTTCTAGAAGAAACCCAAAGCCCCTATTCATGATCCAAGAGGAAGTTCAAACTAAATTGGGTAGGATAGTATAAGAAGATCCTATCCGACAAAGGCACCATCTTCATAAATATAAATTGAAATTAATTCTCCCATCCTGGCAACCTGGACTAGCTGAAACGATACATCATCCAAAAATGACATCTGCATTTCATTTTTTATTTTTCATGCATATGTAATAAGAACTATGTGGACCTATTCTCCCTAAAAGAAATAACTAATAAAAAAGTGATGTAAGGGATATGTAGGTAGCTCATCTTGAGTGCGGTCCAAATCATGATGCAAAATATTTTATTTGCATCACATTCTTATTTTCTTTGTGCCCAGTACATCATTCACTTCTTTTGCCTAAACAAAAAAAAGAGAGAGAGAGAGAGAGAGAGAGAGAAAAGAAAAAAAAAAGAAGAAGAGAAAAGAATGCTCGCTAAGTTGAAAACCTGAAAGAGCAGCTTAGGCAGAATTAGAGCAAAAATAAAAGATGTCTCATTTAATGGTGATCAAATCTTGTAAAATACAAATCCATCATTATGACAAAAAGGATAGCCTTTTCAATGTCATTTATAGCTTATCCTATTTTGTGTATTCTTGTCAACTTGTAATTATTTCAAAAAAAAAAAGCAAAAAAAGGGAGGTCATAATCCATCCAGTCCTCCTTTCTACCTTAACTGCAGTAGTCCTTCTCTGAACCTCCAATATAATGTCATCATCTCCTCAATATAGTCACAATCTCCTTATCCCTGCCATTGCAGTTTGAGTCACTACTGCAACCTATGGTGTCGCACTTCCAGTAAATCCTTGAGTCTCCTTCAAAGATCGAGTCACCCCTTTGTCTATGTTGCAGTCCTTTCGGCACTAACGGTTTCCCATACAGTCTCTCCTTCCTCAGTTGTGTCATCCTCTGTTCTTTTCAATAGGGTAGCCTGGTACTCTTTCTCAATTACCTGGCATACCTCTTCGTGGTCCTAAGTGAAATCCCAAAATAAACAGCCTTATAACTCCTCAACTAGCCATCACCAGATATCTCTGACAATAGGAGCTGTGATTTGTACAAACTCTAAGAAGAAAAACACTAGGGGTACACTCTGAGTCTACCTCATTTACCTCAAGACCCTCATCCCCTAGTGGAAATTTATTGAAGCCAAACCCAATAAGCAAATCACTTGATACCCATAATCCTCAGTCAAAAGAGATCTAATCCTTTACCATGATATATAGGCAGCCCATCTCACGTGCGGTCCAAATCATGATATAAAATATTTTATTTGCATCATATTCTCATTTTCTCTATGCCTAATATATCATGCAGTTAATTCTTTTGCCTAAAAAAAAGAAAGAAGAAAAAAAAAGAGAAGAAAAAAAGAATGCTCACTAAGTTGAAAATCCAAAAGGGCGACTTAGGAAGAATTAAAGCATAAAAGATGTCTTATTTAATGATGATCACATTTTACAAAACACGAACCCATCATTTTGACCAAAAGGATAGCCCTTTCAATGTCCTCTATAGCTTGTAGTCCTGTCAATCTGCAATTATTTTAGATAAAAATCAAAAAAAGGTTGTGTTTGAAGTCATGGTCTAGCTAGTCCTCCTCTACCTCCTGCAGTACACATCTTTCATGTCCTCATCAGAATCAAAGTCTGCCATAATCACCTCAAATAGGCATACCCCTCCTATAGATCTCTATAGTTCCTTCTGCTGCAGCAATAGAAGTACCAACAAAATCAGAACTGCTAACCATAATGGTATCAAAAACCTTCTCTTGAGTACCAGTAGTTTTGAAACTACTCCCAAAAATCCTCTTCTACAATTTAAAAGATGTAGTCCTTCTTTCTACCTTAACTGCAATGGTCCTTCTCTGAACCTCCAATGTAGTGTCATCCTGTTCTCAATGAAGTCATAATCTCCTTTGTTATCGCCACCGTAGTTTGAGTCACTACTACAACCTTGGTGTCGCACTTCTAGTAGATCCCCAAGTCTTCTTCAAAGATTGAGTCACTCCTCTGTTTATGCCAAGTCTTCTTGCTACCAATGGCTCCTCCTACAGTCTCTATTTCCTTAATTGCATCACTCTTTATTCCTTTCAGTAAGGCAGCCTAGTACTCTTTCTCAAATAGCCAAACCACCTTTGTCAATCACTTATCATACCTCTTTGTGGTCCAAAGTGAAATCCCAAAATAAACAGCATGATAACTCCTTAGCCAACCACCATTTGATAGCTTTAGCAATGGGAGCTATGATCTACATAGGCTCCAAGAAAGAAAAACTGGGGGCACATCCTGAGTATGCCTCATCTGCCTCAAGACCCTTATCCCCTAGTGGAAAGTCATTCAAACCAAGCCCAACATGCAAACCACTCGACACCCATAACCCCCAGTTATGAGAGATCTAATCCTTTACCATTGATAGTGTTAAAAATGTGTCCTCCAAGGGCAAACTACAAGCAACCATCCTATCTGATTTTTTACTAAGTCTTAATAAAATACAGACTGAAAAGTAGGGGCTACCACCTGAAAATGATCCATTGTTGACCTAAGTTATTTCAAAACTTAGTCAATCTCTATTTTGATCTTTGTCAATCAAATTGAAGGTTATCTAATGTTTGTTCAAGTGTTCATTTTGTAGAATATATCATTTTTATTGATTGAAATTGAAAGGAAATCAAAATCTCCCAAAGTATAAAAGATGACTTCTAAGTCGCACCCAAGACAGCAAAGTCTCGACCGTGACTAATAAATAGTGACCACAACCATGATTTCATGACCAGGACAATCAGAAGGCAAATTGTTCATTTTTCAACTTCGAGACTCAAAGAGCTTGCGACTACAACTAAGGGAGCGATACCTGATTCACGACCGCGAATTATAAGTCACGACCGCGAAATTTATACAACATTCAAAGCTTCCAATAGATAGTTGAAGAACCAACGAGAAGATGCCACGTGTGATCTAGCCATTGTGAACTATGAAGATCGCGACCGCAAAATACTAGTTGGATCATGAAAATGGAGTCGCGACAGCGAAAAAGGCTTAGTGACCGTGACCCAGCTCTGACAGTGCATTTAATGCAAGATATTGTGACTGTTGTGAGAATCCTTCTTGGTATCTCTTTGTAATGGGAATTTGGAGGGAAAAAGCTATAAATGCTCCCTCCAAAGACCCTCATCAAGCATCCAACAACTTTCATTTAAGCCAAACTCTTGCAATTTTAATTCTCAAAGCCTTACCTCATAATTGTTATCATTTGGTTGTTGTGAGAGCATTAATAGCTCAAAGGGTTAAATTTTAGCCTTAAAAACATATATTATTGGGTTGAGAGTGAGTCATTAGAAGACACTTGTATAGGTTTAAGTGTGAGCCTAAGGGAAACACTTGTAAGCATTGTCTGTGAGCCATTAAAAACACATTGTAAGTTTGGAGTGAGCTTGAAACTCCTTGTAAGTATCATCTAGTAGTAGAATACCCAATTGAGATTGGGGAGTAGATGTAGGGTTCGTTAATACTTGAACCACTATAAAATTGATTGTGTTCACTCTCCTTCCCTATCTCTTTCTATCTATTTTTTAATTTCCCACCAATTCAACCCACCTTCTTGGTACATAAGGGCAAACAAGTGGTATCAGAGCTTTGGTCTCATTCTTTAAGCTTAATTGTGTGAGAAAAGATCAAAATGGCCAATGAAGGGATGCATCACCTCAAGCCACACTTCGATGGTACCAATTATGCGCATTGGAAATATAGAATGGAGGTATATCTTGACAGTGATGTCATTGATGTTTGGGATTGTATAATCAAAGAATGGAAACCTCCATCAAGAAGAATTGATGATGTTGCAGAATTGGTTCCTAGATAAGAATAGGTGGGTACACAAAGAAAAGCTAATGGGAAAAATAAGATAGCCATGGTAATTCTTTTTAGTGCACTTTCAAGGGAAGAATGTGGTAGAGTTCAACATTGTTAAAGTGCATTTAGCATTTGGAAATCTTTAGAAAACTACCATGAAGGAACTAAACAAGTCAAGGAGAAAAAGATTCAGTTGTATATAACTAAAGATGAGCTTTTCAAGATGAAACCTAATGAAAGCATCACCGACATGACAAATATTCTTCTAGCCCTTGTCACCAACATGAAGAAATTGGGTAAAGTGTACACCTTGAATGACATAAACTACAAGATTCTCAAAACTCTCCCAAAGAAAGATTATAGAGCTAGAACTGTTGGCATAGAAGAAGCTAATAAGGATCTTGGAAAGGTTCCTACCGATGTCCTCATTGGAAAACTCCTTATCGAGGAAATGTCTCTATTGATAGAGAAGGAAGAAAATCAAGAGAAGGAGAGAAAGAAATCCTTAGCTCTCAAATCCTCCCTCAAAAGCAAAAAGGAATGTGGGAGCTCAAGTGAATCGGAGGAAAGTGAAAATGATGATGATGAAGAACTGCTATGCTCTCAAAAAGGATCAAAGACATCATCAAGAGAAGAAAGAAAGAAAAGAGGCCCTTTAGGAGATCATCATCAAATTACAACTCAAACTCAAGCAAAAAAAAGAAGAATGACATTACTTGCTATGAATGTGGCAAGCAAGGTCATATAAAAACAGAATGTCCCAATATCAAGAAGAAAAAGAAATGGGATAAGGAGAAGAAGAAGAAGGGCTTCAAAGCAACATTGGATGATGACTCCTCAAGTGATGAAGAGGAAGAGGATGTTGCAAACTTATGTTTCATGGCCTTAGAGGACTCATCAAATGAGGTAAGCTCTAACTCTTAATCTTGTGATGATATTGATAATGATATGCATGATTAAGATGAGCTAATTAAAGCTATGAATTTGAAATGCAAAAAGTATAAATCAAAAATGAAATTTTTTAAGGAAAAGCATTCTAAGTTGGAGGAGAATTTTAAAGAATTAGAAAAACTTATTTTAAGGTTGAAAACCTCCAATGTTAGTTTAAAAAGCTCATTGGAGAAAATCACTTCAAAAAACTCCTCTTTTAATTCTTTATATAAAGAAAACAATGCTTTGAAAATTAAGGTTGAAGAATTAAGAAACTCAATCTCAAAATTTCACAAAGGAAAAAAAGCCTTGGGTACTCTTATTGTATCATAAAGGCCACCCCTTATGAGACATAGTCTTGGCTTTGATAGCTCATCTTCATCCACATCCTCACCCACTATGTTCATAAATGCTACAACTCCTCAAACCTCTAGCATTAAGGTAATTCACAAGGAAGTGAAAACACACACTAAACCTCCAAGTCCTAAAAGGACTCAAAAGGTTACACTAGACTCAAGAGCTAAGCCTCAAAGAGTTAACCATGCATTCATGTATCAAAAGACGCATGCTCAAAGACATCCACAATCATAACATAACACTTGGCTTTGTATGCATTCATGTCATAATGTTGTGAAAAGACCAAAATTTGTTGACAAAATGGCTAAGAAAACCTTGAAGTCAAAACTCAAATGCCATTATTGTATGAAAGATGGTCATATAAATGTATTTTGTTATGTAAAGAAGGCTCAACTCAAGCTTGAGGACCCTTCCAAGGCTAACCCCCAAGGACCCAAGTATATTTGGGTACCTAAAACAAGATGATTAATTTTTTCTTATAGGTGTGTCTTAAATCCACTACCAAGGAAAACAAATGGCATGTAAATAGTGGATGTTCAAGACACATGACTAGAAATGCAAGCCTCTTCATAAATTCGAAAGAAAAGAGAGGTGGAAATATCACATTTGGTAACAATGCCAAAGGTAAGATAATTGGCATTGGGACCATTGGTAAGAACAATCTTTCTCTCATTGAAAATGTTCCTTTAGTTGATGGTTTAAAATTTAACTTGCTTAGTGTAAGTCAATTATGTGATAAGGGTAATAAAGTCACCTTTGACTCTAAAGCATGCATTATCACCACTTTAGTTAATGACAATGTAGTGTTTAAGGGTGAAAGGGAGGGTAATACCTACATGATTGACTTAGATGATTTGGCCAACCAAGATGTCAAGTGTTTCATGTCTATTAGCAATGAATCTTGGCTTTGGCATATAAGGCTTGGACATGCAAGCATGGAGCTTCTTTATAGCCTTTGCAAGGATGAGCTTGTTGAAGGACTTCCAAAGATCAAATTCTCAAAGGACAAGACATGTGGACCTTGTCAAATGGGAAAGCAACACAAGTCATCTTACAAATCAAAAAATATTGTAAGTACTTCTAAACCTCTTCAGCTTATTCATATGGAATTGTTTGGACCTAGTAGAGTTGCTAGTTTAGGTGAAAAAATGTATGCCTATGTGCTTGCTGATGTCTACTCTAGATTCACATAGGTTAGTTTCTTAACTCATAAGAGTAATGCTTTTGATGTATTCAAAAGTTTTGCAAAAAGAGTTTAAAATGAGAAAGGCTATTTCATTTCCACAATTAGAAGTGATCATGGAAAAGAATTTAAAAATGAATTATTTGAAAATTTTGCATTGAACATGGAATTTTGCATAATTTTTTCTCTCCTAGGACACCTCAACAAAATGGTGTTGTAGAAAGGAAAAATAGGACCTTGATTGAAATGGCTAGAACTATGCTTAATGAATATGGTTTGCCAACTTACTTTTGGGCAAAAGCCGTTAACACTTCATGTTACATTTCAAATAGAGTTTTTAAAAGACCCATTTTGAATAAAATATCTTATGAGTTATGGAATGGAAGAAAGCCCAAGATTTCATATCTAAGAGTTTTTGGTTGCAAGTGCTACATATTAAATGCCAAGGATAACCTTGGGAAATTTGCTTCTAAAACTGATGAAGGCATTTTCTTAGGATATTCCACCATTAGTAAAGCTTATAGAGTCTTTAACAAAAAGACTATAGTAATTGAAAAGTCTATGAATATTGTATTTGATGAATCTAGTAAACTTGATCTTGGCAAAGGTAATGCTCTTGATAATCTTGTAGGTGTATTTGAAAAGCTTGGATTGGATCAAGATGAGACTCCAAAAAAAGCTAAGGACCAAGTGGAAAACCAACAAGATCATGAGGATCAATCAAATCCATAAGAGGAAGATGTTTAAGAACTTCCTAAGGAGTAGAGATACCCCAAGAATCATCCCAATGAGCAAATCATAGGTGATCCATCTAAGGGTGTAAGTACTAGATCTCATTATAAAGCCTTAGATAATAATTTTGCTTTTGTTTCTCATATTGAGCCAAGGACCATTGATGAGCCTTTTAATGATGAGAGTTGGGGGATTGCTATGTAAGAGGAACTCTACCAATTTAAGAGAAACAAAGTTTGGGAACTTGTTCCTAGACCCAAAGATCATCCTATTATTGGATGTAAATGGGTTTATAGAAATAAGTTAGATGAGCATGGTTTCATCACTAGGAATAAGGCTAAATTGGTTGCCAAATGGTACAACCAAGAGGAAAGCATTGATTATGATGAAACTTATGCTTCGGTAGCAATATTAGAGGGTATTAGAATTTTACTTGCTTATGCATGTCATATGGATTTTAAACTTTTTCAAATGGATGTTAAAAGTGCTTTTTTAAATGGATTTATTGAGGAGGAAGTTTATATTGAGCAACCCCCCGGTTTTGAACATCATGAACTTCCCAATCATGTCTTTAAATTAACCAAGGCCTTGTATGGTTTGAAACAAGCTTCTAGAGCTTGGTATGAAAGGCTAAGTACATTTCTTTTGAAAAATGATTTTGTTAAGGGCAAAGTTGACACAATACTTTTTGTAAAACAACACAAAAATGACACTTTAATTGTTCAAATATATGTTGATGATATTGTATTTGGTGCTACTAATGAACATCTTTGTGAAGAATTTGCCAAGTGTATGACTAGCGAATTTGAGATAAGCATGACAGGTGAGCTCAAGTTCTTCCTAGGACTACAAATCAAACAATGCAAAGATGGCATCTTCATCAACCAATCCAAATATACAAGAGAGCTTCTCAAGAAGTTTGGCATGGATGGTTGCAAAAGTAGCAAGACTCTAATGAGCACATCAACTAAGCTTGACAAGGATGAAAATGGTAAGCCTATAGATAAGAAGAAATATTGAGGTATGATTGGTTCTCTTCTCTATCTTATGGCATCTAGACCTGATATAATGTATAGTGTTTGTTTGTGTGCACGTTTTCAATCTTGCCCTAAGGAATCTTATTTGCATGCGGTTAAAAGAATTGTGAAGTATTTATATGGCACATTACATTTAGGGCTTTAGTATCCTAGAAATTCATCTTTTACAATAATCGATTTTTCTGATGCGGATTATGCCGGTAGCTTGCTTGATAGAAAAAGCACTTTCGGAACTTGTCATTTTCTTGGTGAATGTTTAGTTTCATGTTTTAGCAAGAAACAAGTTTTGGTAGCCTTGTCCACTGCTGAAGCGGAATATGTGGCAGCAGGTTGTTTTTGCACTCAAGTTCTTTGGATGAAACAATAACTCAAGGACTATGGTCAAGTGATTGATCACACTCCCATCAAATGTGATAACACAAGTGCCATAAATCTTTCCAAAAATCCCATCCAACATTCTAGGAGTAAGCATATAGACATTAGGCATCATTTATTGAGAGATCATATGCAAAATGGTGATGTTGTGTTAGAATTTATTGATACAACTAACCAACTTGCTGATATTTTCATAAAACTGCTAAATGAAGAAAGATTAAATTTCATAAAAAGGAAAATTGGCATGATTGATGGGAGCTCATTGCCTTAGATTTTCAAAATTACATAAAGTTTTTCATTTGTATTAAAATTTTATGCATATTATGACATTTATCTTTCACTTTTTATTCCATAAAATTCATGAATTGAGATGATCCTTAAGTCATTTAAATTTAAATTTTTTACCTTTTGCATTTTGGTTGCATGTTGGTTGCTTTATGGTTGGTTTTTGGTATATTTAACCTCAATTACTTGACTTACTGTATTTTGGTATATTTCTGGTTGATTTTTGGTATATTTGATCCAAATTGCTTGAAATTAATTTTCATTAATTTATTTTATCATAGTTTGTTAAATATATAATTATATTCATTTTATTCTTGCACTATAATGCTAATTGCATTGCACTCAAATTCCTTCAAAAATTTTCAAGAATTTCTGTCTTTTTAAAATTCGCGATTGCGACATACAATTAGCGATCGTGAAATTTAAATTTTATAGCCATTATCTTTAAATTCCAAAATCCTGCTTGCGATAATAAAATCACAAACACGATTTTTTATTTTTTCAAAATTCGCAGTTGCGACTAGGTAGTCGCAGTCGCGAAATAGAGTTTTGGCAGTATTTAAAACTAGCCATTTTTCAACGGGCAAAAATCAATTTAATGCAAAAACTAGCTGTTTTTGACCATTTTTTAGCCCATTTTTGCCTATAAATATCCTCCTATTTCAAGTTTAACTATTCTCAAACATCTCCAAACTCTTTTCTAAGCTTAAACCTTACTCTCTCCAACTCTCCTCTCATTTTACTTTCAATTCTCTTCTCCTTCTCCATTTACTTCTCCATCAATGGCTTCAAGGAGACCCTCTAGAAAAGGAAAAGAAGTCCAAACGTCCTCTCAACCCTCTCCTCTTGAACTCATGAGGGGTGTTACACAAGAGGAAAAACAAAATTTTCTTAGGATTCAAGAGAAAACAATCTTACCTTCTAAAATTCCTTCCTTAGTGTGTCTCAAAACTTTAGGAATTGAGGATAGCATCATTGGCTACCTCAAAAATTTAGAATGGGGGCAATTTGTTTTTGTAGTTGAAGATGGGTGTGATGAGCTAACTAGGGAATTCCTTGCCACCCTAGTTGTCCACAAAAAACTTCATCCTACCCATGGCTATTATGCCATAGATTTCTTATTTTTTAGTCACCTTTATGAGCTTTCCCTTAATAATCTTGCCAACATCTTTGGTTTCCAAATTGAGGGTGCCTACACCATCAATGAATTCTCCCTTCACCTCAACTCTTTTTGGACCAAAATTTCCATTGAGCCAAAATTCGATCCAAAATCCTCCCTAGCCAAACACATCAAGGCACTTTCACTTTGGCTTCTCGATAGGATTGTCACCCTCACCATCAATGCAAGAGGGGATGGAAATGAAAAGGTTTCCCAAAGAGATGTCTTCTTCCTATATGGTCTTGTCAAGGGAAAACCAATCCAATCCGCTAGGTTTCTTGTAGACCAATTCCTTCACCTTTCTTCAACCAAAAAAGGCACCATTCTCCTCTCTTCCCATATTTCTACCATAACCAAACATGTTGGGGCTCTTACTCCATCCAACATAACCATTCTCCAAAAACGAATTAAAAAATCCCTCATTGACTTTCAATACATGATCAATGCCAAGGCATTGAGAGAAAAGGAAGGGAAATATGATTATCTTTTTAAAGATGTTGGCATCCAAGAGAGGACTAGGAAAAGATCTAGGGTGGTGGTAGGTGAACCTAGTCAACCATAAGAGGAAGCACCCCAAGTAGCACCTATTGCCCCTCCATCTCAACCTCAAGATTAGACCAATTGCCTTCTTCAAAAAGTCTTGAGGAGACTTTCTCTTTTAGACCACATTCATCAAGACATTTTTGATATGTAAGGTCACATGGGTCTTCCTTAATGCAACCTCCAAGATTGGCAATTTAGTGAAGAAGAAGAGGAGGAGACACAGGAAGAGGCCCCTCATTAAGAAGAAGAGGAACCCAAAGATGGAGGAGATGGAAGAGATTCTTAGATTTTCTATTTAAAATTTCTTATTTCTTTTGTTTCTTTTGCTTTGTTTCAAATTTTCTTCCTTATGTTTTCATCCATTGTAATGTGGCATCAATCAATTTCAAATTAATCCAATTATCTATTTTCTCTATTTTGATCTTGTTTATTCTTTGTTTTGTTCCCTTTGCAATATATTTTCTATATTTCTTTTTGATATTGCCAATGGGAGAGAAACATAAAACTTAAATAAACTCAAATAAACATCACTTGATTACAACCTTGAGACATCACTTGAGAATATGTTCTCCACTTTATATATATATATATATATATATTTGTCATTTGTTGCATAAATTGAGGGTGAGAACTCTTGATGAATTGAATGTTATTTACGTTTAACTTCTATTTTATATTTAAGTTCAATTTGATTGTCAAAATCAAAAAAGGGGAGATTGTTGACCTAAGTTATTTCAAAACTTAGTCAATCTCTATTTTGATATTGTCAATCAAATTGAAGGTTATCTAATGTTTGTTCAAGTGTTTGTTTTGTAGAATATATCATATTTATTGATTGAAATTGAAAGAAAATCAAAAATCTCCCAAAGTATAAAAGATGACTTCTGAGTCACGACCACGACCAAGGGCGTGATACCTGATTCGCGACCGCAAATTATAAGTCGCGACCTCGTAATTCATACAGCATTGAGAGCTTCCAATGGATAGTTAAAGAACCAATGAGAAAATGCCACATGTGATCTAGCCATTGTGAACTATAAAGATCTAGTCGCAATCGCGAAAATGGAGTCGCGACCATGAAAAAGGCTTAGCGACCGCAACTTAGCTTCAACAGTGCATTTAATGTAAGATATTATGGCTGTTGTGAGAATCCTTCTTGGTATCTCTTTGTAATGGGAATTTGGAGGGAATAAGCTATAAATTCGCTCTTCAAAGACCCTCATCAAGCATCCAACAACTTTCATTTAAGCCAAACTCTTGCAATTTTAATTCTCAATGCCTCACCTCTTAATTGTTATCATTTGGTTGTTGTAAGAGCATTAATAGCTCAAAGGGTTGAATGTTAGCCTTGAAAACACATATTGTTGGGTTGAGAGTGAATCATTAGAAGACACTTGTATAGATTTAAGTGTGAGCCTAAGGGATATACTTGTAAGAGTTATGTGTGAGCCATTGAAAACACATTGTAAGTTTAGAGTGAGCTTGAAACTCCTTGTAAGTATCATCTAATAGTAGAATACCCAATTGAGATTGGGGAGTGGATGTAGGGTTTGTTAATACCTGAACCACTATAAAATTGATTATGATTATTCTCCTTCCCTATCTCTTTCTATCTATTTTTTAATTTCCCACTAATTCAACCCCCCTTCTTAGTGCATAACGGCAAACATCCATCAACCACACCTCCAAGATAACCCAAAACCTAAAACTAGACAACCACAAAGCACCCCCAATAAAAAGGATAAGAATAAATAAATTTTCTCACTTGGTGCAAGATAGTTCATCTCTCTAAATGCCTATGTTCCATCTGCCACTCTGATATCACCCTAATCAACAGACTCGTATTTGACACTAAAAAAAAATCAAAGCCCTAATGTTGAGCCTCTACCTCCCTCATATCTCCCTGGTCACTGGGATCATGGAGCTTATCAATCATAGCGGTCAAATTCACTTGACCATCACCTAGCTTGCAACATCCTGAGACAAGTCCAAAAAACTCTTGAAAAATCCAGGAGATGCCAAACTCTAAGCTCTGGCACCACTAGGGCTACCTCCAGATTACAGCCAAGCCATAGTACCGAACTCTTCTAGAATAGGTACAACTCCTCCTCAGCAGTACCAAAATAGAAACCATATCAAATCCCAAAACTTGAAGCAAGCCTTTAGAAAAATCTCAATCTCCTCATAATGCCACAATGGAAACTATTCCATACCAACCCAAGTTGAGTTCCTCAACTTTGTCAAGTTTCTTAGTCCATAAATATATGGCTCCACAGATGCAAAAGTCACATGAAAAAATTATATTCACAATACAAATGCATAAATCCACCCTCATGCATCCATGCAATCATCCATTACAAGCATCATCACAAATCATGCATGGCATGCAAATCAAGCAAAAAGTCCATGAATTCTGAAACATGCACATGCATCATATGTGCGCCAGTATCTATGCAATCATGCACTATCATGTATAAGCTGAGCCAATAGCCTCATCGACATCTCCTAAAGCTGACCGGTACCTCCTAAAGCTAACCAATACTTCCTCAAAGCTGACCGACACCTCCTAAAGTTGACCTATGATTCTTTGAAGCTAAATGATATCTTTCCAGATACTAATTAGTGAAGTGTGAATTCCAAAGTCCTTTTACTCTTAGCAAAGTTAGCAAAGTTCCTTTGAGCCTTCCAAAAGGCCTAACTCCTCACATTCAGAAGCCTAAGTTCCTTTGACGTAACTAAAATCTTATCATAATATATTAAGCCAGCTCGCCATAAGCTGAGGCTCTTTCTTTACTGAAATCTTTTGAAAATCTATCGAGCCGACTCGCTATAGGTCGAGACTCTCCTACTATCAAAATCTTTTCATAATCTCTTAAGCCAACTCACCTTAAGCCGAGACTCTTCCTTTATTAAAATCTTTTCAAAATCTATAGAGCCGACTTGCCATAAGCAGAGGCTCTCCTCCTATAAAAATCTTTTCAGAATCTTTTGAGTCGACTCACCATAAGCTAAGGCACTTCCTTTATTGAAATCTTTTAAAAATCTGTCAAGTCGACTCGCCATAAGCCAAGGCTCTTCCCCTATCAAAATCTTTTTAAAATCTCTTGAGCTGACTCAGGCCGAGGCTCTCCCTTTATTAAAGACATTTTCAAAATCTACCAAGCCGACTTACCATACATTGAGGCTCTCCTCCTATCAAAATCTTTTTAGAATTTCTTAAGCTTACTCAGGCCGAGGCTCTTCCTTTATCAAAGACATTTTTAGAATATGTCAAGCTGACTTACTAAAGGTCGAGGCTCCCCTATCCAAATCTTGTCAAAATTCCTCGAGCTAACTCGCTATAAATGAGGTTCTCCCTTTACTGAAATCTTTTTAGAATATCTTAAGCCTACTCGCCAGAGGCCGAGGCTTTCCCTTCACCAAAATCTTGTCAGAATCTCTCGAGCCAATTTGCAATAGGTTGAGGCTCTCTTTTCACTAAAATATCTTGTCCAAAATTCTCTTTCACCCATAAATGTCTAGAAACAATCACCTAGACATCCATGTAGTTTCTTTTTCTATCTCTTTTATCCAAATCTATCAATTTCACCCATAAATGTCTAAAATGATCACCTAGACATCTATATGGTTTCATTTTCTACCTTTTTTTTTTTTTTTTTTTTACCTAAATCATCTTTACCTCTAACATTAAAGCCAATAGATAGCCTTGATTGAGATTTACCCAAATCTTCTTTACCTCCAACATTAAGGCTGGACAGATAGCTTTTATTGAGATTTATCCTAGATTATCTTTATCTCCAACATTAAGGCTAGACAAATAGCCTTTATTGAGATTTATCCTCGATCATCTTTATCTCCAACATTAAAGCTGGACAGATAGTCTTAATTGAAATTCACTAAACCTTCTTTGTCCTCTAATATGAGGGCCGAACAGATAGCCTTAATTAAAATTCACCAAGACCATTCTCACATCCAACATCAAGGCTAGACTGATAGCTATACCTCATTTATCCTAGAGGGCCTCCTTCCAAAGGACCTGATAAGAATACATAAGCCTAGAGTCTGACGTGGCACCTCTTCCCAACATTCACTATCATCAGAATCACCTGTTGTTCAAAGCCAATTTTGATGAGGGGGCAACTGTGAACTCTCAATTTTACACCCTCATTACCCAATCGCAGCCTTAGCACCTGCTGAGTTTAATGCACTTCGCGGAGCCATTATAGTGGTCTCATTAACTGGTTAGCGGGCGAGAGTTCGAGGGCAGTGCCACCGAAAGAAAATTTTTTAGCCTTCAATTACATTGCTACTAGATATCTAAATTTCCTAAACACTATACCAACTAATCTCTTAAAAAAAAAAAAAAGAGTTGCCATGTCAGCTGCCGCACAGCAGCCCTACAGCGCCATAGGTACAACTTGCGGCATGCTGCAATCATCTGGTGCAGTGCCGCATAGACCTTGGTGTGGTGCCGCATAGGTTGGTGCAGTGTCACACTTGTATGATATGAGTGGACCCCCTTTCCTACACAGAAAATGACCCTTTTACCCCCTCAGCTAAATTTTCAACCCTTTCTAGCCCTACCCTTCATTGTCTTTTCACATTTTCACTATCTAAACTACTCTCACCCACTTTTCCTATAAATACCCCCCTCCACTTCTCTTTTCACACCCCTTGAATTTGAGTAGATTGCTATCCTCAAATTCCTCTCTTCTTCTCCCTCCAATCACTCTCTAATTAATTAATTAATCTTTTTAATTAATTAATTATCTGACCCCAACCAAGTTAATTAATCTTTTTAATTAACTAAAACTCTTTTTTTTAATTAATCACTCAATTAATTAATTAGTTAATCTTTTTAATTAATTAATTAATTAATCACTTTTTAAAATCAAATAATCATTTTTCTTAATTCACCCTTCCTCCAAATTAATTAATTAATCTTTTTAATTAATTAATCCATATATCCTTTTCATCATATTAATTAGTTAATTAATCATTTAATTAATTAATTAATCTTCCAATCCATCCAATCACCCAGTCCCGATAAAATGAAACTTTGGTCTGATAAAACCCTCCACCCACCAAAAGTCAAGGTATCAACCTTTTCCTCTCAAACCCAAATCAAATCAATCAACCTCTAAACCCTTCTATTTAATCATAAAACAAACTATGTGGATTTTGATCCCCATTCGATGGGGTACATAGGCATGTTTGGAATTTAAATCCAAACTTCAAATCCAAATCCCGATCAATCTCCTTTCCCCTTTTTAATTAATGTAATTTGTGAATATTTATTTTAATTTTTTTACTAATCCCCCATACACCATGCATTCATGTTACGCCATATTCATGCATTTTCTTTATTATCATCTTATAAATGTCTTTCATGAAATTAATTTTTCTAAAGTCAAATTAAATTTAAGAGCCAAATTTAGATTATTTAAAACCAAAAACTTAGTCTCCAAACTCAATCTGGTTCGAAGACTAGTGATTTTATCCTTAGGCAAATTAATTATAAATTAATGAATTGGAGTCATTTGGGTTTTTTCCTTAATATTTTCCCAACAAAATAAAATTAAGGTGGTGACTTCTAAAATCATTTTCTAAATCAACCAATCCAAACCTAAGGGTTCCATCATGAGTCTAAACCCGAATGAGCATCCCGATTCCCTCTAGTTGATCAGACCGGTGCTCGAGCGAGGCCTCACAAAAGGCTATGGTATCCAACTAGAATTTGCATTTAGAAAACTTAGCGTAAAGCTGATGATTCCTTAACTTCTGTAAAACCATTCTCAGATGTGGCATATTCATCAATAAACACAATAACAAAATGATCCGAGAATGGTTTGAAGACACGGTTCATTAGATCCATAAATGTTACTGGTACATCCAAAGTCCATCATAAGGAATTCATAAGGTCCATATCAAGTCCTAAATGCAGTTTTAGGAACATCCTCCTTCTTAATCTTCAACTAGTGGTAACCCGAACTGAGATCAATCTTAGAGAAACATTTAGCACCTTGAAGTTGATCAAATAAATCATCAATTTGGGGAAGAGGATACTTGTTCTTAATAGTCATATTATTTAGTTGCCTGTAATCGATGCAAAGATGCATTGATCCATCCTTCTTCTTTACGAATAGTACAGGAGAGCCATAAGGTGAAGTACTGGGTCTAATAAAACCCTTATCTAATAGATCTTGCAATTGCTCCTTAAGCTCCTTTAATTCACCAAGCGCCATCCTATAAGGTGGCATAGATATAGGGTTCGCTTTAGGCACTACATTGATACAAAATTCTATTTCTCTATCTGGCAGCAAACCTGGAAGCTCCTTAGGAAACACATCTGGAAACTCATTCACCATAGATACATTTTCCAACTTCCCAACATTCTTAGAGATGTCTCTTACTAAAGCTAGATAACCTTGACAACCATAACACAATATTTTTCTAGTGCTAATAGCTAACACAAGGCAATAAGGAGCAATACTTTTGTTTCCACTGAAAGAAAATTTTGTATCACTAGGTATATGGAATAGAACTTCCTTGGTGCGGTAGTCAATGGTAGAAAAATGAGTCAACAACCAATCCATTTCCAAAATTACATCGAAATCCATTACATCAAGCAAAATCAAATCAGTATGAAGGACTCTACCCTTAACCCAAACTGGATATGCTAGAAATGCTGCATCAACCAATAAGGAATTACTCATAAGGGTAGCAATTAACAATAGATATTCCAAACTAATAGGCATCTTATCAAGCCTTACTACAAAACTAAGGGATGCAAAGCAGTGCGTAGCACCCAAATCCAATAATACATGTTCCTTAAAAGAAAAAATAGGAAGAATACCTGCCACCACTGTATTAGAAGCCTGAGCATCCTACTGAGTAAGGGTATAAACTCTGGCATGACTCTGATTCTGACCTCTGCTTGCCTGGCCTGAACGTAAACCCTGACTTTGACCTTTACCTCTACCACCAAAACCATAGCTCTACTAGCCACTAAATTGCCTACCCAACTGGGAACTATGCATAGGCTGAGCAACACTAGCAATAGATCCTTGAATGAATCCTTGAGTGGCTCCTCTTTGTCCTCTAGATGAAAGACAATCCCTAGCAAAGTGACTAAGCTGGCCACATCCAAAACAAACACCTAGCATTATTAGTGCCAAAAAACCTCGATGCTCCTTGCCCCTTTTTTCTACTAGATCCTCTATCTCTCTTATTATTCTCCTCTAAGGCTAACTCAATATCTCTAGTATCATCAACTAATTAACTAAAAGGTTGGCCCTGACATCCGGTAATTAAATACTCGAATCCCTTTCCTACAACTCTAGCATATCTAAACCTTTTGGTCTCCTCATCTAGCACTGTGGATGTTACAAACTTACATAGCTCCAATAACTTACTAGTGAAATCTGCTATGGACATGTGTTCATCTTTCTTCAAACCTTCCAGCTCAATCATCTTCCTATGCACAAATCTAAGAGGAACAAACCGTGCTAAGAACTCACCAGAAAATTCCTCCTCAGACATCTACTGATACCGAGGGTTAACATAATCCTTATACCAAGTCTAAGCTAGCCCCTCCAACATCTTACTAGCAAAATATATAGATTTCGCATTAGTACATCCCAATTCTAAGCAGATCTCTTTGATACTATCTAGAAAGTCACGAGCTTGCTCTTCGTGTCCAGAGAAATTGGAAGGATGATGTTTAAGGAATCTTTCTAAAGAAACTGTAAAGTGGTAGCCAGGGGAGCTAGTGGATTTACTCTAGTCATATATGCCATAATTCTTTGGAAACAGGCTAATATAGCCTTAACAGTAGGTGTCTTCTCAATATCATGTCAATGCCTACCTCAGCGTCCGGACGCTAGGGCTACTAGTCCTATAGAGCCCTCCCCTTCAGGAATATATTACTCTTTATCTGCAGCCGCGTGAGCTCTTGCAGTTGCTCGCCAAGATCCGGCACTCATGGTAATTTAAAAGAAACCAAGCATTCTATCAAGTAGAGAAAGATAATTCTCACAACATAATTTTGTATAACCCTACTAATATCATATATATATATATATATATATATATATATATATATATATATATATATATATATATATATATATATATATATATATATATATATATATATATATATAATACAAAAATGTAGATAATAGAAGAAAGTGAAACATTAAAAAAAAAAAAAAAAAAGGATGTGTCGGAATCCTAGGCTCTGCAATTATAGTTCCTAAGAAAAGTAAACTAGACTTTTACACCAACTTTGTCACGACCCGCTTCTTGAGGCATGTGACTGGCACTAAGGCACGAGATAGCTTAAGCCTTACAGTACTCGTAGTTAGCCTGACAAGAATAAACAACAAGCTAGACAATACATAATGATTTCATAAGCTCATGTTTGGAGGCTATGACCCAACTGCTAATAGAGTTATCAACTCACATCATATCACTTCAACAATAATATACAATAATAGTTTCAATCTCACAAAATAAATGTCAACAAGGAATCCCATTATATAGAATACATACAATAATTGTTAAATCCAAAATAACATCAAAATATAGACCATGTTACTATAACTGCAGAATTCTAAAGCAATAATACAATCACCCAATAGGTTTCCATGAAATCCTCTGCCCAAGAAGAAGGCAAGGAAAACTCAACAATATTCAAAACCTATAAGCCCATCCAGCCACCTGGAAAAAATTAAGGAGACAGGGATGAACACATCAACTCAGTGAATGTTACAAATTAATATACAAACCTGGTGCCTCAATATTAATCTAGAAATGTAATGCTAATGCAATAGTGTCATCAAGAGAATCAAAGCATACAATCAAATAAAGATGGAAGTTAGTCCATAAAAACCACACAAAACCTCAATATGGGGAGCCGATCCCCAAAACCTGGCTCTATCAAACACAATACTATTTCCTACAACCAATACAAAGGGTCTCAGCCATCACTAGCGTAAGCCACGTAGTGCTAACCTGACTAGCCGCAACGAGACGATGAGCGGCCCTCCAGCCAATAGCCTCCAGCCCCAGCTCATCTTATCTTAAGAATCTTAATCATATCCACCATTCTAAGTGGTTCTTATATCATCCTAAACCCATCTAGCAACCACAATCGTAAATTCACACAACCAAAGCACAATGTAGAACACACACACACACACACAGATATATATATATATATATATATATATATATATATATATATATATACACATACATATATATGTATAGATACATACATATATATATGTATATATACATACATATATACATATATATATGTACATATATATACATATATATGTATGTATATATACAAATACACACACACACACACACACACACACACACACATATATACACATACCACACACATACCCATATATATATATATATGTATGTATGTAGACAATAGACATACATACATATATATATATACATACATACATATATATATATACATACATATATATGTATGTATATATACATATATATGTATGTCTATTGTCTACATACATACATATATATATATATGTGTGTGTGTGTGTGTATGTGTGTGTGTGTAGACATATATGAATATATATGTATACTTAAACATATATGTATACATATAAGTATACGTATATATACATATATGTACATATATTTATACATATATATACATATATGTACATATATGTATACATATATATACATATATGTCTATATATATATATATATATATATATATATATATATATATATATATATATATATATATATATATATATATATATATATATATATATATATATATATATATATATATATATATATATATATATATATATATATATATATATATACACATATATATAAGCATTTATGCAATGCATGTAAGTAGAACAATATATTAAATAGTATCACTCATAGTAAGAAATATGAACTCTGATTCATTCACTAGTTAGGATCTGAAACTGAGGATGACGGTCCTGGGCGATCTAGAAATTAAAATATTATAAATTATTAGAACTAGAATATAAAATTCATGAATTAATATTTCTGAATTTAAGGAAACTTTTATTAGAAATTCAACGAAATTTCCTTAAGACATACCTAATCCCCCTGGCACTAGAAAACAAAATTTAACGGATAGACTATGTAATTCCTTAATTCCTTAATAAATTAAGTTTTGTTCATCTTTTAAACTCATTATTTATTATTCTCATAGTCAATCTCATTCAAGAATCAAATTTATGTCAGAAAACCTATACGAAATCTAAGAGACTAAGCTCACCGGAATGTCACTAGGGAAATATTGATGGTGACCAATCACCATGAATTCATAGTCAATGGGCTTATCTCAGTATGTAGAATCTAAAAATGTATGTCACTTTCTCTCGCTAACCGAACAATTACCAAAATCTGCTTCAGTAGCCTTTGTGATCATTGGATTCCAGCAAAAACCAAACACCATCCAAATTTAGCAAATGAGGTGTAAAATTGTAGTTTAAGAAAAGAGGATTCTAATTGTACCAAAATCATCGCGAACAGACAAAAAATCTAGCGAAAAATGAGCTTGAAAAATTCATGGCTGGCGAATGGTTGATCGACACGTCCGGTGATAGGAAATGGTGGTTGGCAGCGTGCTTCGGTTGGTAGCTTAGTTGGTGCCTCCCAAATCTCCCTAGCTGGCGTGTGTAATGTTCCTACAAACGGACAGTGGCCCTTAACTGGCAGCAACCTCTCTCTCTCTCTCTCTCTCTTAAAACAAGCAGTCTAATTAGTTCTAAAGAACCAATTAGGTCTGTCCCTTTATAATAATAATAATAATAACAACAACAACATTTAATATATAATTTACTTAATTAATTAATTAAATTTGAATTTAAGGTGATAATTAATAGTTAGAATATTATATAATTTAGTAAATATTTCTTTGAAAAATATAGTTTAGAAATATTAAAATTCAAGGTGTTACATACTACTTTTTCACACATAATTTAGTGCAATACATGACTTTGTAATTATAAAGAGTCAAATTAGATTTAAATATTTTGTTTGAAAAATTTCATAAATGCTCAATTTTCTTAAATTTGAAAAGTTTTATGGAAATTTGATAAAGAGATTGAGAGAGACAATTAAATGGTGATATCAAATAATATTAACAAAAAGAAGGTATAGATTATACCAAAAAATAGTTTTTAAACACATTATTACCAAATATCTTGTTATCTCATAAGTTGAAATTAAAAGTTAATTGTCTCATAATACTTCTCAATAGAACTAGGATGATGTGCAAAAAAATTAATAGAAATATTATACATGCAAAAATAACAGTAAAACAATATGCAGGAAAACATATCATATTGTCATTAATTCTATTGTCACCAGCTGAAAATGAAAGATATCTTCTTCAATAAAAAAAAAAAAAAACAGTTCCTCATGTATCTTTGTTTTGCAATGACTATTAATAAAGTACAAGGACAAGCAATACCTAATGTAAAGGTGTATTTATGATAAATAATTGTATATTACATTGTCAAGAGGTGTCTGAGCATCTTCTATGAAAGTATTTATCAAATGTGAAAAATCAAATAAAAAGAAAGCAACCTTGTGAACCCTCAATTTTACACCCTCATTAGCCAATAGCAGTCTTAGCACTTGCTGAGTTTAATGCGTTACGCGGAGTCATTACGGTGGTCCCACTAACTAGTTAGCAGGTGGGGCTGCCCCCGAAAGAAAATTTTTTTAGCCTTCAATTACATTGCCACTAGATATCCAAAATTCTCAAACTTCATACCAACAACTAATATCTAAAAAAAAGCTAGTCAGCACGCCCATCGAGGCCCCGGCCTAGGCGATGCCGTCGACCTTGTTGGCGACGCGCTGTCCAAGTCATCGGCACTATCGCTTAGGGGCCCGGTGGCGCCGCCAGACTGCCCATCTGCAGTCTCCAAAATACCTCCCAATATGATTTTTTAGCTTTTTTCTAGCTGTACCCTTTTGGTCTTTTTACTTTTCCACTTCCTAAACTACCCTCACCCACTTTCCTATAAATACCCTCCTCCACTTCTCATTTCTCAACACACATCTTGAATTAGTATTGATGGTTATCTACTAATTCCTCTCTTCTTCTCCCTCCAACCACTCTCTAATTAATTAATTAATCTTTTTAATTAATTAATTACCTTACCCCAAGCAAATTTATTAATCTTTTTAATTAACTAAAATTCTCTTTTTTAATCACTTAATTAATTAGTTAATTAATCTTTTTAATTAATTAATTAATCACTTTTTTAAAATGAAATTAATCATTTTCTTAAATTCACCCTTTATCCAAATTAATTAATTAATCTTTTTAATTAATTAATCCATCCACCCTTTTCATCATATTAATTAGTTAATTAATCTTTTTAATTAATTAATTAACCTTCCAAAATCAATCATTTTCTTAACCCACCTTTCATCCAAATTAATTAATTAATCTTTTTAATTAATTAATCTATCCATCCTTTTCATCATATTAATTAGTTAATTAATCATTTCAATTAATTAATTAATCTCTCCAATCAATCTAATCACCCGGTGTAACAACCCACATCTACCTTAGGAGTTTTAATGACAAATTATTTGAATTTAAGCTTATTGTGATAAATTGTGTGACTGTATAAAAATTCATGTGTGACGTGATTTATGAGTTTGGGGCATATTAAATTAACTTTAATATGCCTAATATGAATTATTATTGTGAAATAAATGATTTGAATAAAATGCATTAGCATGAAATAATTTATTTTTCGTAAAATAAATTTTAATGTAAAAAGGCAATTTTTAAGTATAAAATAATTTTATGAGTATTTTTAAAATATTTTTAAATAAATTTTTTTGGAAAAATTTTAATGAAAATAATACGAAAAATATTGTATTTTTAATTACCTATAATCAGCCCTAAATTAATTAAAAAGCCCAAATACCCAAAAGCCCACTATACAAAAATACTCCTAACCTAGGTTATTAAGGGCAAACTTGGAATTGCACCCCAAACCCTAATATATAATGAAAATCTCGGCCAGCAGCCATCACTCCATTTTTCTGTGTCTTGGCAGAAAAATTCTCTCAAAATATTTCTCTCAACCGAAATTAAGAAAATACCTTTTCGTTTCGCGATTTCTTGACCGTAATCGTAAGTTTTCTTCTCTTTCAATTTCTAAACTGATTTCTATGAAATAAATTATGGGAAAATTATTTTGAACTGGTTGATTACTGATTTCTATAGATTTAATTCTATTTGGGTGAGTTTTTAGGAGAGAAAATCTATTTTCTACTGAAAATACGATTCTTTCCACGAGATTTCTCCAAAAGTAAATTCTATAACTTAAAATCACAATTTTCACGCATAAACATCATAAAGGGGGGGGGGGGGGGGTGGTGGTTAGGTGATTTGTTTATGGTTGTATTCTAAACTGATTTTTGATTTGTTTTGATGGAAAATATTGAATTAAATAATATTTTTGCATATTTCTGCGATGATCGAAAAGTTTCAAAAAATAAAGGAGTTCAAGGTTTTTATGTTAGAACTTGGAAGTTGGAAAATTTTATTCTTGAATGGACATATGGCTGCCAATTTGTATGAGGAAGTGTTCTAATATGATAATTGTTTTGTCTAAATGAAAAATAATGATTTAAATCATGTGTTTGTTTATCGCTGAAATGAACAAAAAGCGCGGAAAGTGCGAAAACTCATGATTTTTCACCTAAGCCTTTAAACTTGGAATTTTTTTTGTATAAATCCCATCTATGGCTATCAAATCATGTAGGGATGTGTTCTAAATTGATATTTTCTATGATTGAATGAAAAATAATAGTTTAAACAACCTATTTGCATATTTCTGAAATGACCGGAAAATATCGAAAACAAGAAAACTTATGGTTTTGTGCTCTATGATTCAAAAGTTGAATTTTTATGTATAAATAACATCCATAGTGGCCAATTCTTAGGGATTTAAATTCTAAAATGATTTTTGTTGCATTTACATGAAAAATCTTGATTCAAACCATGTTTTTACATATTTCTAAAATAGACGGAAAGTACGAAAAGAAGAAGAATTTGGTTTTTACCTTGATGATGCATTCGGCCTACATGAACATTTTTGTCCCAGTGCTTATAAATTTTATGTGATGTGTTTTGATGATTATTGACATGTATGTATGCATAAGAAATGATAAAATGGCATGTTAGTTGAAGGTATAATCCTAAATAAGCTTAAATACATTTTGGTATACTTATGGTATCTTAACCTTATATTGTGATTAGAATGCAAATGTGATTGGGAAATTTGGAACTAGAGGTTATGATGACTTGAGGATGAACACATGGTTATGAGTTGATAAAGTGAAAGGGATCACAAGAGTTAAGCATGACGCTTGAAAGGTTAAATGCTAAGTTGACATGTATGGAAGTGTAAAGTGAATTAAGATAATTGTTAAAGTGAAATGATATTGAAGTAATAATATTGTGATGACCTTAAAAAGGTATTAATGTGATTGTAATGTGTTTTCATGTGAGCCTATAAGGCTTAAGTATGCAAGACTTTTAAAGTCAACGTGTTATGTGCAAGTGATGAGTACACCTATATGTGAACTCTAATGTGTATGTTATATGTGCATAGGTAGTTATGGGATAGGAGCATCATGAGTAAATAAATACTAAGTATTAAATCAAATATTATGTTAGAGTTTGAGGAGCTTTAGAAGTGTAAAGGGACTACGTGTACTAGGAGCAAAGGAACCCCAAGGTGAGTAAACATCGTATTCATTCTTCAAATGTGGGCAAACGCCATATTCATGTTATAAGTGTGAACAACATCATGTTGTGTTATAAGAATGTGATATATATTGTTATGTGAGCCTTTGTGATCTTTGAAACCAAAGTTCTTTCTATTCTAAATATTATTATATGATTTCTTGATAAGCTTGGGTTGCCAAGGGACATTTGGTCCAAAACTATTTTATTTATCCAATGAGAATTTCTTATGATTTGCAACTTATATTCTTTCTAGAACTACACTATCATTGTATCTTTTGTTTGAAAGCTAAACCACTATTGTTATTAGAATATATGTTATTATTGCCTTATGTGATATTGTTAATTACAATTACCATTAGCTCTAGCTATGGTACCTTTTACCCTTTATGCAGAAATCCTCGTACCGATGCAAGTAATCATCGGCTATGTGCTACTCGTATCGATGCGAGTAATCATCGACTATGTGCTACTCGTACCGATGCGAGTAATCATTGGCTATGTGATCCTCATACCGATGCGAGTAATTATCAACTATGTGTTCGAGTGATTATGGCAATAGCCTTCACTCTATGTGTTATGTGTTCGAGTGATTATGGCAATAGCCTTCACTCTATATGTTCAAGTGATTATGGCAACAGCCTTCACTCTATGTGTTATAAGTGTGATTTCGGCAAACCTTTCTAAACTGCAAACTATGAATAATGAACTATAAGTTATGAGCTATGAGCCCTTTTTAAGTGATATGTGTTATTGTACAATCCCTATTGTTTACTCATTAAGATCATCTATCTCACCCCTTTTTCCTTGTGTGGTTCCAAGTGAGCAAATGTGAGGAGGCAAGGTGATGGCTCAAGCATTCTACTTCACTTGGGGAATTCCTTGTCCAAGTTATCAATAATACTATTTTATGAAGTCTTGTCATTAGATGCTCCGGGAATGTTGATTGATACTTATTGATATATATTATTTTCCTTATGGATTTTATATGAAATGATTTATTTTAAACTTCCACAATTTAAGGTATTCATCTAAATGTTTTGAATAAGTTATCGTAAGAGGTTTGGTAAGATCCTAGGCATGATTTATTTATATGTAAGTGGGTTCTATGGACATGGGTGACCTTATGTCTCCCCATGTTCTAGGACCATCATGTCTCCGAAGTTGGGATGTGACACTTAGTCCCAATAAAATGGAACTTCAGTCCGGTAAAATCCTCCACCCATCAAAAGTCAAGGTATCAGCCGTTTCCTCTCAAACCCAAATCAAATCAATCAATCTGAAAAACTCCTAAATCCCTTTACTTAATCGTGAAACAAACTACGTGGGTTTTGATCCCCATTCAATCGGATACGTAGGCATATTTGGAATCTAAATCCAAACCTCAAATCCAAATATCTATCAATCTCTTTTTCCCTTTTTAATTTATGGATATTTTATTTTTTCACCTTACATCATGTCATATTCATGCATCTTATTTACAAATTATCATCTTATAATTCATAAAATCAATTTTTAAGAGCTAAATTTAGATTATTTAAAACCAAAAACCTAGTCCCCGAACTCATTATGGTTCGAAGGCTAGTGATTTTTATCCTTGGGCAAATTAATTAAAAAATTAATGAATTAGAGTCAATTTGGGTTTTTTCTTTAATATTTTTCCAACTAAATAAAATTAAGGTGGCGACTCCCAAAAATCATTTTCAAAATCAACCAATCTAAACCTGAGGGTTCCATCGTGAGTCTAAACCCAAATGAGCATCCTGGTTTTCTCCAGTGGACGAGGTTGGTGCTCGGGCGAGGCCTCACAGCTGATGACTCCACTGAGGACTGATTGCCACCTTTTTTCAATAAAAAGGAAAATAAGAAGATTACTATTTGGTTAAGGAAATTTTTTCCAAAATAATCTCCATTTGGCTCATTAAGTATAATTTGACTTTTCATGCATTACTTTGCATAATAAAGGCTCCTTGCCTAAAAACCTTAGCTTTAGGAAAA
This sequence comes from Reutealis trisperma, assembly GCA_947687605.1. Lineage (NCBI taxonomy): Eukaryota > Viridiplantae > Streptophyta > Magnoliopsida > Malpighiales > Euphorbiaceae > Reutealis > Reutealis trisperma. Next base: position 1,201,251 of record CANTUT010000059.1, read on the forward strand.
CTTTTAGATGGCGAGTAGCATTGGCTCGACAACTCTCTTTGAGTATGTTGGGATATAGCAAAAGCATTCCACCCTGCGACGAATCCCCGATCATTTCGGTGGTGTAACGAGCAATCAGTATTGTTGGACTCACGTGAGGCTCCTTGCTTCACATGTGGTTAGGTATATCGATGCTCCAGTGAGATGGAGACCCTTAAATCAAACTACCATACACCCTTATACATGTAATCACCCTAGCCTTTGACCTTAGGTTCCATGTACCGTAATAATCGATAATCTTGCATGTTCATGAAACCTTTTTCAGCATGCAGCATGCCATGATCATGCATACACAACATGAGAAACTCAACAAGGTCAACCCTCAAACACCTCAAAGACCCAAATCGGTGATCCATTACCCCAAAACACCTCACACACTCACCTTGTCAACATATAAACTGGTGACCAACCATGTGGAAGGAATCTTTTTCCTGACATACCTTCATATTCATACCATTTTAATTTCGTATTCTTACCCTTCTTTCTGTCTGTTTTCTATTTGAAGGTACTAATGGCCAATACCTCTAACTTCAATCAAAAGGCCATGAGTGTTTTCTTCACCAGCCTCCTCAAGAAATAAGAGGAAACTTTTCAAGCTGCACTCACCACTGCTCTTCAGACCCAAGCTGAAACTTTCACCAATGCTATCAATGCCCAGTCTGCCACCTTTATTGATGTCCTCAACTTCCAATGTTAATCCATCATCAATGAGGTCAAGGAAATGACCAATGCCACTGTCACTCCCCCTCATGCTTATGTTGAGCCTACATCCACCCAAGCCAGGAACAACCACACCCCTACTTTTACTCCTCCCATTATCGACCTTACTGATAAAGGGAAAGCACATAAGACTCCAACCTCTCTTACCATGGACTTAAACACAACCACTCCTTCTCCCACTACGAATCATTTTCAAAGTGGAGATTTCTCTAGCTTTCTTGAAGCTAAGAAATTAATGGAGAAAGTTGAGGTCATGGAAAAAATGCTCAAGAACATCAAAAAACATAAGGACATGATAGATGTCGACTCTTTAGCTCTCTTCCCAAATGCATAAGTTCCACCAAAATTTAAAATACTGGTCATGGACAAGTTTAATGGCACCACGTGTCCTAAAACTCATCTTAAGATGTATATGGGTACCATGAGACCTTTCGGTGTGGACGACGAGCTCCTTGCTCAGTTGTTCCAACAGTCATTGACTGGAGCTGCTATTAAGTGGTTACTAGACCTCGACCAAAATTACATGAAAACTTGGGATGATATCTGCAATGCTTTTGCCAAATAATACCATCATAACATTGAGGTAGATGTCACCTGTTGAGATTTGGAAACCACCAAACAAGGGCCAAGAGAATCCTTCACCTCATTCCTTATAAGGTGGAGAACAAAAGCATCTCAAATGGTGAACCGTCCATCTGAAGTAGAGTAAATTGATATCATCATCAAAAACTTCCTCCCTCAATATTAGGCTTATCTGCAAACTCAATACCTCCTTAGTTTCAAAGCTCTCATTGCCACCGCCACTAAAATCAAGGATTTGATTCAATAAGGACAAACCAAGGATGAATCACTTAGGACAAACCAACGATGCTAAGGGGCATGCCTAACTCAGAGAAAGTCCTCCTTGTTTCTAACTTCATCAGCTGTTGACAAGATACAACATTTACCTCTCCCTCTCTTTGGGTAGTGTTGATGGTGTTCTTAGTGGTCCTAAGTGAGATTCCAAAATAAACAGCATGATAACTCCTCAGCCAGCCACCACCTGATAGCTCTAGCAATGGGAGCTATAATCTACACAAACTCTAGGAAGAAAGAAAAACTAGGGGCATATCCTGGGTCTACCTCATCTGCCTCAATACCCTCATCTCCTAGTGGAAAGTCATTCAAACCAAGCTCAACAGGTAAACCACTCGACACTCATAGCCCCCAATCATAAGAGATCAAATCCTTTACTATTGGCAATACTAAATATGTCTTTCAGGGGCAAGCTGCAAGCGACCATCTTATCCGACCCCTGACTAAATCTCAATAAGGCATGTATGGACTGAAAAGCAAGGGCCACCACCTAAAAGTGATCCATCAGCCACACTTTCGAAATAACCCAAAACCTAAAATAACTGGCAAGACAGTTCATCTTTCTAAATCTTGAACAAAGCAATTGAGCTCATCAGTGTTTTTGCCAGCACAACTCTAACCATAAAATGCTTATGTCCCATCTGCCACTATAGGATCACCCCACTAACAGACCCATAACTGACACTTAAATAGAAAGTCAAGACTCTCATATTAAGCCTCTGCACCCCTCATATCCCCCTGGTCATCGGAAATATGGAACTTCTCAATCACAATGGTCAAATTCACTTAACCATCACCAACCCTCATCTGGCTTGCAACATCCTGAGGCAAGTCAAAAACTCCTGAAAAATTCAAAAAAATGCTAGACTTTGAACTCTAGCACCACCAGAGTTGCTTGAGTGGTAGCCTAGTCATATTCCCTATCTCCTTAGAATAGGTACAGCTCCTCCTCAACAACACCAAAACAGAAACCATAAGCCACCATATTCTAAAATCTGAAGCAACCCCTCAAACTCCTCATAATACCACTATAGCAACCATCTCATACCAGCCTAAGTTGAGCTCCTTAACCTTATCGAGTTCCTCAGTCCATAAATGTATGTCTCCACAGGACATAAAGGTCATATAAAAAAATGGCATTCATAAAGCAAATGTGTGAATCCATCCATATGCATCCATGTAACCATTCATTATAGGCATCACCACAAATCATGCATGGCATAGAAGTCAAGCAAAAGGTCCATGAATTCTGAAACATGCATGCATCATTTGTGCACCAGTACATATGCAATCATCTATAATCATACATCATCATGCATCAGCTAAGCCAATAGCCTCACTAATATATCCTTAAGCTTACTAGTACTTCCTCAAAGCTGACTAACACCTCCTAAAAGCTGACCTATGCCTCTTTGAAGCTAAATGATACTTTTTCAGATCTAATCAACGAAGCGTGACTTCCATAGTCCCTCCACTCCCAGCAAAGTTCCTTTGAGCCTTCCGAAAGGCCTAATCCTTCACATTTAGAAGCTCAAGTTTCTTTGGCACAACCAAAATCTTGAGCCGACTAGCCATAAGCTGAGGCTCTTCCTCAAAATCTTGCGAGCCGAATCGCCATCGGTTAAGGCTCTCTTTTTACTAAATTATCTTATCCAAAATCATCTTTACCTCTAGCATTAAGGCCAAACAAATAGCCTTGATTGAGATTTACCCAAATCTTCTCTACCTCCAATATTAAGGTCGGACAGATAGCCTTGATTAAGATTTACTCTAGACCTTCTTTATCTCTAACATTAAGGCTAGACAGATAGCCTTGACTGAGATTTACTCCAGACCTTCTTTATCTCTAACATTAAGGCTGGACAAATAGCCTTGATTGAGATTTACTCTAGACCTTCTTTATCTCCAACATTAAAGCCAAATAGATAGCCTTGATTGAAATTCACCAAATCTTTTTTGTTCTCCAACATTAAGGCTAAACAGATAACCTTGATTGAAATTCACCAAACCTTCTTTGTCCGCCAACATTAAGGCTGAACAGATAGTCTTAATTGAAATTCACCAAACCTTCTTTGTCCTTCAACATTAAGGCCGAACATATAGTCTTAATTGAAATTCACCAAAACCATCCTTGCAACCAACATCAAGGTCAAACAGATAGCCATTGATAAAGTTTCATTTATCCTAGAGGGCCTCCTCCAAAAGGACATGACAAGAACACACAAGTCCAGAGTCTAACATAGCACCTCTTTCCAATGTTCACAATCATCAGAATTACCTTTTGTTCAAAGCCAATTCTGATGAGGGGGTAGCTGTAAATCCTCAATTTTACACCATCATCATCCAACAGCAGCCTTAGCACTTGCTAAGTTTAACGCGTTACACGGAGCCATTACGGTGGTCTCACTAACCGGTTAGCGAGCGAGGTTTCGAGGGGTAGCGCTCTCGAAAAAAAATTTTTTAGCCTTCAATTACATTGCCACTAGACATCCAAAATTTCTAAACTTCATACTAATAACCAATATCTTAAAAAAAAAAAAAAAAAAAAAAAAAAAAGCCAGTCAGCATGCCCATCGAGGCTCTGGTGGCGCTGGCTCCGACCTGGGTGGCGCTGTCAACCTTGCTAGTGGCATGCGACTCGAGTCATGGGCGGCGCCACCGGGCCTAGACCTCCAGTGGTGCCTCCCAGACTACCCATCTGCAGTCTCCAAAATACCCTCCAATATGATTTTTCAGCTTTTTTCTAACTCTACCCTTTTGGTCTTTTCACTTTTCCACTTTCTAAACTACCCTCACCCACTTTTCCTATAAATACCCCCCTCCACTTCTCATATCTCTACACACATCTTGAATTAGTATTGATGGTTATCTACTAATTTCTCTCTTCTTCTCCCTCCAACCACTCTCTAATTAATTAATTAATCTTTTTAATTAATTAATTACCTCACCCCAAGTAAATTAATTAATCTTTTTAATTAACTAAAATTTTCTTTTTTAATCACTCAATTAATTAGTTAATTAATCTTTTTAATTAATTAATTAATTAATCACTTTTTTAAAATAAATTAATCATTTTCTTAAATTCACCCTTTATCCAAATTAATTAATTAATTTTTTTAATTAATTAATCCATCCACCCTTTTCATCATATTAATTAGTTAATTAGTCTTTTTAATTAATTAATTAATCCTCCAAAATCAATCATTTTCTTAACCCACCTTTCATCCAAATTAATTAATTAATCTTTTTAATTAATTGATCCATCTATCATTTTCATCATATTAATTAGTTAATTAATCATTTTAATTAATTAATTAATCCCTCAAATCAATCCAATTACCCGGTCCTGATAAAATGAAACTTCGGTTCGATAAATCCTTCCACCCACTAAAGTCAAGGTATCAGTCTTTTCTTTTCAAACCCAAATCAAATCAATTAATCTAAACAACCCCTAAACCCCTCTACTTAATCGTGGAACAAACTACGTGGGTTTTAATTCCCATTCAATAGGGTATGTAGACACATTTGAAATTTAAATCCAAACCTCAAATCCAAATCTCTATCAATCTCTTTTTCCCTTTTTAATTTATGGATATTTTATTTTTTCACCTTGTACTCATGTCATATTCATGCATCTTATTCACAAATTATGATCTTATAATTCATAAAATCAATTTTTTAAAGTCAAATTAAACTTAAGAGCCAAATTTAAATTATTTAAAATAAAAAACTTAGTCTCCGAACTCAATCTAGTTTGAAAGCTAGTGATTTTTATCTTTGGGCAAATTAATTAAAAAATTAATGAATTGGAGTCAATTTGGGTTTTTTCCTTAATATTTTCCCAACTAAATAAAATTAAAGTGGCAACTCTCAAAAATCATTTTCAAAATCAACCAATTTGAACCCGAGAGTTCCATCGTGAGTCTAAATCTGAATGAGTATCTCAGTTCCTTCTGGTGAACCGGGCCGATACTCGAGCGAGGCCTCACAAATCTACACTAAGAATGTAGTTTATAAAGAAATTTTACTGTCTAATAGATACCATAGTTTAAAAAATAATATCATATTTACATGTCATATATCATTTATAATAATATTTAAAGTATAACTATTTGCAAATTAAATTGTATTTTAAAATGAGTTGAAACAAGTTATAATGAAATTAATATGCACATTAGAAAAATACTAGTATATTAAATAATTATATATTATTTATAATAAATTTTTTCACATTCAAGTCGATTTGACTATGCAAAAATATAATTAATTATATATTAAAGAATCATAATTTTATTTTTTTATTCTAATTGAATTTATCATTCCTTATTTAAATTAAATATAATAAATAATTATATTATTTAATTAATAAATGATATATTACCTATTATTATCACATTCCAATTTCAGAGATATGATGGTTCTAGAACATGGGAGACATAAAGTCATCCATGTCTGTAGAACCCTCTCATGCACATATAATTACTGTTTAGGATTGTACCAAATCTTATGCATCAACTTAATTTGACTATTCATAAGGAAAATCTTAATGTGCAAAAGAATAGTTTAAAAAAAATACTTTAAATATAATCCAAAAGAAAAGAACATTTTAAGACTCCAAATAAATCATTAAAGCATAATATTCCAAAAATAACACTCCCCAAACAAGAACTCTTAGAGCATCTAAAAGAGACTCTTCATATCACAGTATGATAATAAACTTGGACAAAGAACTCTCCCAAGTAGAGTAGATTACTTGAGCTATCACCTTGCCTCCTCATAATGCTCATCTAAAAATACACAAGGAAAATGGGTGAGATAGATGATCTCAATAAGTAAATAATACAACTTAAACAATAACATATATCCCTTTATAAGGGTTCATAATTCATGGTTTGCGATTTAGCAAGGTTCACAGAAATCAAACTTATAACTTGTAACTTATAGAGTGACAGCTTTTACCTTGTTCACTAAAGGGAGAGGTGGCATCATACCAAATTCCAACTCCCAACTTGTAAGGAAGCATGAGGTTGATCAGGCTCCACGGCTAGAATCGCCCCTTCTAGTTGAGGTGGATACACTACCCCTATCCATCGAGTTAAGACCATGTCTATAGGTTCTGATGATTTCCTACATCGGCACAAGGATTTTTTGCACAAAAGGGTTCATGGGTATCATAGCTAGAGCAAATGGCAATCACTTATACTAATAGCTTTAAAGAATGCAATCACATGTAACATAATAGTAATAGATGTTTAACTTATTAAACAGAGGTTAAACAACAGTGTGGTTCTAGAAAGAATAAAAGGTAAGGTAACATTCACAAAGGTTCTTTCTTATCATTGACTAAATAATAATATTTTCAGACCAATTGTCCTTTGGCAGCCCAAGTTAAACAAAAAAATCATATAATTATAATTGAAAACAAAAAGGAACTTGGGTTCAAGAATTTCAAAGGTTCACATATCATGATAACTTGTACTTGTAATATGAACATAATGTTCACTCACCTTATGGTTCCTTAGCTCCTAATGCCTATAGCCCTTTCACTTCTAACAGTCCTCAAGCTCTAACATAACATTATAATTCAATACTTAGTATTTGCTTAACATCATGCTATCCTATCTCATTACTACCCCATGCACATAACTATCACATAGCTACCCCATGCACATATGTTATTCACATATACTTAGAGTTGCATTTAGACGTGCACTCATCACTTGCACATAACATGTTGACTTTTAAGTCTTGCATACTTTGTCTTCTTATACTCACATGAAATCATATAATAACTCATACTAAGACTTTTCTAAAGCCAAACACAATAAATCATAATCTTAATATCATTTCAATTTAACTTCCAACTTTTCATACTTAACACTTTCCATATATATCAACTTAACAAGTAAGCCTTGAAAGAGCCATACTTATCTTGTTTGACCGATTCATACAATCAATCTCATAGTTAATTTAAGATCATTAATTTACAATTAACACATCATAAAACCTAATTTATATGTCACTTAATCATGTACACATATTAGCCAAATATGTCAACTTGGGCTTGGAAACCCTAGGTATAGTCGAATCACTCTAGGTGTTTTCTACAGCTACTCCTTTAACCAACATGCAATTAAATCATGTATCATTCATATATACATAGTAACAATGATTAAAATTTATCACACAAAAATTATAGGCCTTGGGATCAAAATCACAAGGTAGGTCGAATCCTTCTGACCATGGAAAACCATGGATTTTCTTGCTTTTCGCACTTTCCGATCATTATAGTAATATATAAATGCATGATTTAAACCAATATTTTTTATGGAAACATAACAAAAATCAATTTAGGACATAAAATCACACAAATTTCCCACCCTAGGATCCATATGCATGAAAATTTCTAATTTTTAGGTTTTAGCATTCACTTTTGATGGATTTGTGAAGAAAGAGTTGTGTTTACGGTTGGAAATCTATTTTTCCTTCAAGAAAAACTACCTAGGCTGAATTTAACAAGAAGAAAAATAGTAAATACACAACCCATATAGATTACTTATGATTAGTTTCATAAAAATCAAATAGTAGCTTGAAAGAACAGAAAAACTTACTAAAAGATCACAAAATAGTAAGGTTTGGAGGTACCTTATAAATTTTGGTTGAGAGAGAATTTTTTAGAGAATTTTTCTATAAAAATCTGATGGAAAAATAGAATAGTGGTTGTCACAACTCAAGGAGGCCAAATATTAGGTTATTTTTAGGGTTATGGTGCAAAATTACAAGTTTGCTAAGTTAGGAGTGTTTTGATGTGTTGGACTTTTAGTGGGTTGAACCTTTAATCTAATTTATAGGATGATTTTAAATAATTAAAAATAAAATATTTTGCTTCTTATTTTTATTAAAATCTCCCCGAAAATATTTATTTAAAAATATTTTGAAAATGCTCATAAAAATTATTTTATGTTTAAAAATCGCTTTGTGCATAAAAATTCACTTTATATTAAATAAATCATTTTATGCTTTTTCACTTTACATAAATCACCTATTTCATATCCAAAATTCATATTATGTATATTAGAACTAGTCTAAGCATGCCACCTACTCAAAAATCACATAACATATGAAATTCATGAAAGCACACACTTTGTCACAATAACCCTAAAATCAAGCAATTTTGTCACAAACTCCTAGGGTGGGTGTGGGTTGTTACATTCTCCTTCCTTTAAAAGAAATTCATCTTTGAATTTAAGTACTTACTCATATGCTCTTGAAAAGTTGAGGATGCTTCTGCCGTATCTCTTCCTCAGCTTTCCAAGTACACTTGTCTATTCCATGATTTTGCCATTGGACCTTGATCATAGGTATCTTCTTTTTTCTCAATCTTTTTACTTGCTAATCCAGTATGGCTATTGGTAACTCCTTATAAGATAGTTGCTCATCTATTGCAATGTTTGGAGGTGACAAAACATGGAATGGATCCGATACATATTTCCTCAACATTGAGTTGTGAAATACCGAGTGAACATATGCCATAGTTGGGGGTAGGGTAAGTCTATAAGACACTTCCCCAACCTTATCTAAGATCTCAAAAGGACCAATGAAATAGGGTGATAGCTTTCCTTTCTTATTAACCTCATGATAAGACACTTCCCCAATCTTATCTAAGATCTCAAAAGGACCAATGAAATAGGGCGATAACTTTCCTTTCTTATTAACCTCATGACACCTTTCATTGGGGAAACCTTTAAGAAAACATGATCTCCCATGGCAAAATAGACGTCCTTTCTCTTGGGATTCGCATAGCTTTTTTGTTGACTGAAAGCCATTTTCAGTCAATCTTGTATCAATGGTACCTTATCGGTAGTCTCCTTGAATAATTTTGGCATCTCCACGTATTTATCTCTAGGCTCAACCTAACATACTAGAGAACGACATTTCCTTTCATACAAGGCTTCATATGGTGCCATGCCAATAGACGAATGGTAATAGTTGTTATAAGTAAACTCGATCAAAGATAGGTACTTATCCCAACTACCATTGAAATCCAGGACACACATTCTTAACGTGTCTTTTAGTGTCTAAATTGTCCTTTTAGACTATCCATTTATCTAAGAGTGAAACACAGTACTGAAGTCTAATTGAGTTCCCAAAGCTTCTTGCAACTTTTGCTAGAACCTCAAGGTGAATTGAGTGTCTCGGTCCAATATGATGGAAATCGGTACCCCATGCAGTTTCACAATCTCATCAATATATAACTGTGTATACTGGGCTGCAGAGTACATGGTCTTAACTTTTAGAAAATGAGCTGACTTTGTTAGTCTATCAACTATGCCCATATAGAGTCATAACCTTTAGAGGTTTTAGGTAACCAAACTATGAAGTCCATCGTGATATGCTTCCACTTCCATTCAGGTAGTTTAATCTCTTGTAGCAGTCCAAAGGGTCGTTGGTGTTCATACTTGGCTTATTGGTAAGTTAGGCAAGATGCCATAAACTTAGCCATGTCCTTCTTCAATCCAGGCCACTAATAACTTACTCTTACATCATGGTACATCTTGGTAGTTCCAAAATGAGCATAATAGGGTGTCTGATGTGCTTCCTTCAATATCCTTTCCCTTAATCCATTCACATCAGGCACACATACTCTTGTCGCACCTTAGAACATTTAGGACTCCAAATTAATTAAATAATTAATATATTCCAAATATAAGCCCCCAAAATAAGGACTTCTAAAGTGTCTAGAGACTCATCATGTTATAGCACGGTAATGAACTTTGACAAAGAAATTTCCCCAGTGGAGTAGGTTGCTTAAGTGATCACCTTGCCTTTTCATAATGCTCAACTGGAACCACATAAGGAAAAAAGAGGTGAGATAGATGATCTCAATGAGTAAACGATATAACTTATACAATAACACATATTCCCTTAAACAAGGGCCTATAGCTTATAACACATAGTTCACGATTCATAATTCATGATTTATAACTCATCATTCAAAGTTTGTAATTTAACAAGGTTTACAGAAATCACACTTGTTACTTGTGAGTGAAGACCCTACTTAATTCACTGGCATACACTGGTGAGTGAAGACCCTACTCAATTCGCTTAAAGAAGAGGTGGCATCATACCAAATTCCAACTCCTAACCCATCACTTATCAAGAGTCGTGAAACTAATCAGGCTCCATGGCTAGAACTGCCCTTTCTAGCTAAGGCAGATATTTTTTCCTTATCCATTAGGTTAAGATCATAGGCATAGATTGTAATGATTACCCACATTGGCACGAAAATTTCTGCATAAAAGGTTTAGAGGTACCATAGCTAGAGCTAATGGTAATCACATATGACAATAGCACTTTAGACAATAATAATATGTATCACAATAGCAATAGCAGTTTAATTTTTTGAAAAGAAGATATAATAATAGTGTAGTTCTAGAAAGAAAGTAGGTAAGGCAACAATTACAAAGGATCTTTTATATCATTGAATAAACATTAATGACTTTGGACTAATTGTCCGTTAGCAATCCAAGTTTACAAAGAAATCACATAATTATAATTGAAAGTAGGAAAAAGACTTAGGTTTCAAGAGTCTCAAAGATTCCCATAACAAAATCACTTGTACTTATAATATGAATATAATATTTACTCACCTTGTGTTTCCTTTGCTCCTAACACTCATAGCCCTTGAACCTCTAAAACTCCTCAAGCTCTAACATAATATTTAATTTAATACTTAGTATTTATTTAATCATCATGCTATCCTATCCCATAACTACCCCATGCACATATAATATTCAATACACTTAGAGTTGCATATAGAAATACACTCATTATTTGCACATAACATGTTGACTTTAAAAAGTCTTGCACACTTAGCCTTTATAGGTTCAAATGAAAATACATTATAATTCATACCAATACTTTTCTCAAGTCAAATACAATGTCATGATCTTAATATCAATTCACTTTAACAATAATCTTAGTACACTTAACACTTTCATACATGTCAACTTATCAATAACCTTTCAAGTGTCATGCTCCTCTCTTATGACCAATTCATTCAATTAATCTCTTCATCAATTCAACATCATTGATTCATTATTAATTCATCATAAATCTTATTTCCATATTATCCAATCACATTCATGTTTTAATTGCAACATAAGATTAGGATACCTTAAGTATACCAAATTGCTTCTAACCCTGTCTAGAGTTATTTCTCCAAGCAACATGCAATTTAACTCTTTATTATTCATACATACATATCAATAATTATTAAAATACATTACATAAAAATTATAGACATTGGGATAAAAATCCTAATGTAGGCCGAATACACTATCAAAGAAAAAACTTCAATTTTCTTACTTTTCACACTTTCCGTCTATTATAGTAATACGTAGAAACATGGTTTGAACCAAAATTTTTCATGTAATCAAAACAAAACTCATTTTAGAACATGAATCCCAATGAATTGGCAGCCATATATGTCTATGTGCATGAAAAGTTTTCAACTTTATGTTTTAGGATGAAAACCATGCTCCTATCTTATTTCTAGTATTTTTCAGTAATTACAGTAATATGTAACCACATACTTTAAATCATTATTTTTCATTCAATCATGACACAAATGACTTTAGGATGCAAAAGCACACAAATTGGCAGCCCCTAGGGTTCGTACACATGAAAATTTCCAACTTTTAAATTATATGACGAAAACCATGAATTTTCTTGTTTTCTAAAACTTTTTGGTCATTATGGTAATATGCATAAATATGATTTAATTCGATATTTTCATCTAAATGCATCAAAAATCTATTTAGAACACAAGCATGTAAAAATCACCCCCTTGTAATGTTTATGCATGAAAATTTCGATTTTGAGTTGTATGATTCACCTTTGGAGAAATCGTGTAAAGACGTTGGTATTTTCAGTAGAAAAATCTTTTTTTTTTCAAAAACTCACTTAGGCCAAATTTAATCAATAAAAATCAATAGATATTCAGTTCAAAATAATTTTTTCACGATTAGTTTCATAGAAATCAAATAATAAATTGAAAGGAGAGAAAAACTTATGAAAACGGTCAAGAAATTATAAGGTTTAAAGGTATTTTGTGAATTTTGGTAAAGAGAATAATTTTGAGAAAATTTTTCTGCCAAAATAATAAAATAATAGAGTGGTAGTTGCTAGAAGCTAGGGCTAGCTGAATTTTTGATATAAATAATTAGAATTTTAGGTAATTTTCAAAATTACTCTTAATGAGCTAGGCGAATAGTGTTTTAATGTAATAGGCTTTTAGAAATTTGTACTTTTTATTTATTTTATGGGTTGATTATAGGTAATTAAAAGTAAAATATTTTTCTTATTATTCTTATTAAAATTCACCCAAAATATTTATTTAAAAATATTTTAAAAATGCTCATAAAAATTATTTTATACTTAAAAATCATTTTGTGCATGAAAATTTAATTTATGTGAAATAATTATTTCTATACTTATGCATTTCATATAAATCACTTACTTCACCATAATAATTCATATTATGCATATTAAAATTTATTTAATATGCCGCACACTTATTAATCACATAGCACATGAATTTCCATAAAAATATACATTTAGTTTAATAGTTTTAAGTCAAGCAAATTGTAATGAAAATTTTTAGAGTGGTTGTAGGTTGTTACAGTTGAATTGATATTTGAATTTAAAGTTCTTTAAAATTGAATTAAATAACTCCTTTTAAAAACTATTTATTTTAATTATTTACACAGTTTTATATATTGTGTTGAGTTCATTTTTCAGGTTGAGTCGAAGTTAAAACATTGCCGTCAGAATTAGAAAATTTGAAAACCAAAAAAATCTTTGATTTATAAAATAACTTTTAAGGGATTGCTAGATGAAATGATTTTTTTAGTATTTTACTTTTTAATGTTGCGAAGAATAAAAAGTAATTTCGTTAAAAAAATAAAGTAAAAATATTATTAAAAGAAAAAAATTTCATGGATTAAAATATATTATTTTAATTTTTCATCCAAAGATTTAAACTTTTTTTTTTTTGATAAAAAGAACTAAATTAGTATAAAATTAAAAAGTTTCTAACGTTTAATTCATTTGTTAAAAAGAAAGAATTATTATATATATATATATATATATATATATATATATATATATATGTATATATATATATATATATATTTTTAATTGTGACAAAGCAAATCAAGTTTGCATATACATATTTTTTTTGGACGAAGCAACCGTGCTGTGGAACCCCGGAACCTGAAAAGTTTACAAGGGAAATGTAAGAATTTCATAAAATGGATAACACCGGACAGACAAGCATAAGATTACCTTTATATATGGAGAGAGAAAAGAATCAATGAGAGAGAAGAATTTCTCGCGAACCAAATAGGTAAAAATCAAACGGAGAGCGAACAATGAATAGTGAAGATTAAGAGGAAAAGAAAATTAATAAAGTAAGGGAAAAAAAAAAAAAAAAAAAAAAAAAGAGAAAAGGCCTTTCTGAATCTCTCTCTCTCTCTAAACAAGTTGTTATCAGTCACATTCATTCTTTGCTTCCTCCTTTTATGTGCTTCCTCCTTTTATGTCACGAGATCCCCATCTCTCCTTTTTCTCTCTGTATCACAAAACCTCCATGTTTCTTTAAAACTCCTTTCTTTTCTCTTGTATCTTTTCATTATGGTATTTTTGTTGTACATCCACACTCTTGTGTATACTAAACAATTTTGACAATTGAATTCTTTTCTTCAACAAAACCAGCTTTTGTCCAGCAAAAAATGTCACAGTATTCTAAAATACCATATCAAGAAGCTATTAATGATTCCTTGACCAACCGATTCCGTGACTCATCACTCAGTTGCAACAACACCAAGAAGCTGGATTTCAAAGAAATCGATCTGGTTTCACCAGTATCACCATTAACAATTCGCGCATCTGTAAATAGTGCTACTAACACCGCCACTTCCAGTAGCGGTTCATGCTCTTCTGGTTCAGTCTCCAGCAGCAAAACCAGCAACACTACTACCCAATTGGCCAAAAAACCTGAAAATGGCTCAAACAACCATTCCGGTGAGCTTTCTGGATTATCTGAGACCAGCCCAGCTCAACATTCCACTTCGGGTGGTCGCAATTCGCAACCGGGCCATCGGAGATCTATCTCTGCTGGAGTCCCATTGATCTACTCTGGTTCAAGTTTTGGGTCTAGTAGCAATGGCAGCAGCTATGGGAATAGTGGAGCAACCTCGGTTTCAACAACTTCGGGCTCCGGCTCAAATTTGCTGCCCAGTGGCAACATTTGTCCATCAGGCAAAATCTTGAAACCTGGGTTGACGTGTCGTGTCACTAACAAGACAGACACCCTTGGTACCGGAACGGCAAACTACGGACACGGCAGCGTTATGCGCGGCGGAAGTGGAAGTGGTGGTGGTGCTAAATTGGGAAGTGGTGGCGGCACTGGTGGTAGTGGTGATCCAGAGGAGTTGAAGAGGGTAGGCAATGAGATGTATCGGAAACGGAATTTTGTGGAAGCTCTGGGTTTTTATGACAAAGCGATATTATTGGCACCGGCGAATGCGGCTTACCGGAGTAATAGGGCGGCGGCTCTAACGGCAGTAGGGAGGTTGGATGAGGCAGTGAGGGAATGCGAGGAGGCTGTGAGACTAGACCCTGTTTATGCCAGGGCTCATCAGAGGTTGGCCTCTCTTTATCTTAGGTAAGGCACTTTGTCTGTGAACAAGATTATTGTTTGGCTACTTTAATTACTTAATGAATGTTTTTTCTGTGTTTTGTTTTTTCTTAGATGATTGTGATTGGTCTAAATTTCTTTGGTTTGCTTCTTGTTTGTGTTAGATTTAGTGATGATCTGATCTCTCTAGCCCAGTCTCTCACTTTCGTATTTTATAATTAGTTTCTTCTTTGCTCTTTCTAGTTCTTGTTGAAGATTCTGTTCTTTTTGATTGGTGACCTAAGAAATTCTCTCTGTTTCAATTAGCTTTTCTGCTCAACAATAAATTCTAATTAGCAAAAAAAAAAAAAAAAAGTGTTGATCTTTCTGCTGTTAGATATTTCAGAATTTTGAGGAACTACCTAAATAGTTGGGAATCCTTTATTTAGTTCTGGGATATAAGTTCTTAGATTCTTGGACTGTGTTTGCTATGCAGTGTCACATATTCAGGTTTAATGTTTTCTCTGCATCTTTTCTTCTGGATTTATATGCAATGTTTTCTGCAGTTTTCAGTTTCTGGTATCGTGACCTTTTCTTTTGGAATCAAGCTCTAAATATCTTGGGATCCTTAGGCATGCTTATTATCTTTCCAGCTCTTCAATTTTGTTGTAATTATGAGTTATGGTTGCTATCTCCAGTTTAGGTAGGTTGGTTGTTATTTGTCCTTTTCAATTACATTGAGCATCACTTATTATCAGTGCACATTGGCAATCCTTAACCATTGATAGTTTTTCAGGTTAGGGCAAGCTGAAAATGCTCGGCACCATTTGTGTTTTCATGGGCAACAACCAGGTCCAACTGAGTTGCAGAAGTTGCTGTCATTGGAGAAGCATATAAATCGGTGTGCAGATGCCCGCAAGATTGGTGATTGGAAGGGGGCACTTAGAGAAAGTGATGCAGCTGTAACAATTGGAGCAGACTATTCTCCACAGGTATAACCCATAGCCTTACTACGCTCACATATTCTGTTTGCAAGGGACAATGTTTTTGGATTCCTGAATTTGTTAGGATGTAAACTACAGTTTATTGCTTGTAAAGCAGAAGCCTTTTTAAAACTCCACCAGCTTGAAGATGCAGATTCAACCATATCAAACGTTCCTAAGTTTGAATATTATCCTCCACAAACAAAGTTCCTTGGAATGGTTCCTGAAGCTTATGTGCTTTATGTCCAAGCCCAGATTGAGATGGCATTGGGAAGGTGCGTTTTCTAAATGAAGTTCAATTGTAAAAATAGTTTTTGCTTTTGAGATGAGTGAGAGTAGATAACAGATTCGTTGCAGATTTGAGAACGCAGTTTCAGTGGCTGAGAAGGCTGGGCTGATTGATTATTGTAACATAGAGATAGCTATGGTGTTAACCAATGTGAAAATGGTGGCAAGAGCTCGTAACCGCGGTAATGATCTCTTCAGTTTTGGAAAATATGCAGAAGCTAGCTCTGCTTATGGGGAAGGCCTCAAATATGATCCTTCCAACCCTGTCCTCTATTGCAATCGAGCAGTTTGTTGGTCTAAGCTTGGACTGTGGGAAAAATCCATAGAGGACTGCAATCAAGCTCTTAGGATCCAGCCAAACTACACCAAGGCCTTATTTAGAAGGGCTGCCTCAAATGGAAAGGTGAAGATTCATTTTGTGCTGTTGTGTGTGCATGTGCTGTCAAGATTCCTGATTCGGACCTCTTAGATTTTTGGCACTTTTGTTGATAATTTATCTGCTACTTCTGTTTTGTGTTACAGCTAGGACGATGGGTAGAAGCTGTGAAAGATTATGAGGTGCTGGGAAAGGAATTACCTGGGGATAGTGAGGTTTTGGAATCTCTATGCCGAGCACAGATTTCATTGAAGAAATCTTGTGGAGAAGTTCATAATACAAAATTTGGGGGTGAAGTAGAAGATGTTTCAAATCTTGATAAGTTTAAAGCTGCAATATCATCACCTGGTGGGCACTTTGGTGCCATAATATATCCTTGCATAGTGATTACTTGACCATCACTCACCATCTACTTTTTTCCGGATTTGTGTTTAGTTGTCTGAATTAGATCTTGAAATTTCCAGGTGTCCAGATAGTTCATTTTAAATCAGCATCTGACAAACAATCTGAAGATATATCCCCATTCATAAATATGCTATGTGTTCGGTATCCATCTATTCATTTTTTTAAGGTAGGTATTTATGATTTACTCTCTTTGACTAATGAGATCATTCCATTACATTTCAAATTGATTTCTAAAAAATGAGATCATTCCATTACATATCTGTCAGATGGTACTTCTAGAAACTTATCTTCTTTGCTGTTCAATCTGTTGTCTTTTAATGGATGAGTTAATTAGCCCTTTCTTAGAAAATGAGTTGATATTTGATAAGCCCTAATCTCGTAGAAATATCTATTGAAATAACAGACATATAAATGATTATTTTGTGCTATTGATTGAAGGTCGATGTGGAAGAGAGCTTAGCAGTAGCAAAAGCTGAGAGCATAAAAATTGTTCCAACATTTAAGATTTACAAGAATGGAGACAAGGTGAAGGAGATAATCCGCCCAAGCCATCAGTTCTTAGAGGATTCAGTGAAGAGTTACATTCTATAGAGTATATTATCCTATATCTTTCTCTTTATTTTATTTTTATTTTTTTTTTCATCTGGTCGTCGGTCAAAACCCATGTTTTACCTTTGCTATGCCATTTATACTAGGAATTACCAATTTTTACATGTGATATAATCAATTACGTAATTATTTCAGAGCGTTTGCAAGGCAATGAAAACCCTCAAGTGCAATAGATTTGTAGACTCTCATTTTGTCCGAGAGCTTTTTAATCAAGATAGTAAATGTTTATTATTATTATTTTTTACAAATGCATATAAGGACAAGAAAGATAAATATTTTGTAATGGACTAGAGCAAGATGTATACAACACCGAAGTATAATATTTTCCTGTAAGCCAAGCATAGTCTTATAGTCTGATTGACTCCAAAGACTGATTTCTTGCCTAAGTCAAATGTATGGCACCGTCTCTCGAATAGGGTTGGTTGTACTTATATTGTGGGACTCGTTTGGTGTGAGAAGTGATATATTTTACATTTGAACTAGGAAGAACAATTTGATAAATTATTAGTTAGGATTCGATTGTCAACTTAGCATGATGAGCTGGAATTTTCATAACTTTCAGTAAAATCTCTTATATTGAACTATCTTAAGCTTAACATACACATCTAACATTCCCAAGATTATAACTTGCAATTCATTAACATATACCACACATATATCAATAGTGTACCTAAAGTATACATTTCATATTCTCATGATATACCATCCACATGACTATCATATATTCATCTCATGTCAAAACATATGCCATTTATTTACTTATATATATATATATATATATATATATATATATATATATATATATATATATATATATATATATATATATATAACACACACACACACGTTCATTAATTATATATATATGCTCATCAAATGCTAGTTCAATGATTGAGTTGATTTCGATCAAATAGTAATTAATTGGATGAACTAAATAGAATTGGATTGAATTAAAATAGAGTGTGATTGAATTGAATAAGCTAATTATTCAAGAAAGTTTTATTGAGTATAGTTGAACTACAATGTGATTGAATATGCTTTTGATACTTTATATTGAAGGTATTTATAGATTATATGTCTTTGCCCTATTCGAATAAGAATTAAGATTCTAATTCGAATTAGATACTAAGTTCGTATTCCCTTTACTAGTTTGTTTTGGATTTGTTGTACAAATAAGGAATGAAGGTTTTGCTCAACGAACTAGGCTTGGTCACCTTGTTGGGCCAAGGCCCAGCCTAGCATATTTTGTCCTCTATCAGCGGTCTTCTTGTTTCACTAGAGTGAGCAGCATGCGTACTTTGGTTGAAACAATCCTTGGAAAGGTGTTCAGCTCATCCAAAGCACTTTGTCCTTTTATTTTGATTGATATCATTCTTATGAGGTGCCCCGTCACTAGGTAATGTTCAATTCATTTCGTCAGCGAGATCCTTGCTTCAGAAGTCCAAAAGTCTGCATCTGCTTTTACGCACGTCTGACAAATTATAGCATTAAATATGAAGCTGCCTTTTCTTCTGCTTGCTACGTGGGCTTGTTATTGTTGTACAAACTTACATTCTACCATTCTAAATTTAAAATTATTAACTAGTGTGTGGTTTTAGGGTTTAAGTTGAATTTAAAAATGCATTTGCCTCATCTTTCTCATCTTTGTTTTTCTTCTGCTAAATTTTTTTTTTCTGCTACTTTTTGCTCAAAAAAACTTTCAAAATCCACAATTTCCCAACTTTCAAAATCTACAATTCCCCTTCCTTTCCCTATCAATTTTTATTAAAATTTCTCGAAATGCCACCTAGAAAGGAACATATTACCTATGATAACATCAGGGCAGATTTGGAGAACGCTTGGGGTGAAGTGATTTTTTCGTTTAAGGCTTATGACCTCAGCCCTTTTGTTGAGAATTTAGAAAGTCAGGAGAGATTTGCCATTGATCTCCCAGAATCTCATGATAGAATCTTCAAAAGCTCTAATGTTGCTGGTGCGCATGAGATGTTAAAAGATAATGATCATATTATCTTCTTTTACCGCCAAATCGAGGTCGAATTGCGATTTCCCCCATTGCCTTTCTTGGTGGAATGTTTTAATTACTTCTGTATTAACCCATGATGCTTTCTCCTAACTCCATTCAAGACTTTCATTAGTTTGAGGTCGTCTGCAAGGCTCTAGGTGTTCGACCAACAACTCGTATGTTCTAGTGCTTTTTCAGATTCATTCATTCAAATGAACAGCGGTTATGGTGCACTGGAGCAAAACCTGGAAGGTGCCTCTTTAATAGTAAGCCTAACAAGGTGGTAAATTGGCACACCAAGTTTGCCATTGTAGTATTAAAGGAGAAATACCAAGGCGGTGAGGGCTTTGGCTTCAAGGGTTCCTTATAAGCACCAGCTGTGCATAGGCTTCTTAACATTCCCATGAGCCTTCTTCTGTAGGAAATTGTGGATATGTTGACCTTGATTAAGGACAATTGCTCCTATGACAAGGCGAGGTTGGACTTCGCCTCTCACATAAAAGATGCGCGAGCTAAGATCATGCGTCTTGTTATTAATAAACTAAGAAGTGAGTTTTTCCCTTCAACTAATTTTTATCTTTGTAATTCTTCATTCTATCCCTAACTAACCCAAAGTTTTGGCTATTTTGTAGTTTATATTACTAACAAGGACTACACCTACAAGAAGATCCGCGATCTTTTAAAGAATCTAGAGCCACTTCCTTACAAGGAGGCTGCCTTTCTACCCTTGCTAGATGAGCAATATGGCAACTCAAAATTGCTACTATTGTAGAATAGGGAACAAAGTCCTCAGTTGAGGGAAAAGGAAAGGCATCCCTTTAAAGGAGAAACCCAAGAAAAAGAAAAGAATTCAAAAATCCCTTGTTGCTGCTAAGGGGTCAAAATCAAAGGTACAACTTGTAGTTGAGGGTACTGATTCTAAGCCAGTGATTGTTGGCACAATATCGACAGGCCTTATAATCAATGTATTGGAATCCAGTGATGGGGAAGATGATTTGATAGTGAATTGCCTCGTCCGACAAGCAGCAGGTGATTCTTCCTCTTACTCTCAACAGACTATCTTTGACTCCTCTAGGAACTTTCTTGTTAATAGTGAGTTTTTTGAAATGATAGCCGAACGTGTTTGCAAAGAGGTGCTTGCTCAGGAGATAGCTCATAAGGCTATCAGATCTCTGATGAAGAAGGACTTGCCCTAGCCCATCGAACATTCCACTAAACCTCAAATAGGTATGATTTTTGCTCATATTCACTTTCTCATTATTACTCCTGACTTTTTTGCCATATAACTATACATTTATTTGTAGGAGTTGTGCAGTTAGCTCCTCCTGCCCTTCCCAAACCACCTGTATAATAGGTGTCTATAGAAGACTTTATGAAGCAGATGGAGCATGTAGATGCGTTCATCCCAACCTCTGCAATCCCGATCTCTGATCTTGATCTCGTGTTAGATCATAACTTAAATGGCGAACCATCCCTTCAAATACTGAAACTCGACTTGAAGAGAAGGCACCTAAGCAGTGTAAAGAAAATCCTCTGGAGATAAATGATTCTGATACCACTGCTCTTAAAGTAGATGCAAGTGTGGAGGCCTCAACTTGTTCGAATGATAATTTTATTGTTTGAGATGAGGCGGTTGAAACTAGGAGTCCTGCCCATCTTAACGAGATGGTTGTTACTAACGAGATTGAGGCGACAAGCTCTAAACTTCTAAATTCATCACTCCAGCTTGCCTTCCTTGAACGACTACTTTTAGACACAGATGCTACTCTAGAGGCGGTAAACCTATCTTCTTTCTCCTGTTTGCTTTCTCTTCTTTTTTTTAACCTTTATCTTACCTTGGTTTTCTTTTTTCCATTTTATTAGTTATTGCAAATTAATAAAGCACTAGGAGAGAAGCTCAATGAGTTTGCCCAGTACCAGTTAGTGGTCCACCGAACTCTTTCTTGCAATAATCAGGCAACAAGCGGCTCTTATCGACCTACAGTTTTCATCTTAAAATACCATTGAAGGTTTGAACAGAGAGTTTACCTCCCAACGATTAGCTTAAGAGGAGGAAAAGAAAAAGCAAATAGATGTGACCAAGCTGGAAGATCTTTGAAGTGAGGTGAAGAGGCTTGTCCTAGAGAGTGACTGCTTCAAAGGTCTTCTCGCTAAGAAATTTGAGGAGCTAGAGCATGTCACTGCTAACTTCACCACCTAGGTGGTTGACTTGGAGTCTGAAGGACGAAAGATGCTAACCTTCAAGATCACCAAAGGTTGGTGGGTGTGCTACAGATTGAAGCTGAGAAGATGAAGGCCGAACTGGTAGATCTTCAGGAGCAAGCCCAGGACTATCCGCTGTTGATGAAGAACTTTCAAGTAGTTGAAAAACAAGTTGAGGAGCTCCAAACCAAGCTTCAAAGCTCAGAATGTCTTCTCAAGAAGGTAGCAAAAGAGAAGGGTACTTTATTGAAAGACTACTTAAATTCTTTTGAATACAAGTTTCGAGGTATCTCATGACTAGGTTTCATTCATTGAACGTCCAGGCTTTTACTTTTTTATTAAAGTAATTGCTCGCTTGATGTTTGAATGCGGCCGTTTTGATAGTTGCCTTTTCTCTAAGTTCTTCCAAGAGGTCCATATGTATTTGTCTTGCTTAATCGTTCACCTCGTCATTGACAAAGTTAACTCTCTCATTGGGCAGGCCGATGTCGACTGGGATGACTACTTCTGTTCCATATGTTGGACTGAAAGGAGTCTCCCGAGTGGGTTGCCTTAGAGTTGTTTGATATGCCTAGAGGACATGACTGAGCTGGGCCGCCCAACTTTAGCCTAATAGACATGAGTTGATATTTGATAAACTCTAATCTCATAGAAATTATCTACTAAAATAACGAACATTATAAATGATTATTTTGTGCTATGGATTGAAGGTTGATATGGAAGAGAGCTTAGCAGTAGCAAAAGCTGAGAGCATAAAAATTGTTCCAACATTTAAGATTTACAAGATTGGAGACAAGGTGAAGGAGATAATTCGCCCGAGCCATCAGTTCTTAGAGGATTTAATGAAGAGTTACATCCTGTAGAGTATATTATCCTATGTCTTTCTCTTAATTTTTTTTTTATTTGGTCGTCGGACAAAACCCATGTTTTACAATTGCTTGCCATTCATATTAGGAATTATCAATTTTTACATGTGATATAATCAATTACATAATTATTTCAGAGGTTTGCAAGGCAATGAAAACCCTTAAGTGCAATAGATTTGTAGTCTCTCATTTTGTCCGAGAGCTTTTTAATCAAGATATTAAATGTTTATTATTATTATTTTTAAAAATGCATGTAAGGAATGCAAGATAAATATTTTGTAATGGACAAGAGCAAGATGTATACAACACAAAAGTATACTATTTTCTTGTAAGCCAAGCATAGTCTTGTAGTTTGATTGTCTCCAAAGATTGATTTCTTACCAAAGTCAAATTTACGACATCGTCTCTCAAATAGGGTTGGTAGTACTTATATTGTGGGACTCGTTTGGTATGAGAAGTGATATATTTTACATTTGAAGTAGGAAGAACAATCTGATAAATTATTAGTTAGGATTTGATTGTCAACTTAGCATGATGAGCTGGAATTTTCATAACTTTCAGTGAAATCTCTTATATTAAACTATCCTAACCTTAACATACACATCTAACATTCCCAAGATTATAACTTGCAATTCATTAACATATACTACACATATACTAATAGTGTAACTAAAGTATACCTTTCGTATTCTCATGATATATCATCCAAATAACTTTGATATATTCATCTCATGTCAAAACGTGTGTGTGTATATATATATATATATATATATATATATAAATGAATGGCATATATATACACATGTTCATCAATTATACATCAATTATATATATACGTTCATCAAATACTAGTTCAGTGATCAAGCTGATTTCAATCAAATAATAATCAATTGGAGGAACTAAATAGAATTGGATTGAACTAAAATAGAGCATGGCTGAATTGAATAAGCTGATTAGTTAAGGAAATTTTATTGAGTATAGTTAAACTAGAACGTGATTAAATATGCTTTTGAGGCTTTATCTTGAAGGTATTTATGATTACATATCTTTGCCCTGTTCGAATAAGAATTAAGATTCTAGTTCAAATTAGATACTGAGTTCATATTCCCTTTACTAGTTCATTTTGGATTTGCTACACAGATAAGAAATGGAGGTTTTGCTTAACGAATTGGACTTTAATAGGCCTTGTCACCTTGTTGGGCCTGGGCTAGCCTAACATATTTTGTCGTCCATCATTCTATATTGAATCATTATTACCTATCATTTATGGTTATTTCATTAACTAGTTAATGCAATTTGTACAATACTAATAATTAATACCACCCAAGTATACCCATGGAGCTCTATAACATCAGAGAATCTCAATATACTTTACCATATAAGAATTTCGAGATAATCTTACACATCAACTCAACAAATCCTAAGTGAAGAAGGATACTTGAGGCTACCTTGCCAAGTCTTTTAATTACTCAAAAAACATAATCAACTCAAAGTGAGATAAACTTAGTGAGCAAATGGTATGCTAATATAATATGCAGATAGGAAAATAAATGATACAGTATGGTTCAATGATGATTGATATCCATATAGGATTATAAATCAGTTCTTAATTGATCATTGTTATTTTTAGCAGAAATTAATAAATTCATGCTCCCCACATGTAATCAATAAACATTAGAGTGCTGTTAATGCCTTACTCACTACATATCAGTTGAGCACAAGACTGATTAAGTCTTATAGTTAGGACCACCCTCCTAGTTGAGGCGGATATACTATCTCTATCCAATGGGCCTTTTTACCATGTGCACATAACTGGTGTATGACCCCATACTAGTTAGGGATTTTTGCTTTAGCGATTGAAATCTCAATATCAATTATCACATATATAAACTCAAATATATGAATCTCATATATCAAAAATATCTCATATCGTATAAACAAATGAATTATATGTAAAGCTCATTGGTGAAGATGTATAATTGTATAGAGTGCATATGGTATGTCATATGAAAATTCGATAAACCATAATAGCTCAATTATTAAAATAGAGATACAAGAAGAGCTTAAAGGTTGACTTGTATTTAACAGGAAACCCTACCATATCAAATTCTTTATCATTTATGAGAGTTCAAAAATAATTAGAGCTAAGGTAGAGAATAGCATACATAAAGTATGATATGAATAGAAATTCGATAGGATTATTATAATGATTTCATATAGATTTGAAATATCAAATTGAGGCAATAGATTTGGTGGATTTGCAAAGAAAGAGTTGTGCTTACAGTTGAAAATTGGTTTCTCCTTCAAATAAAACACTTAGGCTAAATTAATCAAGAAAAATAGTAAATATATAGCCCCCTATGAATTTCTGATGGTTATTTTCATAAAAATCAAATAGTAGTTTGAAAGAAGAGAAAAACTTATGAAGATCACAAAATCGCAATGTTTGAAGGCACCTTGTAAATTTCAGTTGAGAAAGAGTTTTTGAGAGAATTTTCTATAGAAAATAGATGAATAACAGAATGGAGGCTGCCACAAGCAATGGGGGATGAATATTATGTGTAAATTAGGGTTTTTGGGCAAAATTATAAGTTTGTCATTAATGAGCTAGGTTATGAGTATTTTCGTGTATTTTTAATGAGTTGAGCCTTTAATTTAATTTATGGGCTGATTATAAATAATTAAAAATAAATTATTTTGCTCCTTATTTTCATTAAAATCCTCCTAAAAATATTTAATTAAAAGTATTTTAAAAATACTCTTAAAAATTTATTTTATGCTTAAAAATCGCTTCGTGATTGAAAATTCACTTTATATACAATAAATTAATTTATGCATATGTACTTCACATAAATCACTCATTTCACATTAAAATTCATATTATACATATTAGAACTAATCTAACATGCCATATACTTATTAATCTCATATCATATGAATTTTCATAAAAGCACTCACTTTATTATAGTAGATCTCAGTTCAAGTAAATTGTCACGGATCTCCTAGGGTGGGTATGAGTTGTTACATTTTCTCCCCTTTAAAAGAAATTTGTCCTCAAATTTAGATACTTACTCATACGTTTTCAAAAAGCTGAGGATATTTCTGCCGCATCTCTTCCTCGACTTCCCAAGTACACTAATCTATTCTATGATTTCGCCATTGAACCTTGGTCATAGGTATCTTCTTATTTCTCAATCTTTTTACTTGCCGATCT
Source organism: Reutealis trisperma (assembly GCA_947687605.1). Lineage (NCBI taxonomy): Eukaryota > Viridiplantae > Streptophyta > Magnoliopsida > Malpighiales > Euphorbiaceae > Reutealis > Reutealis trisperma. The sequence continues at coordinate 1,227,491 of CANTUT010000059.1, forward strand.
AGTATGGCTATTGATAATTCTTCATAAGACAGTTGCTCGTCTATTGCAATGTTTGGAGGTGACAAAACATGGGATGAATCTGATACATATTTCCTTAATAGTAAGATGTGAAATACCAGGTGCACATATACCATGGTTGGGGGTAGGGCAAGTCTATAAGACACTTTCCCAACCTTATCCAAGATCTCCAAAGGACTGATGAAATGAGGCAACAACTATCCTTTCTTACGAAACCTCATGACACCTTTCATTAGGGAAACTTTCAAGAACACGTGATCTCCTATAACAAAATGCACGCCCTTTCTCTTGGAATCCGCATAGCTCTTTTGTTAATTGAAGGCTGCTTTTAGTTGATCTTGTATTAATGGTACCTTCTCAATAGTCTCTTTAAGCAATTCTAGCATCTCCATGTATTTGTCTCTATGTTCAACCCAACAGACTAGAGAACAACATTTCCTTCCATACAAAGCTTTGTATGGTGCTATGCTGATGGACGAATGATAACTGTTATTATAAGCGAACTCAATCAAAGGTAGGTACTTATCTCAGCTACCACCAAAATCCAGGACACATTCTTAACATGTTTTTAAGTGTCTGAATTGTCCTTTCGAACTGTCCATTCGTCTGAGGGTGAAATGCAGTATTAAAGTCCAATTGAGTTCCTAAAGCTTCTTGCAATTTTTGCCAGAACCTCGAGGTGAATTGAGTGCCTTGGTCCGAGATGATAGAAAATGGTACTCCATACAGTTTCACGATCTCATTTATGTATAATTGTGCACATTAGGTTGTAGAGTATGTGATCTTAACTTCTAAGAAATGGGCAAACTTTGTTAGTCGGTCCACTATAACCCATACAGAGTCATATCCTTTGGAGGTTCTAGGTAACCCAACTACAAAGTCCATCGTGATACGCTTCCACTTCCACTTAGGTAGCTTAATCTATTGCAGTAGTCTAGAGGGTCGTTGATGCTCATATTTGACTTGTTGACAAGTTAGGTATGATGCCACAAACTTAGCTACATCCTTCTTTAGTTCAGGCCACTAATAATTAGCTCTCACATAGTGATACATCTTGGTAGTTCTAGGATGAGCACTGTAAGGTGTCTAATGTGCTTCCTTTAAAATCTTCCCCCTTAGTCCATTCACATCAGGCACACAGACTCTCTTTCCACACTTTAGAATCCCATCGACTACTTTGAATTCAAGGTTCTTTCCTTTCTCAGTCTCATCCTTTAACTTAACTAAGTGTGGATCCTTATCTTGTGAAGTTTTTATCTCCTCCGCTAACTTTGACTTCACTTGAAAATGAGCCACTAAAGCTCGCAATTCTCCAATCTCCAACCTTAAGCCCTGACTAAACATTCCTCCTAACTCCTTCACGATTGGCCTCTTATGCACGGTCACATGGGATAGGCTTCCCATTGATTTCTGGCTCAAAGCATCCGCTGCAACGTTCTCCTTTCCGGGATGGTAAAGAATCTAGCAATCATATTCCTTAAGTAGTTCAACCCATCTTCTCTGCCTCAGGTTGTGGTCTCTTTGGCTCAAGATATATTGGAGACTCTTATGATTCATGTAGATCTCACACTTTGTCCCATACATGTAATGTCTCCATATCTTTAAAGCGAATACTACTGCGACCATTTCCAAGTCATGAGTAGAGTAGTTCATTTCATGCTTCTCGAGTTGTCACAATGCATAGGCAATGACCTTACCATTTTGTATCAGAACGCATTCAAGTCCTATTCTCGAGACATCGCAGTAGACTGTGAACCCTTCCTCACCTTCGGGTAAAGCTAGAACCGGAGTCGATATCAAGCACTTCTTGAGCTTTTGGAAACTCCCTTCATAGGATTCCTCCCAATTAAACTTGTAATAACCTACAACCACCTTAGGAATTTTCGTGATAATTTGCTTAATATAAAACTATTAAGACTAAGTATGTGCTTTTATGGGAATTTATTTGCTATGTGATTGATAAGTATGTGACATGTTAAATTAATTTTAATATGCATAATATGGGTTATTATTATGAAATAAATAATTTATATGAAGTGTATTAGCATAAAATAATTTATTTTACATAAAATGAATTTTCATGAAAAGGCTAATTTTTACGCATAAAATAATTTTATGAGTATTTTAAAATAATTTTTAAATAAATGTTTTGGGGGAAATTTTAAAGAAAATAATAAGAAAAATATTTTATTTTTAATTACCTATAATCAGCTCCAAAATTAATTAAAATGCCTAAATACCCAAAACTCCATTATACTAAAATACTCTTAACCTAACTCAGTAAAGGTAATTTTGGAAATTGCCCGAAATTCTATATATTTAACAAGAAAATTCAGCTAGCCCTAGCTTCCAGTAGCCACCATTCTGTTATTTTATTATTTTGGCCGAAAACTTCTCTCAAAATTATTTTTTCTACCGAAATTCATAAAATACCTTCTAAATTTTACGATTTCTTGACTATATTGGTAAGTTTTTATCTCATTTTAATTTATTATTTGATTTCTATGAAACTAATTATGAAAAAATTATTTTGAACTAAATATTTACTGATTTTTATTGATTAAATTTGGCCTAGGTAAATTTTGGAAGAAAAAACTTTTTTTCTACCGAAAACACCAATATCTTTACACGATTTCTCTAAAAGTGAATCCTATAACTCAAAATTGAAAATTTCATGCATAAACTCAAGGGGGGTTGCCGATTTGTACATGTTTATATTCTAAATGGATTTTTGTTGTGTTTAGATGAAAAATATCGAATTAATCATATTTTTGCATATTACTATAATGACCGAAAAGTTTCAAAAAATAAGGAAATTCATAGTTTTCATCCTAGAACTTAAAAGTTAGAAATTTTCATGTGTATGAACCCTAGGGGTTGTCGATTTGTGTGGTTTTGCATCCTAAAGTGGTTTTTGTCATGATTAAATGAAAAATAATGGTTTAAAACATGTGTTTACATATTATTGTAATGATCAGAAAGTACTAGAAATAAGATAGGAGCATAGTTTTCATCCTAAAACATAAAGTTGGAAAATTTTCATGTATATATATCTATATGGGTGCAGATTCCTATGGTTTACTGTTCTAAAATAATTTTTGTTTTGATTACATGAAAAATTTTGGTCCAAACTATGTTTCTATATATTACTGTAATGGATAGAAAATGCGAAAAGTAAGAAAAATTCAGGTTTTCTTCTGTTAGTGCATTCGACTGTTGTTGGGATTTTTATCCCAATGTCTATAATTTTTATGTAATATATTTTAATGATTATTGACATGTATGAATGAATAATAAATGATTAAATTGCATGTTGGTTGAAGGAATAACTCTAGACAAGGTTAGAGGCATTTTGGTATACTGAAGGTATCTTAATCTTATGTTGTGATTAGAATAAGAATGTGATTGGGTAATAAGGTAATATGTTTTATGATGAGTTAAAAATGAATTAATGATCTTGAATTGATGAAGAGATTGATTGAATGAATTGGTTATAAAAGATAGACATGACACTTGAAAGGCTGTTGAAAAGTTGGCATGTATGGAAGTGTTAAGTGTGCTAAGATGATTATTAAAACGAATTAATATTAAGATCATGATATTATGTTTGACTTGAGAAAAGTATTGGCATGAATTATAATGTGTTTTCATGTGATTCTACAAAGGCTAAGTGTGCACGACTTTTTAAAGTCAACATATTATGTGCAAGTGATGAGTGTATTTCTATATGCAACTCTAAGTGTATTGAATGTTATATGTGCATAGAGTAATTATGGAATATGATAGCATGATGATTAAATAAATACTAAGCATTGAATTAAATATAATGTTAGATCTTGAGGAGTTTTAGAGGTTTAAGGGCTACAAGTACTAAAAGCGAAGGAACCACAAGGTGAGTAAACATTATACTATTGTACAAGTACAAGCTATCTTAACTAAGTTAATGGGAACCTTTGAGATTCTTGAAACCCAAGTTCACTTCCATTTTAAATTTGATTATGTGAATTTTTTGTTAAGCTTGGGTTGCCCAAGGATAATTGGTCCAAAAACAATAATGTTTATTCAATGATATGAAAAAACTTTTGTAATTGTGCCTTACCTACTTTCTTTCTGGAACTACATTATTATTGTATCTTTTGTTCAAAAAGTTAAACTGCTATTGTTATTGTGGTACATGTTATTGTTGCCTTAAGTGCTATTGTTATATGTGAATACTATTAGCTCTAGTTATGGTACCTTTAACCCTGTATGTAAAAATCCTCGTGTCGATGCAGGTAATCATCGGAACCTGTGTATATGGTCTTAACCTGATGGATAGGGGTTGTGTACCCACCTCAGCTAGAAGGGGCGGTTCAAGCCGTTGAGTCTTATCAGTTTCACGACTTTATAAGTTATTGTGCTGGGAGTTGGAATTTTGGAATAAGGTCACATCTTCCTTGAGTGAATGAGCTAGCATATTCATTTACTCTTATTAGGTAATAAGTGTAATAAGTGTGATTTATGTGAATCTGCTAAAGTGAAAATCTTCCTAAATTGAAACTGTGAAACCATTATTTATAAATCATGAACTATGTGTTATATGCAATGTGTTTTCTTTAAAGATGGGATATATGATATCGTTTATGCTATATTGTTTACTTATTAAGATCATCTATCTCACCCCTTTCTCTTGTGTGGTTCTAGGTGAGCAATATGAGGAGGTCAAGGTGATGGCTCAAGCATTCTACTTCGCTTGGGGGATTCCTTGTCTAAATCTTTAATTATACTATGTTACGAAGAGTTACTCATAGACTCTCCAGGATTTCATTTTGGAATATTAATCATTGATGATTTATTTTAAGACTTCAAATGTTATTTTCCTTATAAGATGTTTTGAAAGTATTTTATTAAACTATTCTTCCGCATATTGAAGTTTCCTATATTATTGGATATTTAAGTTAGTACATGGGGTTTGGTATGATCCTAGGCATAATTTATATAAGTATAAGTGGGTTTTAACGGTGTGAGTGACCTTATGTCTCCCCATGTTCTAGGACTATCATGTCTCTAAAATTGGGATGTGACAAACTTAACTTGTTTCCTGGTCAACTTGGTCAATGGTGATATTATCTTAGAGAAGTCCTGTAGAAATTTGTGATAATAGTCGGCCATACCTAAAAACTCCAAACTTCAAAAACCATTGTAGATTATGGCTAATTGGCTATTACTTCAACTTTCTTAGGATCAATTTGAAGTCCTTCTTTACTTATTACATGCCTAAGAAAATTGACAGACTCCATCCAAAACTCACACTTAGATAGCTTTGCATAGAGTTGGTGATCATGTAGCATTTGCAACACGATCCTTAGATGCTCTTCATGTTCCTCTTTACTCTTAGAGTAAATTAGGATGTTGTCGATGAAAATAATCACGAAATTATTGAGAAATGACTTGAACACTCGGTTCATCAAGTCCATGAAAGCAGCTTGAGCATTCGTCTTACCAAAAAGTAGATCTGTGAACTCATAGTGACCATATTTTGTACAAAAAATAGTTTTCAGATGCCTTCTCCATGAATCTTTAGCTGATGATAACCAGACCTCAAATCGATCTTGGAGAAGTAACGAGCTCCTTGTAGTTGATCGAATAGATTGTCAAACCTTGGCAAAGGATACTTGTTCTTCACTATAGCCTTATTAAGTTGATGGTAATCAACACACATACAGAACGAGCCGTCTTTCTTTTTCACAAACAAAACTGGAGCACCCTATGGTGAGCTACTTAGTTGGATGAAACCCTTATCAAGTAGATCATACAGTTGTGTTTTTAATTCTTTCAACTCCGCCGGTGCCTTAAGATATGGCAGTATCGATATGGGCTGCATGCCTGGTAGTAGGTTGATGTTGAACTCGATCTCATGATTTGGTGGTATTCTAGGTAGATCTTCTGAAAAGGTGTCCATGAACTTGTCTACCACTGGTATGCTCTTGCTACGACCAATGGCTTCCTTGTCGATATCAACAACGTGAGCTAAGTATGCTTGGCATCGTTTTCTTAACATCCTTCTAGCTCCTTGTCACGACGCCTTTGAGCTGTGATGGTCCTAAGGCATGAGCGGTCATAAGGGCATCGAAAACCCGTAGAACCCATTTCACTTATAATCAATTAATATTCATCACATTGAATCATATCTCAAGACCATAACCTAATCACATTTCCTTGTTACCCATAATATCATTTACAGATATAACTTGTAAAACTTTTAAAATTGTATTTCATATCATTAGCCAAATATTCATTACATTATACATTATTATAATAGCATTTACAATACCATTTATATTATATATACATCTTATAACATATTAGAGCTAAATCCTTTAATAACCATTAATATTACATATAAACCCTATAACTTTCAATAACCATAAAGCTCTAACTTACAACACCGGGAATTAACAGAATAGTTTCCAAGCGAAGGATGGGCTTGGAACTTTTACCTTACTAATTCATTGACTGTACTTGAAAAGTTTAAATCACTACAATATGAGACAGAGCTCAGTGCATACAAAATAATATAATACATAAGGTGATTTCAACGATTAATTTCAGGAAGGGCTTTTATATCAATGGAATGCTTTCAATCAATATCATCGTATGGTTCAATTGTTCATTGAAAAGGGAAACAATATCTTTAGCAGAAATATCATTTTCTTGAGAGCGGAATGCTTTCCACACATTTCAATTTAAGAGTGGCAGCCTAAGCCTTGCTCACTCATCCATATCACATTACGTAAGACTGATCGGGTCTTATGGTTAGGCATTCCCTCCTAACAGAGGTTTGGTACTCTTGCCCTACTCCCAGGCATAACTAAGTGCACAAGGTCTGATGTATTTCCCTATATCAGAAAAAGGGATTTCTGCTTGTCAATAGGCATTGAATAAGAAAGTTCATATAAGGTTCACAATAGTCAATAATCATTAAGAAGCATCATATCAACGGTTCAATATTCAATAAACAAATTAAACTTGTTAAGAAATCAAGAATGTTCAATAAACAATTCAAGCTTATCAATAGGTCAAGAATATTCAATATCAATGAGCAATTCAAATTATCAAGGAATTGGAATGCCTTTAGCAATCACTATTTGAACAATCAGGGTTCAAGCAAATAACACAAAGCATATTATATTATTAAGTACTCACCGTAGACTCCTTTGCTTCTATTCATGTTTGACTCTGATACGAATAGTGCTCCTCGCACTTTTACCCAATATCCTTGCCGTTGTTATTGGACTCTACACATTGCATTTCAGTCACATATCAATCACTTCCTCATTATCACATTACTTAATTTAGTTTAACTTACTAGCACTTCTATCTTATTCATTAAAGTACAACTTATTACTAAACTTAGCATTTCTCTAGTTGTTTTCCAATAACTCACTTAAGGATAATAATTCCATTTCTTCCATTCATATTATTCAAGTAAAGTCAATTAAACAATTTCCATCAACAATTCCATAAATTCAAATTATCCACAATATTACAATCAAATGGTCCAACCCGAACCTTCAATACACTAATCTCATCCACCTATTTCCTTCCTCATCATCAAACTAATACCCAATCAATTAAATTAAATTAATTCTAATCTCAACGTCTCACTTTAATCTTTCAATTTGATCATCAATAATACTCAATAATTATATAAATAACAATTAATTCAATTTAATATCCAATTTAACTAATTAATTTCAATAAACTATTTACCTAAATTCTTACAATTAAATTTATAATTCACTATTTATACACCATTAGGAGTCAAGATTTATATCATATGGCTCAGTTTAATAAGCCAAAGCTGCTGTCCAAAATTATCATTTTCAGAGGTCGCCGGAGTCCAGTTACTAAAAAATTCCAATGATGACCAAATTTCAATCCAAGTATACCAGCGATTAGCTTATGATGTGAGGAGTCCGAATATAACTTTCATTTTCTGTAATTCATCGGAGAATGGTCAAAAACAGTGTTGGCAGCCATTGATGTCGTCGAATTCTGATCAACAAAAAGGTTATCTAAAATTAGTAAATGATATACCAAATCAAAGCTGAAATCATAAGGAATTCAACCATACCAATTTTCTCAAAAATAGAGATCAGAAGGTGGTTGAAAAATGGCCTAAAAGTTACGGCCAGTGATTCTTTGGAGGGTACGTGCACCGCTGTCTAGTAGCAGTTGGCGACCAGCTTCGGTGGGCGAGCTGGTCGGCAGGTGCCCCTTCCTCTAGTGCGGCATGTGTCGGCTAGCAGCAAGCGGATGATGGTGGTCCAGGGTGCAGTCCCCCTCTCTCTGTCGACTTCTCTATTTCTGTTCTGCTTCCTTTCGCTGCCCGTTTTCAGTTTTTAAGCTTTCCTTTTATTTTATATATATATATATATATATATATATATATATATATATATATATATATATATATATATATATATATATATATATATATATATATATATATATATATATATATATATATATATATATATATAATAATAATAATAATAATAATAATAATAATAATAATAATAATAATATCAATAGTAATAATAATGATAATATTAATAATAATAATATTAACTAGATAAATCAAAACAATTTCAAATATTAATTAAGCAAATTTTTATATTTCATAATAAAATTCTAATTTATTTAATTTAACATTTTATCAATTTGATAACTAATAAATCAATAACTCATTTAATAAAATATTCTCTTAAAAATATTAATATGATAATATAATAAATCAATATCCTTTCAAGTATCAATATAAAATATAATCAATAAATTATTTCAAATATCAATATTAAATTTGAAATAATTTTCTACTATTTCAAATACTTATATAACAATATTTATAAATCATATATATAATATCAATATGAATTTAGCTTATCAATATCAAAATAATAATATAAATAAATATAGATATCAATATCAATATTCAAATGAAAATTCATAAGTATCTATAACTTTGAAAGTCAATATAATTCTAACAATAAGGAAAATATATCCATATAAAATTATTACTTTAAAATATTATATTCAAATTATTTGAATATTTGAAAATATTCATTTTCAATTTGGGCACGTATTACGATGCTAATTGGATATCTTCACACGTATACTATACATATGTCCTATATTGGGTTGGGATATACACTCCTACAGCGAATACCAAACTCAAAGGGTTCTCATTCCTCTCTCCTTGATACACAAATTTCTCCCTATCCTTGGTTTGAAATTCTACTTCTCTCTACAGTCAGTATAAGCTCTATATGCTCATATAGCCAATCCATTCCTAAGATCACATCAAATTCTAGTACATCAAGTTCTAACAACTCCATTAGAAATTTCGTCCATTAGTATTTACCTCATAGTCCTTAAATACATACGTCACTTTCATCATCTCTCCCAAATGAGTGGACACTACTAGGGGGTTCATTTATTAATTCCTTATCTCTACATAGACTTTTAGCAAAATATGGAGACACAAGCAAATGCGTAGCACCTGAATCTATCAAACATCTTGCACTAGAAGTTTGAATGGGAATTAGCCCTAACAGATTGAGCAGCTATGCGGACCTTCTTTTTAGGAGGCACTCTGCTATAATGAGTAAGGGTGTTCAGTGCTAACTCCCTTCTAACCCATTTAACCCCACTATCAATTTATCATACTTATCAGGCATTTAACATGAGTACACATCATAGGACACATATCACATAGCATATATCACATATGATGGCATGTATCATGTATCATAATCATGTAACACATAACTTATAGCATAACGAACTCTCTTATCATTTAAATGTCAATAATTTCATAGGTAATAAATCAAATCCAAACCAATTAACTAAGTAGTCATATAGTGCCATTGATATCCTATAAGTCCTATGCCACTAGACTATTAGTTACCAACTTCCAGCTCGAGTCTCAGTTATGTTCCTCATCAGGGTGAAGATTAGGTAGCTTCTAGGGTTGAGTGGGCAAATAATCAATAAGAGGGCAAATGGGAGCAATGCGACCAATGCAGCCACATCAATAGCAAAGGAAGTCTCTATATGGCAAGCGACCCATTGAAGACCAAGTCATAGATGGTGAGTAGCAAGAATCTCTAGGTGCATGGTCTCCCATCTGCTCAACATTTTTGGTTTTAAACTATTCCATGTCCTCCCTTAAAGCATGCATTAAGGACCTAAGACATCGATTTTCTTCCACCAGGTCTGCATAGTCTCCTTCCAACTTTTGAATCTTACTATAAACCCAGTTGTAGTCTAGACACTCCATGTGGTCCTACTCCTTAGGAATCTTCTCTTCCTTGCGGTGGATCATAAGCATGACCTTCTCGAACATCTCTCACCATGTCCTTTTACATGTCACACGGGGTGCTTTAAGTCAAGGTCCTCTAGCAGGGGTACTTTTCTTAGTCACCTGATAAAAGAATCATAAGGCACGCAAATAATAACAAGGAGTACTATAGCCTATCGAGATTTTGCAAAACTATACTAGTGATAGACTGCAAGTGACATGACAGGAAAATTCCTATGCTCTAGGATTATACTTAATCAACCTAATAACCAGAAAAGTCTAAAGTAAACTTAAAACTACAACTCTAATACCAACTTTGTCACATCCCAGTTTTGGAGATATGATGGTCCTAGAATATAGAGAGACATAAAGTCACTCATGTCCGTAGAACCCATTCATGCATATAATAACACTGCTTAGGATCATACCCAAAATCACATGCATTAACTTAATTTGGCCATTAATAAAGGAAAACCTTAATTTGCAAAAGAATAGTTTAAAAAAAATACTTTAAATACAATCAATAAGAAAAGAATATTTAAGACTCCTAACAATTCATTAATGAATAATGTCTCAAAAAGACACTCTCAGAGCATCTAAGAGTGACTCTTTATATCACAATATGGTAAAAGACTTGGACAAGGAAATCCCCCTAGCAAAGTAGATTGCTTGAGCACATAAAGAAAAGGGGTGAGATAGATGATCTCAATGAGCAAACAATATAGCTTATACAATAACACATATTCCTTAGAAAGGGTTCATAGCTCATAACTCATAGTTCATGATTCATAATTCATGATTTATAGTTCATGGTTCATAGTTTGCAATTTAACAAGGTTCGTAGAAATCACACATAAAACATAGAGAGTGAGAGTTGTTGCCATATTCACTCGAACACATAGAGGAGAGGTGGCATTAAACCAAATTCCAACTCCTATCACGTAGAAAAGCATGAAACTGATTAGACTCCACAGCTAGAACTGCTCCTTCTAGCTGAGGTGGATACAGTACCCTTATCCATCATATTAAGACCATGTGCACAGGTTTCGATGATTTCTCGCATTAGCACGAGGATTTATGCATAAAAGGATTTATAGGTACCATAGCTAGAGCTAATGGCAATCACTTATAATAATAGCATTGAAGAATGCAATCATATGTAACATAATAACAATAGATGATAAATAACAATGTGGTTTTAGAAAGAAAGTAAGGTAAGGCCACAATCACAAAGGTTCTTTCTTATCATTGAATAAACAATAATGGTTTTGGACCAATTGTCCTTCGGCAACCCAAGCTTAACAAAGAAATCATATAATTATAATTTGAAAATAGAAAGGAACTTGGGTTTTAAGAATCTCAAAGGTTTACATATTATGATAATTTGTACTTGTAACAAGAAAATAATATTTACTCACCTTGTGGTTCTTTAGCTCCTAGTGCTTGCAGCCATTAAACTTCTAATACTCCTCAAGCTCTAACATACATTACAATTCAATACTTAGCATTTGCTTACATCATACTATCTTATCCCATAACTACCCCATGCACATATATTATTCACATATATTTGGAATTGCACTTAGAAGTGCACTCATCACTTGCACATAACATGTTGACTTTTAAGTCTTGCATACTTTGGCTTTTTAGACTCATATGAAATCACATAATAACTCATACCAAGAATTTTTTAAAGCCAAACATAATATATCATGACCTTAATATCAATCCAATTTAACATCTAGCTTGGTACACTTAACACTTTCCATGTATATCAACTTACCAAGTAACCTTAAAAGTGTCTTACTTGTCTCCTTGGACCAAATCATACAATCAATCTCATAGTTAATTTAAGGTCATTAATTCAAATTAACACATCATAAGGCTTAATTCACATGTTACTTAATCACGTACACATATTAATCAAAAAATATCAATTAGGGTTTTGGAAACCTTAGGTAGGCTAAATCTTCATTGGAGTTTCCTATAGTTACTCCTTCAACTAACATGCAATTAAATCATGTATCATTCATATACACATGTCAACCATTATTAAAATATATATTACAAAAATTATAGACATATCAAAATCCCACCATAGGCTGAATCACATAACCATGGATTTTCTTACTTTTTGCACTTTTCGATCATTACAGTAACATGTAAACACATGATTTAAACCAATATTTTTTTTTATCTAAACATAACAAAAATCAGTTTAGAATACATTAAGATATAAATTAGCACCCCCCTTAATGCAAATGCATGAAAATTCCAACTTTTAGGTTTTAGGGTTCACCTTTGGTGGATTTGCGAAGAAAGAATTGTGTTTACAGTTGAAAATTGGTTTCTTCTTCAAATAAAACACTTAGGCTAAATTAAATATCAAGAAAAATAGTAAATATATAGCCAATATGAATTTCTCATGGTTATTTTCATAAAAATCAAATACTAACTTGAAAGAAGAGAAAAATTTACGAAGACGATCACAAAATTGCAAGATTTGAAGGCACCTTATGAATTTCGGTTGAGAGAGAGTTTTTGAGAGAATTTTCTATAAAAAAATTGATGAATAACAGAATGGAGGCTGCCACAAGCAATGGGGGCCAGATATTATGTGTAAATTAGGGTTTTAGGGCAAAATTATAAGTTTTCCATTAATGAGTAAGGTTAAAAGTGTTTTGGTATGTTGGACTTTTGATGAGTTTGGCCTTTAATTTAATTTATAAATTGATTATAAATAAAATATTTTGCTCCTTATTTTCATTAAAATCCCTCCAAAAATATTTAATTAAAAATATTTTAAAAATACTCTTAAAAATTTATTTTATACTTAAAAATTACTTTGTGCATGAAAATTCACTTTATATGCAATAAATTAATTTATGCATATGTACTTCACATAAATCACTCATTTCACATTAAAATTCATATTATGCATATTAGAACTAATGTAAGATGCCATATACTTATCAATCCTATAGAACATGATTTTTTATAAAAGTACACATTGTATCATAATAGATCTAAATTCAAGTAAATCGTCACAAAACTCCTAGGGTTGGTATGAGTTGTTACACTTTTCAAACATATAAGCTTGATATTACACCAATTATGGGCCAATGGGCTGGCCCACTATTGTTGGGCTTTGGCTGTTGATGACCAAAGGCCCAATGACAAGCCTGTAGCCCTTCAACATACCCATAGTCCATCGACAAGTCGCATAACAAACTTAGAAATTTTCCTTTTAACTTTCTTTCAAAATTTTGTTCTCTAACTTCTTTACATATATCATTAGTTATCATATGAACTCTATGTAATTCATTAGAGTATAATTAGTCGTAATAAAATCATGAACTAGGCAATGTTGCATATTATGTCACATGATTCCTACCCAATTCCTTATCATTTCTATACTATACTAACATTCAAAAATCTAATTCTCTAATATTATTAGTAATTAAAATGGGCTATAAAATCTTTGGGTATTACATGAAGATTTCTTTAGGTTCCCTGAAGCGAAGAAATTCATAGAGAAGTTTGAAGCCATAGAATGATCCATCAAAAATATTAAAAAGCATGAAGACATGATAGATGTCTTCTCTTGCTCTTTTCCCAAACACTAGAGTTCCACCCAAGTTTAAGATGCCCATAATGGAAAAATTTAATAGCATAACTTGCCTAAAGACCCACTGCGTTCCTTACAAAGTAGAGGGTGAAAGTAGCCCAAATGGTAAACCAACCATCCGAGGAAGAGCAAATCGACATTATCGTGAAGAATCTCCTCCCTTAATACTAAATTCACTTGCAAACCCAGTATCTCCTGGACTTTAAGGCCTTCATTACTATGACTTCTAAAATTAAGGATTTGATTCAATCTAGTCAAATCAAAGATGAATCCTCAAGTTCGAGATATTACAAGAACACTAACTTTATCTCCAATACCACTTACTCAACCCAAAAAGGAGGAGAAGTTAATATTGTTTCCTACCACCAACCCATGAGGTTGGAAAGAAGAAGTTTCTCTAAGTTGGGGATGCCTTTGAGTACTGTCTACAAGAAGGCCTTGGAAGCCCATAATGAACTTGAGGAGGATCCTATTCTTAAACAATTGAAGAAAACCCAAGCAAACATATCAATATGGAGCCTCATCTACCCCTCTTACCCTCACTGCCAAGCTCTTTGTAAGGCTTTGAACCAATGTTAGGCTCCTATTGACATCTCGCCCAAAACCCTTGTGGCAACTTTGACCAACACTGCTAAATCCACGATCACTTCTTTGGTGATCATGACATCACTTATGGAGAGGAAAGTCACAGCCATGCTCTCTATATCACAGCGATGACCCGAGGCAAAACTATGCCTATAGTGTTAGTGGATAACAGGTTTGCTTTGAAAATATGCCCACTAAAAGTGGCTAGTTGCCTAGGATTAAAGGCTTCAAATTCATTCCATTGGATCAGGTGGTGAGAGCATATGACAACACCAAGAGGAAAGTCTTAGGTGTAGCAAATCTTGATGTCACAATTAGACTAGTGATAATTCCAATCCCATTTCAAGTGATTGATGTCCCGGGCTATTTCAATCTCCTACTTGGTAGGCAGTGGATCCACCAAGTAAAAGCAATCCCTTCCTTCTTGCTCCAAAAGTTGAAATTTCCCATGGTACAAATATCATAACCATCTGAGCTAATGTACATAGGAAGAGTGACATTTCAAGCTCTGTGCTGATGAAATTAATCCTGAACCCTCTGCCATTCCTTTGTTTGGCTTCTCATTTGATACTATCCAATTCATCCAGGGGAATGTAAAGAGTTTGTTCCTTTTGACTTTGGTCCATATAGTAATGGGGTAGTAGCTAATACGATAAAGAAAATGGATTATTTTCCAGGTTTGGGGCTTGGAAGAAACCAGCAAGGGATTGCCCAATTTCTTGAGTACCCAACTGCTACTCCTCCTTTTGGTCTCAGTTATGTGCCTAAACTAAAAGATATTGTAGAATTGGAGGAAAGGACCAAATTGAGAGTCGAGGCTAAAAGGTAAGGTGAGACTTATGACTGGCCTATGCGCCCCTACTTCAAAACTCTTAATGGCTATTTTGTGAAAGACGGAGAGGATTTCCCCTATTATAGCTTTCCTGAACCTTGGTTTTATCCTATTTCTAAAAAGTTAATCCCCAGTTTCAAAATTTTCTTTGATGTCAGGCTTAATCTAGTGGAATGTGAGACCATCTCTTAATTAGAGAAGAATTGGGAAGTGAACATAGAGCTTTTTCTCTTTTAGACCATCCACATTGTAACAACCCACACCCACCCTAGATTTTCGTGATAAATTGCTTGAATTAGAATCTATAAGGTTAAGTGTGTGCTTGTGTGAATGTTTGTGATCTAAGTGATTGATGAGTATGTGGCATATTAAATTAATGTTAACATGCATAATATGTGTTTCTATTGTGAAATAAATGATTTATATGAAGTGCATTTGCATAAAAGAATTTATTTTAAATAAAATGAATTTTCATGCATAAAACAATTTTTTTTAGCATAAAATAATTTTATGGGTATTTTTAAAATATTTTTAAATAAATATTTTTGAGGGAAATATTCCAGAATTTAAAAAGAAAAATATTATTTTTATTTCTAAACACTTCAACTGAAATTTTTAAAGAAAAAGGCCTAATACCCAAAAGCCCAGTACACAAAATGCTCTTAACTTATTTCATTAAGGGTAATAGTGGAAATTCCACTCCAACCCTAATATATATTCAAATTTTCATCCAGCAAGGGTTTTCCAGTAGCCATCCCTCATTCCTTCTATATTCTGGCAGAAAAATCTCTCAAAATAATTCTCTCTACCGAAATATCGAAAACACCTTACCGTTTTGCGATTTCGTGACCGTAATCGTAAGTTTTTAATCTCTTTCGATTTCTAAACTGTTTTCTATGAAATAAATTATGGGAAAATTATTTTGAACTATTTGATTACTGATTTCTATAGATTCAATTCTATTTGAGTGAATTTTTGGGAGAGAAAATTTATTTTCTACTGAAAACACAATTCTTTCCGCAAGATTTCTCCAAAGGTGAATTCTATAACTTAAAATCACAATTTTATTGCATAGACATCATAAGGGGGGGGGGGGGGGGGGGGGGTGGTTGGGGGTTGTTGCAATTTGTGTTTATTTGCATTCTAAACTGATTTTTGATTTGTTTTGATGAAAAATATTGTATGAAATAATATTTCTGTATATTTCTGTGATGACCAAAAAGTTTCGAAAAACAAAGGAATTCAAGGTTTTCGTGTTAGGATTTGGAAATTGGAAAATTCTATTCTTTCATGAATACATGGCTGCCGATTTGTGTGAATTGATGTTCTAATATGATATTTGTTTTGTTTAGATGAAAAATAATGATTTGAATCATGTGTCTGTTTATCGCTGAAATAAATGAAATGCGCAGAAAGCGCGGAAACTCATGATTTTTCACCTAAGCCTTTGAACTTGGAATTTTTTTGTATAAACCTTACCTATGGCTGCTGATTTGTTAGATAATGTGTTCTAAACTAACATTTTCAATGATTGAATGAAAAATATTGGTTTAAACATCCTGTTTGTATATTTCTGAAATGACCGAAAAATACCGAAAACAAGAAAACTCATGTTTTGTGCACTAAAATGCAAAATATTGAATTTTTATATATCAATGGCACCAATAGTAGCCGATTCTTATAGATTTGAGTTCTAAAATGATTTTTGTTATGTTTACATGAAAAATCTTGGTTTAAACCATGTTTTTACATATTTCTGAAATAGACGAAAACCACGAAAAGAAAAAGAATTTGGTTTTCACCTTAAAGATGCATTCGACCTACATGAACAATTGTGTCTAAATGTTTATAAATTTTATGTGATGTGTCTTGGTGATTGTTGACATGTATGTATGTATAGTAAATGATGAAATTGCATGTTAGTTGAAGGTATGATCCTAGATAAGCTTAAATGTGTTTTGGTATACTTAAGGTATACTTAAGGTATCTTAATATCATATTGTGGTTAGAATGCAAATGTGATTGAGGAATATGGAACTAGATGTTATGATGACTTGATGATGAATATATGGTTATGAGTTAATGAAGTAAAAGGGATCATAAGAGTTAAGTATGATGTTTAAAGGATTAATTGTTAAGCTGATATGTATGGAAGTGTAAAGTGAACTAAGATAATTGATAAGTGAATTGATATGGAGGTAATGATAATGTGATGATCTTAAAAAGGTATTGATATGATTGCAATGTATTTTCATGTGAGCCTATAAGGCCTAAGTATGCAAGACTCTTAAGTCAATGTGATATGTGCAAGTGATGAGTACACCTATGAGTGAACTCTAATGTGTATGCTATATGTGTTTGGGTAGTTATGGGATAGGAACATCATGAGTAAATAAATACTAAGTATTAAATCAAATATTATGTTAGAGTTGAGGAGCCTTAGAAGTGCAAAGGGGACTACGAGTACTAGGAGGAAAGGAACCCCAAGGTGAGTAAACCCAATGCTTTTGTTACAAGTGTGAGTAAACATTGCTTTCATTCTTCAAGTGTGAGTAAACGCAGTGTTCTTGCTACAAATGTGAACAACATCATGTTGTGTTATAAGAATGTGATATATTGTTATGTGAACCCTTGTGATCTTTGAAACCCAAGTTCTTTCTATTTTTATCTTATTATATGATTTCTTTGATAAGCTTGGGTTGCCAAGGGACATTTGGTCCAAAACTAATTTGTTACCCAATGAGAACTTTTTTGTGAATGACACCCTAACTTGTATTCTTTCTGGAACTACACTTTTATTGTATTATTGTTGTAAGCCAAACTACTATTGTTATTAAAATACATGTTATTGTTGCCATATGTGATATTGTTAATTGTGTTTACCAATAGCTCTAACTATGGTACCTTTACCCTTTATGCAGAATCCTCGTGCCGATGCGGGTAATCATCGAAATCTGTGCACATGGTCTTAACCCGATGGATAGGGGTAGTGTCTCCACCTCAGCTAGAAGGGGCGGTTCTAGCCGTGGAGCTTGATCAGCTTCACGCTTTATAAGTGATAGGAGTTAGAATTTGGCAAAGGCCACTTCTCCTTGATGTGTTAGAGTGGATTGAGTAGTGTCTCCACTCTATAAGTGTTATAAGTGCAATTTCTGCAAACTTGCTAAATTGAACCTTGCTTAAATTGCAACCTGATTCATGAGTTATAAACCATGAACTATGTGTATAAGCTATTTGTTTCCTATCAAAGGAATATGTGATAATGTATGAGCCTTTTTGTTTACTCATTGAGATCATCTATCTCACCCCTTTTCCTTGTGTGGTTCCAAGTGAGCAAATGTGAGGAGGCAAGGTGATGGCTCAAGCATCCTACTTCGCTTGGGGAATTCCTTATCCGAGTTATCAATAATACTATGTTATGAAGTCTTATCTTTAGATGCTCCGGGAATGTTAATTGATACTTATAGAGATTTATATTATTTTTCCTTATGGATTTTATATGTAACGATTTACTTTAAGTCTTCACAAATTATGGTATTTATCTAAATGTTTTAAATGAGTTAATGAAAGAGGTTCGGTAAGATCCTAGGCATGATTATTATATGTTAATGGGTTCTACGGGCATGGGTGACCTTATGTCTCCCCATGTTCTAGGACCGTCATATCTCATAAGGTTGGGATGTGATACACATGATCACCAACCACTAAGAACTTGACCCCACCGAGCTCATTTAACCATCTCAATCACTGTTGAATAACTAGTATGTTGAGAAGAGCATTTACCCTGTTGTAACCTCATCCGAGTCCTCTAAGTCTGAGCTTTCTGAGTCAAAGTCTGAGTCTTTTAAGCTTGAGTATGAGTTTGCTAAGTCCTTTTAGTCTTTCTTGTCAGATTTGGTAACTTGTCTCTCGGGGTTATCCTTTTAAGCTTATGTAACTCATGATGATGAGACCTTTATCTTTAATAAAATGAGCAAGTTTTCTACTTTCTTAACTCTCTATGCTCTATTTCCTTTAACTTATTATTAAATAAGAAATCTAAAAAAGAAAATGAAAATAAAAAAGAAACAAAACATAAAAAAGGCAAAGAACCAATTAACTATGGCATAGAGAGAAATCCTAAAATTACATACATTGCATTTGTATATTTTTGCACACAAGCATTGGTTGAAAAAGCATAGCAGTTCATAAGATCCCAACTTATGAATATGTGAAGCTTGTAAAGTAGAAATTGAGAAGAATGAAGACAGAATGGTCTTTGAAGATCAAGGTGGAAATAGCCAAGTTGGTAAATAATGGGTTCATTGAGCCCATCACTTACACCACATGGTTGGTCAATATAGTGCTTGTTCCCAAAGGATAGAAAGGTTCAAATGTGTGTTGACTATAGGGACCTCAATAAGGCCTACGCAAAAGATGATTTCCCTCTGCCTTACATCAATCTACTTGTGGATCGCATGGCTGGTGCATTAGTGGTCTCCTTAATGGACCTCTTACGAGTTACAACCAGATCCAAGTTTACGCTCCTAATAATGAAAAGACATCCTTTGTGATAGAGTGGGGCACCTACTATTATTGGATAATGCCTTTTGGTCTGAAGAATACCGGGGCAACTTATCAGAGAATGGCCACTACTATATTTCATGACATGACGCATAAAGATGTTGAGGTATATGTGGATGAAAAGGTTATAAAGTCTAAACTCCTGAGGGACATTTGGAAGCCTTGAGCCAATTCTTCACTAGGCTCAGACAGTACAATCTCAAGCTGAACCTAGCTAAGTGCATTTTTAGTGCCTCATTAGGTGTATTTCTAGGGCACTTGGTCAGGCAAATAGGTATAGAAGTGGATCTAGCCAAGTCAAAGGCAATTTTAGAAATGATCCCTCCTAAAATTGAAAGGGAGATTAGAGGTTTCCTATATCTTTTACAGTATATCATCCACTTCATTGCACAACTAGCAGATACCTATGAGCTTATTTTCAAACTACTGAGGAAAGAAGCCTCTAAGTAGTAAAATGAAGAATGCCAAGAAACCTTTGATAGAATTAAGCAATACCTCATAAATCTACCAATACTATAACCCCAAGGCTAGGTTAGCCATTATTACTCTATTTATCAGTAACTTTAGAAGCTATAAGTGCAATGCTTGCCCAAAATATTCTAGATTCATACAAAGAGAATACCATATATTATTTGAGTAAATGTATGCTGACTCATAAGCATGGGTATAACTAGATTGAGCAATTATGCCTAGCCATGATCTAAGTATGCCATAAGCTCCAGCACTACCTATGCTCATATACAACCCATGTGTTAGTTGATAAGAGCCCTTTGAAATTCCTTATAGAGAGGTCAATTCTTGATAGAAAGATGACCCAATGGATGGTAGTTCTCATAAAATTTAACCTAAAGTACATCTCAAAAAAGGCAGTTAAAGGGAGTATAATTGTTGACCAACTGGCTGCAGTTCCTGTGGAAGGTGAAGTATTTAAGCCTAAGTTCCCAAACAAGGACATCTTGACTATAAACCCTGAAGTGTGGAAGCTATTCTTTGATGGTGCCTCTAATAGTAAAGGCTATGGAGCTAGCATAGTTCTTGTCACTCTTACAGGGGATCATTTGCCCATAGTAATCAAGTTGGTTTTTGAGGTAACCAACAATGACGTAGAATATGAGGCATGCATAGCTGGTCTGAAGGTGGCTATTGCCATGAGAATAGACTACTTAGAAGTCTATGGCAACCCTAACCTCATTATTTCCTAAGCTTTTGGATAAGTGGAAGATAAGAGAATAACATTTGGTTCCTTACCATCAACGCTTAAATGACTTAGCTGAGAATTTTCATGAACTCTCTTTTCATTACTTGCCTAGAGCAAGAATCAATTCGTCAATGCTTTAGCCACCTTGGCCTTAATGATAGACATGAATGATAATGAGATACACAGGCCTATTGTTATTGAAGTAAAGCAGTGTGAAGCCTCGCCTGAGCATCGGTCCAATCCGTTAAAAGGCATCAAAATGCTCATTTGGGTTTGAACTCATAATGGAACCCTCATGTTCAGACTAATTGATTTTGAAGAGTCACCACCTTAATTTTATTTTTATTTGGGAAAAAGATTAAGGAAAAAATCCAAATTGACTCCAATTAATATCCTAAAAGAAAAAGATCACTAGCCTTGAGACCAAAGAGGATTCAGGGACTAGGTTTTCAGTTTATTTTAACAAAATTAGTTTAGCAAATTTAATACAAAATAACTTAAAATAAATTTCATGAATAGAAATAAGGATAATGCTTAAGCAATAATATCAGTGCTATATATGAAAGTTATAAAGCAATAAACAAAATAAAATCTACTTAAGAATTATTACAAATAAAAATGGATTAAAAAAAATAAATGAGAGCATCTTTTCTTTGGTTCTTATGGGTATTAGGAAAATCACATATTTCTCAACTAATTACAAGAATCCATAAATTAAAAAGAGATTAGCATAAAAGAAACAACACAATTATATATAAAAAAATAAAAAATAGAAATAATGTTATTTAAAAAAGATGAAGGAAAAGGAAAAATTATTTTAAAAAATATTTTAGAGTTGATGCCTAAAAGGTTGGCATGCCTGCGTATCCCTTTGAATGAGAATCAAACTCTACATATTTCTTCCTTCTTACAAAGGAGGGAATTTTGGAAAAGGTTAATTTGATTTATTAATTTAATTCAGATTTAAAATTAATAATATTAGATCTTTTCAGTTTAAACCTAAGGAAGGATATAAAAGAGAGAATTCTAGATATGATTTAAGAAATCTCAAAAGAAGGAATTATACCTTGATTTTGCACTTTCTTCATATGAACAGGGTAGGCTTTATACCAGATCTAAACTCTAACTTGAATTGGGATCTCATAAGAAAAATGGAAATTGGGGATTTTTTGTATTTGAAACTATGTGTCCCAAATGATTGGTAGTGGATCCTATTTATAGGAAAAAAATGAGGGCAAATCAGGAAAAAACCAGAAGGCCAATGTAATATCCCAACCCGATATAGGATGTATATACAGTATATGTGTGAAGATATTCGATTAGCATCGTAATACATACTCAAATTAAAAAAAATATATTCAAATATTCAAATAATTTGAATATAAATGTTTTAAAGAATAATTTTATATGGAAATATTTTCCTAATTATAATTATATTGACATTCAAAAATTACAGATATTTATGAATTTATATTTGAATATTGATATTGATATTAATACTTATTTATATTATTATATTGATATTAATAAAGCAAATGATATTAATTTATTATATTGTTTTACTAATATTGTTAAGAAAATATTTTGTTAAACGAAGTATTGATTTTAAACTTATTATTTATTTAATTGAGAAAGTTTAAATTAAAGAAATTGAGATTTTATTGTAAAATATAGAAATTTATGTAATTAATATTTGAAATTGTACATTATGATTTATATTATAATTATTGAAAAATATTGAGAATTATGGTGAAATTAATGTTTTAGTTAAAATTATAGTTTGAAAGAAATATGTAACTAATTATTATTATTAAAGTTAGTATGTGTATATATATATATATATATATATATATATATATATATATATATATATATATATATATATAAAGGTTAAAAATTTGGACAGCATAAAAACGAGCAGAAAAACAGAAACAGATAGAGAAACGAAGTAGAGGCAAAGAGAGAGAGAGAGAGAGAGAGGGAGAGAGAGAGAGAGAGAGCTGTTCTCCGGTACACCACCGTCCGGCTATCGATCGATGACACACACCCTACCATAAGGAAGAGCACCCGCCTCCTAGTTGATCGGCAGAAGCTCACCGTCAACCGCCTCGAGACGGCAGCGCATGCGCCGTTTAAAGGATCGGAGGCGGAAATCTTCTATGCCAATTTTTGGCCATTTTTTATCTCTTATTCTAGCGATATTGGTATGGTTGAACTCCTCGTGACTCTAGCTTTAATTTAGTATATGATTTGCTAATTTTAGATAACATTTAGTTTGACCGAAATCCGACGCCCTTAACAGCTATCGATGCTATTTTTAATTGTTTTCTAGTCAATTACAGGAAATGAAGAGTATATCAAGACTCCATAAGTCATAAGCTAACTGTTAGTACCCTTGGATAGTGATTTGAATGTCGTTGAAATTTTTCAGCGACCTCGAAATCGACAATTTTGGACAGCAGCTCCGGCTCATTAAACCAAGCCATATGGTATAAATCTCGACTCCTAAATGTGTATAGATAGTAAATTATGAATTTATTTGTAAGAATTTAGTTAGATAGTTTATTATAATTAATTGGTTAAATTGGATAATTAGATTGAGATAATTATGTTTCGTATGATTATTGAATATTATTGATGATTAGTTGGAAGATTGAAGTGATATGTTGAGATTAGAATTAATTTAATTAAATTGATTGGATATTAGCTTGATAATGAGAAATGAAATTGGCGGATGGGATTAGTGAATTGAAGGTCCGGGTTGGACCATTTGCTTGTGATATTATGATTATTGTGGGTAAATAGAATTTATGATAATAGGAAGTTAATCTTAGTTTAACGGAGATGCTACTAAAATTTCGGTAGATAATGTACATTTAAAGATAGATAATAAAGAAATGGTATAATAGTATTTAATCAACAACATTGTATTCTTAGGAGAATTTCAAAGAGGAATTCGAAGGATAACAACGAGGAGTGGATATTTAGCTGGATAGTGATTGACAGTCCAAGTGAGTAAAGAATACATAATATTAAGTTTAAATTCAAAATATTCAAAGTTAATGAAATACTATTATTGTGAAATTAAAAGGAATGATTATGGTCATATTAAATTCTATTGTTTATTGATAAGTAATATATAGTTAAATGTTAACATATATTATAGGTGATAATTATTGATTTCCAAAAGTTATAAGTTTAATTGATGTTCCAGTAATATGACATCCAAAGTACCATCATAAAATGTTAAGAAAATATATATATATACCCAAAGTATTAATTAAGGAAAATTCCAAAATGCTTCATAAGAATAATTAGAAAAGCTACTAAAAGTGATTAATGTTATATATATATATAAGCATCCTGCTTATGTATATGTATTATATGTAAATTGTAACTATTTAAAAATCCTTATGGGTAAAGGAGTGGGTTTAAAATATGAAAAGTTGTATATAAGTTTAAATTAATAGTTAATATCCTTCCTAAAGGGGAACTACTTGCATAACTATTAGTAATACCATTATTGTTAAACTATTGAACCTTAAATATCGAGAGGGGGCTTACATATGTTTTAAGTGTTACCTAGAGTAACTCTTTCCTTTCAGTATTTGAAAAATCTTTTAGAAAGTACATGGGAACTCTGAACTCAAAAGTGAACCATTTGAACCTTGGAAAATCATTGCAATTCCAATTTCCTTTTATCATGGGTTAGCCTGAATACTGAGATCCCCATCTGATATGGGTAAGACATTAGACTGTGTGCACACAGGAATCATATTGTATACAAGTGATATGGGGGTATATTCTAAAAAGAACCTCTGCCTTGGGTATGCCAATGTGCCTCTGCCCCAAATTTAAGGGAGCTTTATGCTTCGGGTATGCTACAAATAGCCTTTACCCCAACTATATGGGAGCATGCTCATATTAAGAGCCTCTGCTTTGGGTATGCTCGAAAGAGCTGCTACCCTAATTAAAGGAATGATCCCTGTTAGCCTCAATGTTATTGTAACCTAAATATATCAAAATTCTTGTTCATTGATACCCAACCAAATTGATTATAAGATCGAAGAATGTTATCACCCTAATTGCCAAATGTGATCTAAAAGTGAAATGAATAATTGACACTACAACCATAGAAGATCAATCCCAATGGAAATAATTATAAGTTTGAATATTATCTCCCTTGAAATTAAAAAGTTTATGTATGCGTATAAATATTTCCCTTAAACTTGTTAATATTACTAAAGATATATATTGCATTAAATGTATATATAAAATTTATTTAAATAACATGTTTATTTAATGAAAATGTTTAGATTATGAATATATATATGATTTCCATAAAATTAATATAAGTTTCTTACATGAATATCAATAGTAATTTTATGTAATGTTATTTTTAATACCTAAGTGATATATATCATTATATAATAAAAAGTATTTGGTTATAGTCTATCATTTAATATGTAAACCATTTATATTAAAGTTAATTCTAGAAATTTATTTTACATGCATGTGTATGAATTTTACCTAAATATTTGAAAATCATACAGTCATATAGTTTTTATAAAACTGTATTTTGAATATTACAAGAACTATAAGATTTAAATATAATTACATTTATATTTTCCCTTGAGATATTGAAAATATTAGAAAGGTTACACCATTGATTTTATAACTTATTGAATAAAAAATGTTTTCAATGATATGTGTATTTATATGATGGGACGATTGTTTATACATGTATTTGCCCAAAAGAATTTAATATTCTTATCATATATGGTTTTGAGTTTTTAACATTTATATAATGAATTATTATTTTAACTTTCTTATAAGGAATTATGAAATTTTTTAAAGAATTATATGTATGTAATAAATAATTTTCAATGTTCGTATATATATGTTTAAATTAAACATATGTTGTATAAAATTGTCCAATTCCTAAGGAATATGAAATTCTAAAGTATACTTATATAAAATGATAAATTGAGGATTCCAAGACCTTATGGTTCTAAATGTTTATTTGTATACCTTATGTGTAAAGAATTATCATACAGTTTAAATCCTAACCAAGTATGGGATAATTTAATGAAGATTGGAATCATATGCCACTAGTGTTATGTAAATTGGAATTAAATAATGGAAACTCCAAACAGTATGTGTTTTGAAAGATATTAAATTTATAGTGTATGAGTTTGTCTAACTTCTAAAGGGTATAAAGTTTCAAAATGGGAACACATATAGTAAAGTTTGAAATCTCTAGAATCTTATGAGTTTAAACACTTACTTATATACCATTAGTGTTGAAAGCTATTTAGACATGTTATACCTTTACTAAAGATTATTACTTTTTAATGAAGATGAGAATTATGGGTTATTGATCGATCTCAGATATAAATTTATACACTATAGCCTATTTACTGCCAAAAGTATTAATGCCTCTCCTACCAGTGATTGCAAGTCTCAACTTTGTATTTTATCATGTTAAAAATTCAAAAATGGTACATGCTTCTAAAAATCCATAAAGACTCATAAGGTAAAAGTATCATTGAATATTCCAAGTAACCAAAGTGTTATGATTCAAAAGATTTTGTACACATTCAATTAGTTGAAAAGGGATACTTATTTGTATAATTTCCTTAAATATTGAAAATGGCATAAAGTCAATAAGTTAATTTAAAGATTTTGATTTCATGAATTATAAAGCATTATCAGTGAATTATATTTATTTTTTTGTTCGAAAAATTGATTGTATTCTTGCTCACTGAGCTTTCCCCAAGCTCACCCCCTCCACTCACTAGTTTTTGTAGGTGAAGATTGAGTGTTCTCAAGAGTCTAGTGGATAAGTAATCATTTCATCCTTAAGGATTACAAAGTCGAAGTAATAGTTGGATATTGAATAATTAATTGTATTTAAGTAAATGTTTAAAAATACTTAGATGCTCTATGTGTATAAAATGGTATTATTGTATTTGGTGTGATTAAAAGTATTTGATAAGTATTATATTACTATATAAATTGAATGGTAAATTGAGATTGTCTATAAGAATGAGAATGAAAGATGAGAATAGTGTATGAAAAGTATCATTGGGTTGCAGGTTGAGATCTTGGGCTAATGTGTTTGTTACCAATATTATATTGAGTTTCGTCATATGTATGGGTTCTACGGGTTGTTGGTGCCTTTATGCCTACCCATGCCTTAGGACTGTCACATCACGAAAGTAGGGTGTGATAGCCAATGGCACTAATTTTAGCGACACCAATGTGGTGCCATCTAGATCGGCGGCAACCACCAGTCTAGTAGCACTAGGTGGTATTGCCTAGCCTAATTTGCTTGAGATCTCGATTTGACCCGATTCCATCCCCATTTATGATTTGATTTAAGCTTGGTTTGATTCTATGGGTTTGTAATTGAGTGCCGATTGTCTGAAGGTGTAAGTTTGAGGAAATCCATTTTTCAATAGGGCATTGCCCCCTTAATCCCTACCCGCTAACTGACCAGCGAGATCGCCGTACTAGCTCTGCATAGCGCATTAATCTTAGCAATTGTCAAGTTATGGCTAGATCATAAGGGTGTAAAATTAAGGGTTCATAGCTACCCCCTCATCAGAAGTGGCTTTAAGTAAAAGGTGATTATGATGACAGTGAACCTAGGAATGACGTATGGGAAAGGAACCAAAGGGATGTCTAAATTAGA
This sequence comes from Reutealis trisperma, assembly GCA_947687605.1. Lineage (NCBI taxonomy): Eukaryota > Viridiplantae > Streptophyta > Magnoliopsida > Malpighiales > Euphorbiaceae > Reutealis > Reutealis trisperma. The sequence goes on from CANTUT010000059.1 coordinate 1,255,357, forward strand.
ATTTGGACATGTTTGGGTGAAAAATTTGAATTTTAAAGGTAAAGGGAAGGTGGAAAAGAAACCATAGGGATGTTTAGGTGATCATTACTAAATATTTATAGGTGAAAATGGTAGATTTTGAATAAAAGAGCTAGAAATAGGAACCACAAGGTGCCTAGGTGATCATTGCTTGACATTTATGGGTGAAGTGATCTTAAGGCTATCTTAGAATGGTCTAATAAGTTTTGAAAGAGAAACCTAACCCTAATGATCCTAAGGCTATCTTAGGATGGTTTGAAAAGTTTTAAAAGAGAAACCAAATGATATGTTAGGTTGATGATCCTAAGATTATCCTAGGATGGTCTGAAAGTTTTGAAAGAGAAACCTAACCCTATGTTAGGTTAATGATCTTAAGGCTATCCTAGGATGGTCTAATAAAAAGGAATACCTAATTCAGATTTAAGGTATGAATCCTATGGCTATCTTAGGATAGGTATCATTAAAATAAATACCTAATTCAGATTTAACGTATGGATCCTATGGCTATTGTAGGATGAATATGATGTTGGATGAGAAACTTAACCTTAAGTTAAGTTGATAATCCTAATGCTATCTTAGAATGATATGATTTTGAAAAAGAAATCTAATTTTGTTTTAAGGTATGGATCCTAAGGCTATCCTAGGATTGGTCAGCTTCTTAAAGAGATACCTAATTCAATTTTAAGGTATGGATCTTAAGGCTAGCCTAGAATGGTCTAAAAATTTTAAAAGAGAAACCTAACCTGATGCTAGGTTGATGATCCTAAGGCTGTCCTAGGATGATCTGAAAATTTTGAAAGAGAAACCTAACCATATGTTAGGTTGATGATCCTAAAGCTATCCTAGGATGGTCTAAAAATCTTGAAAGAGAAACCTAACCCTATAATAGGTTAATGATCCTAAGGCTGTCCTAGCATGGTATGATGTTGATGGTTCTAGTCTTAATTTAGGAACTTTGCTTGATATTTTTCATATTGATGGTCCATTTTGCTTTGGGAAATTAGATTGATGACCTCTCTTAATTCAGATTGATGATTAATCTTGATTCAAGAGTCTAATTAATGACATGTTTTAGTGTGAAATGCATCTGACTATGCAATTATTAGATACTTTAAACTTGTAAAGGGTCATTTTGATAGGAGAGTGCTAAGTTTTTGGGAGAAAGATGCCTTCATTAAGGAAAGGTGAATTAAAGGAAGGAAGGTGCCCCCATTTTTGAATGATAAAAGGAAAGTGGTTAGGTCATTTTATTCAGATAGACTAGTCTGGGGACGGTAGGGTCATACTCGATTTAGGCTAGGCTGGTTAAAGGGTTAGTCAAAGGCTATCAGTTTAGCCTTGGTTGAAGTCATTTAAGAAGGCTAGGTCAAGTATGGAAGAGATTGAGCTAGTCATCTTGAAAGGCTTAATCAAATATGACCTTTCAATTTAGGATCGGATTAAACTGCTGACTTATGAGTCATATCAAATATAAGGCTACTTGGTCAATGGTTATTAGTTTGGCCTAGGAAGAGGTCATATTGGGAGGTTAAGCCAGGTATGGCTGGAAAAGTTGGGTTGGGTTGGGTTAGGTGGGTTTGGCTTTCGAAGAAGGTTTGGTTTGAGGCTGAATTGGAAAGCTTGAATCAAAGAGATCAAGTCCTTGGAGACGTCAGAAGGTTAGGTTAGATCTAGTTCTAGGGAAGGTTAGTTTGTCAGGCTTATCTTCAGAGAAGTTCATACAAAAATCTTTAGTCAGGTATGGAAATTGGCTTAGTTAGTTATGGCCTTTATAGAGAATCAATTTAGAAGCTTGGTCTAATTTGGCTCTAGGGAAATTGTTTAAAATGAGTGGATCATCTTGGAAGGCTAGGTCGGGTTTGGCCTTGGCTAGCATTTGGAAGCTCGGTCTAGTTTGGCTATAATAAGAGGTTAGATTAGAGGCTGAGCAAGGTTATAGCCTTTAGGAAGTTTATTTGGAAGGCTTGGTCAAATTTTGCCTTAAGATTATGTTAGAGAGATGAAGCTAGAGTGCTAGAATTTGTAGGAGATGGAACTAGGAGGCTAAGTCTTGCTTAGAAGAAAGGTCAGGCTAGAAAATCAGTTTGAAAGGCTCAGTCAGATTTGGCTTTAGAGGATATCATAGGCTTTATAAATAAAGGCTTTTTAGGAGTGGGCTTTATGGTGAAGGCTTTTAGGTTAAGGCTTTATGGTGAAGGCTTTTGGATTTGGGCTTCATGATGAAGGCTTTTGGGCTTAGGCTTTTTGATGAAGGCTTCTTAGTTTAGGCTTCTTAGTTTAGACTTCATGATGAAGGCTTTTAGGCTTTGAGGATGGTTTTTTTAGCTTAGGCTTTTTTTACAAAGGTGTTTTGGTTCTCTTTTTGAATATGGTCAGCTTTATTTCAAGTACAGTATAAAAGTTTTGGTCATAAGGAAACCACAGGCTCATGGATAGGGGGTTTCCCTTTTAACATGGTTGCACCAATCTAAAAGGATTAAGTTAAGTATGGTTTGCAAGCCTATTGATCTCAGGGATTATGTGTTTTGCCAATGAGACTTGACTTTTCAAAGATAATGATATGTTTTTCTAAAAAGGCACGGGATAGGCTTTGACTAGCTCAGGCCCTTTTAATCAACTTGAGGATGATGACTCAACTTGGGTTTTGTCAAGGAAATTGACTTAGATGATGATGAGTCCTGAGAGACTTGAGATTTTTGGTTTTGCCTATGATGAGATTTTGCCAAGGAAAAGGTGGTATGAGGCTTGAGCTTGAATTGATGGTATAATTTGCCAATAAGGCTTGGGATAGAACAATATGATTTCATAAAGTTTGAGAATGGTAGGTTAAGCCTTCTAAAAAGGATTAGGGAGGTTGTAATGTTTTACTATTTGTAGCGTGATTTATGAAAAAGAGCAAGTTAAGCTATTCTTTGCCATTTGATATTGAAGGGACATTTGGGGCGACACTTTATTAGCTTGAATGTAGACGACATACTACTTAAGGAAAGTGCCCATAAGGAGAGGCTAAAGGACTAGTAAGAAGAGACAACTTGGGGATCATGCTCCTAATAAGAGATAGGAATACGATAGACGGGAAATATGCATTAGCTTCTTAAGCTAATTGATGGGACGGATTGACAAGAGATGATGACATTCTAAGAAGACATGCTCCCATTATAGGATAAGGGCATAAAAGACAACATAACTTTAGAGAACAAGCCTTTAGTGAGGAAGGATAATTTTGAAGACATGAGACAAAACGATTGATTAGAGATGATTTGACAACTTTGGACACGAGGAAAAATGACTAGGATGAGCTTTCTCTCTCTCTCTCTCTTTTCCATCTCTAACTTATACCTAAGTCGCGCTTTTGGGTTTTCAACTTAGCGAGCTTGCATTAATGAAATTTAGAAGAAAATGTTCCATCATGATTTGGGCTGCTGCTTTGAGGAGCTTTGATTTTTGAGTTATGGGTTTGACAAATGTCTTTTTTGAACTTGCTGCCCTTTGTTGAGGTGCATTATTTGATTACCCAAAATGCCATGGATAATTCCATTTGATTTGCTCTTCATACTTCAACTATGTGATTATTTGACCTTCTTTGGTTAGGTGTGATTATTGATGGCACCTCAAATTCTAACATGTGCTAATTGTGGTGGATTTAATTGACTGTTTGTTCATTTCCCTCTCCTTTTTTCTTTTTCTTGCTTTTTTTCTCTTTTTTTCCTTCTTTTTTTTTCTTTAAGGCTCATCCATGTTTGAGAAATATAAGAAATAAAAGCACAAATAATGAAAAGAAAATGTAGATGCATTACTCTAAAGGAAAATTTATTACAAGATGACAAAAAAGGACTGACATAGTTGACATAAACTACATAAAAAAGAAAATGAGATGACAAACTTAGACTTAGATTTAGACTCTAGACTTTGAGATTTGGACTCAGACTTAGACTTAGACTTGGAATTCAATCTAACAAGTCAGATTAGTTGAACTTGAACTACTCCATAACATGCCTTTTAGGACTGAGGTAAGGTGTGGTCGAATTAGGTTGAGATTCCTCATCACTGTTTAGGTTGGTGGTGGGGAATTCAAATTGAAATGATTTGCTTTGGATGCAATCTTCAACCTTTGATGCAGTTGCAACCAAAGCTCTGAAGGTGGGTAGGTATTGTGTTAACAAGTGGGCTCTATAGGTCGGGAGTAGATTCTTGACAATGATATCCACTTGTTCTTGCTTGGTTAGCCTATTTACCATTTGAGCAACTTTAGCCTTACACCTTATAAGGAACATGGAGAAGGATTCATTTGGAAGTTGCTAGGTGGTTTCCAAGTCACTCCTAGTGACATCCACTTCGGTATTATAATGATATTGTTTGATAAAGGCATTGCATATATCATCCCATGTTCTTTTTTGGATCTTGTCCAGTGAAAGAAACCATCTTTTGATAGCTCCAATTAATGATTGTTGGAACATTTGAGCTAGGAGCTGATCATTAAGTCCCAAAGGTTTCATTACTCCCACATATATCTTTAGGTGAGTTTTGGGGCATGTGGTTCCATCAAATTTATTTGGGGCATATGGTTCTATCAAATATATCTAGTTTAGGCATTCTAAATTTAGGAGGAAGCTTGGCATCAAGGAACAAGGTCAAGCTATCCATATCAATTAAGTCATTATGGTACTTCAGGGATTTGATGGTTTTCTCCATAGTTTCAAGTTTATTTATAAGCAATTTGGTGTCCAAATGAGAGAAAGCTTCCCTAACTTGAAAAGGATCTAGGAGAGAGTAAGAGCTATAATGGGTAGTAGTGCTTGGGGCTTAGGTATTGGTAGGTTTCTCAAGATAGGTCTAGTTTGGATTGTGGTTAAGATCTTGTTGAGGTTTGCTTACTTAATCATGGCTCAAACTTCCTCAATGATGGCTTGCCTTTATTCCTTCATGTTTTCTTCAAATTGGATCTGTTAAGCAACTAAGATAGCTTGGAAATGCTCTTCTTGATTTTTAATGAGGCTAATAATAAGTGTGGTTAGGGCATCCATGTCAACCTGGTTGGCTATTGGTACCTTGAAACAAAGCCAATGAAACCCAATAAGTGAATGGATAGGGACAGAAAAGGTGATGGAAATATGGACAAATAGACTGTAATGGATTTATGGGCCAACTATTTTACGGTTTAAGGTATGGTGGGCCAAGGATTTTGGGCTTAGGGCTGTGAAGTTTGGGTATATACAGCTAAGGTATTAGGCCTTAGGGTGGCTAAATATGTTTTTAGAGGTTAAGGGTATATTGGACCAAAGGCATTGGGCTTTAAGGTAATAGGTTGGTTTCTAAACAAGGAATAGGTTTTAAGCTGTGTTTTTGACACTAAGTTCCTAAAGTGTTAGGAGATATAAGTCAAACTTGTGGTTAGGTAGTGGAGTTTGGGTAAAGGTAAGGGTGAAGGTGTATGATGTTAGCTAGGTCAGTATTTAGCTAGGGGATCTAGGTTAGATTTTAGCTTTTGAAACTAGATTGGGATAAAGCTTAAGTGGCTAAAGTGTAGTTTGGAAGGCTAGGCCGGAGTTTAGTTTTGAGCAATGGATGATTTACCATAGGCTTAAGGATGGAGAGACCTGCAATTAATTTGTGGATGTACTATAGATTTGGATATTGGGTGAACCATAGGTTTGGTGACAACTAGATAATGGGTTTGATTGGACTAGACCACAGGCTTAGAGGGGCCACCAATTTAGATAATATTATAAAATATGAAGTCAAGTCAGTGTTTAGCCTTGGTAAGGACTGTGGATAAGGATGAAACTAGGTCAATGTTTAGCTTTGGTAAGGAGTGTTTAGTTTGGATAAAGAAAATGAAAGCTAGGTCAATGTTTAGCTTAGGTAAGAATTGTGAAGGATGAAGGCTAGGTTAGTGTTTAGCTTGGGAAAGGGATATGAATGAGGATGAAACTAGGTCAGTGTTTAGCTTATGAAGGGATTAAGGATCAGGATGAAGCTAAGTCAGTACTTAGCTTAGATAAGGATGTGGGGGGTAAAGCTAGGGTAAGGTGTTTTTAGGTTAAAGATTAGGGTGATGACATTTTGGGTAAGGTTGAGGTATTAGTGTTTAAGGTTAGACGTGTTAAAGCACTAGGCTAATGTGGTTTTAAGATGTGTGGTTAATGGTTAGGGTTAAAGGTTAGGGTGATGGTTTAAGGTTTGAGGGAGCAAAGGTGATTGAGATAGAGGTGAGAGTGTTTAAGGTTTAAAAGTGAAGGTGTTTGGATAGAGGTGAGTATATGACACTTCTTCGGTTCAAGGTGCAACCTAAACTTAAAATGAATGCATGTTTTATTGTATATCATAGATGCATAATATACATAGGAAAAACATGTTTCATGAAGATGCAATTACATATGGTTTTGATTATGGTACATACAACCTAAGGTCAGGATCTAGGTTCATTACATAAGAGGGTAAGTGTGGTTGTACAAGGTACCCGTCATATTAGAGTAGAGATATACCTAACACAATGTGAGTCAAGAAGCCTCATGTGAATCTAACAGTATGTGCATGCTCTTAAACCTTTGAAAAGATCAAAGGATTCCTCACAGGGTAGACGATTTCACTATTGGTGAATAGACCTAAAGAGGGTTACCCACTTGATACTACTCACTATCCATTTATTTTCCTAGAACTAGATTTGGAGGCAAATAGCCTATATATATGATGCGTAAAAGTCATTTTTGCATTAAAAGTGCCAAACTTTAATTTAAACCAATTGGTAGTATTCTTATTTCTTTTATTAAAAAGAAGATGGTCTCTAGGGGAGTCATTAGCTATGAGGCCTCGCTCGAGCACCAATCTGATATGGTGAAAGAGATCAAAATACTCATTTGGGTTTGAAATCATGATGGAACCCTCAAGTTTAGATTGATTGATTTTGAAGAGTCACCAGCTTAATTTTATTTTTATTTAGGAAAAAGATGACAGTGATGTATGCCCTAAAGCAATGTACATATTATGTAAATGTAAATACAATCCTCAATTGGTAATAAATGTATATGTTCTTTAAATGAATTTGTTATTTTGTAATGAATATATATTCCTTAAGTATTCTATGAGAGGATCTATTTTCAAAGAGTTAAGAATATGAGAGAGAAATCACTATTGTACAGATACTTTAAATTTGTTCATAGTTATAGGATTATTGACTAGGCACTTTTAATCTAGAAGACCATCACCTCTGTTGTCATCTATGATAAGCATGTGATACTTATAGTAATGAAGGTAGTGAGTCCCATACTGCAGGTATATGATGTCATGATAATATGTGAATTCTTATAAAGATGAGTGAGTTGAATAGTGATATTAGATAATGAATACATGGGGTTTTATCATTAGTCAACATTTCATTATATAGGTCATACTTGCACTATGAGGCCTCAATCGAGCACCGGCCTGATATGCTAAAGGAAATCAAAATGCTCATTTGGGAAAGAACTCACGGGGAAGCCCTTAGGCTTATCTTTGAAAATTATTTTAGAGTCGTCACTTTAATTTTATTTTAGGAAAATATAAGGAAAAACCTATTTGACTCCCATTTTTACCTAAAGAAAAAGATCACTAGCCTCAAAAGCAAAGAGGATTCGGGGACTAGGTTTTCAGTTTAACAAAACATGTTTGGCCAAATAATATAAAAGCAATTTAAAATATATTTCATGAATAGTTTAAAATGCATGGACAGTTTATAATATGCATGATCATTCATTCCATATATTCAATAATAAATACAAGTAATAGTCCCAAAAGAAAATTAACATTACAAATGAAATCCCAAACATAGGGGATACCTCTTCTAGCCCTTATGGGTTCTAGGAAAGTCACACATTCAACAAACTAAACCTAGTAATAAAATAAAAGAAACAACAATGTGTGAAGAAGGTGATAGGGGGAGAGTTGGTTAGTTTTAATTAGATTTGATGCTTGAACTAAGCATGCCTACGTATCCTTTTGAATGGGAATCAAAACCCTTGAAGTTCTCCCTTCTCGCGAAGGAGTTGGTTTAGCCTTGCCACTTCATTATGTTTTGATTAATTAACTTAATTGCCTACTGAGTTGATTAGCTAACAACCTAAGTGAATCAATTTAATTAACTAAAGAGGCAATGAGCTTTTAAACTAAATAGAAAAGAAAAGAAGATTACCTTGCACTTTCGCAGCTTGGGGACATAAGGCAAATGGAGCAGATGATCGAATTGTAATTCCACTTTCTCCATATGAGGGACATAAGCCTTGGGTGACTGGAACGCAGTTCTCCCTTCTCCATATGACAGACATGAGCCTTGGGCAATGAATTTGCCTTAAACATGCGGGTGAAAAGTCTTTAACTAGTCGAGTAGGAATCAAGGAGAAACCCTGTAACATGAGCCTTGGGCAATAAACTTGCCTTAAACATGCAGGCAGAAAGCCTTAAACTAGTTGAGAAGGAATCAAGGAGAAAACCCCCTAACTTGCTTTGTGAAGCAAGGAGCAAATACAAAGCAATTTACTTGAAGTTAGTGCTTTTAAGCCTTAAAGTCTATGTGTCTTAAAATGTAGAGAGGTCCTCTATATATAGAGGGAAGATTGGAGCATAGAAAACATTAATTTCTAGTGTAGGATTGCAAAGAAACATAAATTCCCTCAGAGTGCAGCAGTGCCACATAAGCCTCTACGACACTACGAAGCTTCTGCGGTAGTGCCACATAAGGATTTGTGGCATCACAAGGGGCTTTGCCGGCAATATGCGCTAATTCACCCATTTTTGCTCATTTCTTATTTGTTTCCTGTGATTCCAATTGCATTGTACTCGTTACTTAGTCCTAAATGATTTGAAGATGATATAGAAGTCCTAATTAATTTTTCCTGACTAAATGGTCTATAATCCTGGGAGGTGCAGAATTAAGGGTTCATAACTGTCCCCCTCATTAGAATTGCTCTGTCTGATAGGCAATTCTAATGAGTGTGAACTTTAGAATGAAGAGGATGCCCCTAGTATATTTGGGAGAACTAAAAAAGAAGAAAAAAAATGGTTTCTGTTTGGTAGAAACTCGAAGCTGTGTTCTTGTCTGATGAAGATAATCTTGTCTGGTAAGTAGTGATAACGATGATGATGATGATCCTGTCTAGTAGGATCTTATAAGTAGTGTTCCTATCTGGTAAGATCTAGAAACAATATTCCTGTCTAGTAGGAATGACAAAGTATTGGTCCTGTTCGGTAGGAATGATAACGACTATCCTATCTAGTAGGATCTAACAGTGACATTCTTATCTGGTAGGAATAGTAAAGCATTAGTCCTATCTGGTAGGCATCATCATCTTGTCTGGTAGGATTGATAAAATTATCGACCCTGTATGATAGGAGCAGAATATTTGTCTGTAATTATAGAAATCTTTTATATACTGAATCTTGAATAACAGTGGTTAGATGCTTGGAGGAGACTATTATAGACATACAAAAACTCGCAGCTCTAAAATTTGATTTTAAATGGGTTCACTACTGCATTCCTACTTGAAAAGATACTATGTAGGAGGTACTATATGTGAGGCCTCGCCTGAGCACCGGTCCGATCCGCCGAGGGATTGAAATGCTCTTTGGGAGAAACTCCACGATTGGAACTCACTGTGAGTTTGGAAAATTGATTTTTGTATTTTGAAAGTTGTGAAAGTGAGTCGCCACTTTAATTTATTTATTTTAATTGGGAAAATTAAAGAAAAACCCAGCATGATTGACTCAAAAATTTGATTTATCCCAATGGAAAATGCACCAATCCGCGAGTGACCAAGGAGGGCTTGGGGATCAGGTTTTGGTATTTACACAATTAAGAAAGTGTTATTTTCTTTAGTTTGGCTAAAAATGCAAAATAACTCTTAAAAATGAATTTTTATGTATGCATGAGCAGGAATATAATGATGAATGAAATAGATATATATATATGATGTAATGGAATGACAATAACAAATAAATAGGCAAAATAAATCCTACTTAATTATTACAATATCAAAACAAATGAAATAGGGAGGATCTTTTCTCTAGCCCTTATGGGTACTAGGAAAAGCACACGTTCCCCCAAGGTAAACTAAAAATAAAATCACAAATAAAGGATTAATTCAAATAAAATCAAAGCAAAGAGGAAAATAATATTGAATAAAAAGATTTTGGAGTTGATGCCTTTCAGAATGGTAGCCTGCGTATCCTATTGAATAGGAATCAAACCCCACGGAGTTCTCCCTTCTTGCGAAGGAGGGGTTTAAAAATGTGTTGGTTTGCTTATTAACTTAATTCTGATTCTTAAATTAATAAATTTTAGATCTTTTCAATTTTAGACCTAAAAAGAATTCTAGAGCTGGATTTAGAATTTTAAAATAGGAAAGGGATTATACCTTTGCTTTTCTTGGCTTTCGAACGAATGGAACTAGTTTTGCTCCGGATCTCAACTCCACCTTGAATTCAAAGGAAACTTGGAATCTAGATCTAGAAGCAACAAGTGTGTGAGTATAAGAATGAAAATATGCTTTGAAATATGCCTCAACTGCTTTGAAATCTCTTGAATTGCTTTAGAATGCCTTGGAAGTCGTGTCAAAGTCTATCCCAAATGAGGTTGGAGGAGGGTCTATTTATAGAGTTGCCAGAGGGGGTTTCAGCGGTACGGACGACTACGTCGGTGCGGCGCCGGCGGCATGGCAGACCCGCCAGCAGTCCGGGCGGCACGGGAGGCGTGCCGCTTGCTTGCCGGCACCAATTCAGTGCCGCCTGTGGTGGCACAGCAGGAGTGCCGCCCTACCGGCGGCACCAAGTGCATGCCTCCTTCTGGGTGGCACTGTAAGCATGCCTCCCAGATAACAGCGCACCACTCATGCGGTTTGACCTATTTCTGTCCGTTTTGGGCCCGTTTCAGTTCCGATTCGAGCTTAGTTTGATCCTGTGGGTTCATAATTGAAAGATGGTCGATTGGAGGTGAAAGATTTAGGAAATTTATTTTTTTGATGGGGCGCTGCCTCGTACCCCACAAGGGGCGCTGCCCCTTTGACCCCTGCCCGCTAACCAGCTAGTAGGTGTCAAGCTGCAGCCGAATCAGGAGGTGCAAATTTGAGGGTTCACACTATATAAGGTGTTTCCCCTTCAACTTTTTACAACTTCTCTCAATTGTTAAATTTTCTTTCTCTCTCTAAAAACCATTCTCTCTAACTTCTCTCTAAAATGGCTTCCCCTTATAGTAGTTGCCATACTAGGAGCTAACAAGTCCCAAGGCATGATCCTAACCCGCCGGACTTGTTGCAGGAGCCAGAGCACTATGTGTCTAGTACCGACGTCATAGAGGTATTCGCCATTTTGCCCTTCCTTTCCTTTTTTAATGTTAGTTCATAGAAAATATGTGCACGTAAAATAAAAAATCATTTTTTTCTTTTAATTTCAATTTTTTTCTTTTAATTTCAATTTTTTTTAATTTCAATTTTTTTTACAAAGACTATAACTATTAGATTGAGAGGCTGTAGATCGAACTTGTTTGCCATCTCCACTTACTTGGAGACTTATCTCCGAGTTTGAGAGTTGATTGAGCCATCTAGCCTGCTGGGATTTTTGTCCCTAGATTATACCTGAGAGGGTAATATTCCTTTGCTGCGAGTATTGGCGGAGAGGTGCTGGGACACCACAGACACTTTTCACTTTCCATGTGGGGAGATGACTGTGAACCCCTTGGACTTGATGATGTTAATTGGTTTGCCATTTCAACCTCGAGCATTAGAATTTTATCTTGCTTGGATATCTATCTCATCATTGACTATAGTTGACTTATTGGCCATTGACCCTCCATGAAGTGATCCATATCTCCCTCGTTCTTGGCTCTGAGGGCAGATTGACATTTATACTTATGATATGGGAATCCTTTCAGACGAGCAAGCTACCTGCTTGTTGATTTTGATGATATTAGGCTACTCATTTTGCCACACATAGAGGGATACCATTGATATGAATATTCTATGCTCACTGGAGGATTTATCCATTATTGGAGACTTTGACTAGGCAGGTGCAGCTTTGTGCATGATGTACCGAGAAATATCTGATTTGTCTCGAGATGTGTTTGCTACTTTAGTTGGGACCCACATCATTTGGGAGGTATGCTTTTCTACTTCTATTTCTGTCTTATACCCACCATTTATGTGTCTTTTGATTGTTTTCCTTTGTACAGTATTGGGCCTATGAGCACTTTCCTTTCCTTGCTCCTGCTTTAAGGGATCGTATATTAAATCATATCTCGAGTGGCTATCTTTGGCGAACACAGGATGTCGTCATTAGGAGAGATATGATTTTCACCATATTCAAAATTTCTTTTATCGTTTAGTATCATCACAGGTATGCACATATGCTTAACATATTGACATTATCATAACTTTTGATATTCTATCTTTCTCCCTCTTCTCACATGTTCGGTGGTTACTTTTTGTTAATATACTCCGACTCATTACTCCATACGATGAGTCTGGTGTGGCTTTGTCTTCTCGCCATCTCCTTCTACATTTTCATGCTAATTCTATGTTTTACCACAGGAAGAGAGTTCATGGCCAAATTATAAGGGAGAGGGTTGTTCCAGCACCGAGATGTAGTATGGATCGCTCATCCCTGATCTGGATTCATTAGCAGCAGGCCTTTTAATTAAGCCTTTCTTGGATCTTGAGAGTGACTATAGGAGCTTCTACATGCATTATTTGCTACCTTGTGTCCCATTTCTTCTAGGATGTGCCCATTCTAATTATAGATCTTCTACTACTGGATTAGTTCATACTTTTGCTGCTAGGAGGAGTGATGGTCTGAGGTTTGTCATAGATGCCCCTTCTAATAGGGCTGGACCGAGTGAGATTCTTACTTTATGTGCTCGTGACGAGAAAGGTGATGTGGATTGGAGGAGGAGATGTAGGCGAGGTCGATGTTAGCTTGCCTCTTGTTATGTAGATGTTATGCTGACTCTATGTATGACTATATATGCATGCATGCATATTAATGCAACATTTGACTTAGGTACTATTTTTGTATGTATGATGCATCTATGGACTAAAAACCTTGAGCAAGTGGAGCGCATTAATTTAGGTTCTTTTTGGGATTAGTGCCATGCCAACCTTAAGAGGGGTTTAATTGGATTGGGACTTTTTAAGAACTTGTCTGAAATTCTGAGATCTTGAGGTGCATATTTTTAGATTTTAGGCTGGTATGGATGAAATGTACCCTACTTTTGAAGACTTCAGTGTGCCACTAGGATATGATCCTGAAGCTAACTTGGTCACTCCCACACTGAGAGTAGGGTACTTCAATTCTTTTCTAAGGCTCTTAGGATTGGACACTGCAACTACTAGCCCTATGGTTATGGATGATTAGGTAGACCTAACTGCTATAATTACTGAATTCTATGATCCTTGGGGTTTTGAAGATAAAGAATGGCAAGAATGCCAGATGAAGGCTTTGGCTTTTTATCTGACTGCCGAGTATCTCTTTATAGGTCTAACTGCTTTGAGGGATGTTAGGGTAACAGAACTGATTTTTTAGATGGCCAAAGGTTACTCTATTGTTGGGATCATCTTAGCAAAAACCATCCTTAGTTTGGATCAAGCTTAGAGAAGTGATGGGCCTTGGTCTATTAGTCTAATTATTCTGCAGGTATGCTTTTCTTCTTCCTTTTCCTTTCTCTTTCTCTTTCCTTTCTTATTCCGCTATGCTTTTGCACATATATGGTTAAGGGATCATTTGAGAGTGGTTTTTTCTCCTACTAAAAAGGATTACTCTGCCTCATGGTATTGGTCTCGCATAATAGTGAAGAAGTTCAGTTCTGAAAGGGAGTGGACTGAGTGGCTGTTTGAGCTCGACCCTCAAGAGTTGCTATGGCTTTGTCCTTGGTATAAGATTAAAAAGTTTATGATTATGAGTTATGGCTATAGGATGGTCTATTGGCTTGGTTTAAATATGGTAACATTCAACTAAGGAACAAGAGTGATGTGTTAGATAGGCCATGTGCAAGGGGTGCCCCTAGACGGAGCTATCTTTGAATCTGCTTTAATTACTCCCACTATGGCTAGGGTGGTTAATAATGGATAGGCCCATGGTTTTTATGTTGTTCTTCCATTTCATTATTTGATAAGACAAAGGCTTACACTTTATGGTGGATTGCTACATCTTGGCCATCTGAGAAGATAAGGAGGGTGACTTTGCTATAGAAGATGACACTTTTTGCAGAGGGGACTATTGACAATTAGGAGACCTTTTATTAGGACATTAGGTAGATTTTTTGATTTTTTCTTGTCTTAGTGAGCAAGACTCTTAGATTCATCTTAAATCCAATTTTGAATAAAACATTATTAATTAACTTTTTTTTTTTGGCATTGAAATAATAAAATTGGCACAAAAGAAATTTTATTAATGATATGGACTGCACCTAATGAGGGCTACCTACGTATCTCCTTATATAACTTATTTCTCCTACATTTTTTCATCATTTTGGAGAATTAGGTCCACATAGTTCTAATTACAATGCATCATTATACAAAGTACCGCTTCAATTGATCCAAGTTGCAAGGGTTGGAGAATTCTATTCCATCCAAATCCATGAGAATGGCACCTTTACCTAATAAGATGCATTTAAGCATATAAAGTCCAATCTAGTTTGGTATAAATTTGCCTTTAAGGTCATACACTGGGGCTCAAAATTCCTTTGAGACTAAGTTTCCTTCTTATAGGCCCCTATCTCTCACTTTCTTTTTAAAATGCTGAGATAATTTTTATTGATAACCTTGTAGTTGATACAACGCATCGATTCTCCTTTTTGTGATAACATTCAACTGATCATGGTAAATTTTAATCCACTCTGTCTCATCTAACTGACTTTATCTCATGATCTTGGTTGATTTGATTTCCATCTCAATTAGCAGCACAACTTTAATTCCATATACTAATGAGTAAGGAGTTGCCCTAGTTGGTGTACTGATGGAAGTCCTATATCCCTATAGAGTAAATGGTAATTATTAATGCCAATGTTTGTGATTATCAGTCATTTTTTGCAGGAGGGATTTGATGGTCTTATTTGCTGCTTTAACTACCCCATTAGTTTGTGGTCGATAAGGAGATGATTTATGACGCTGGATCTTTTCCTTTTTCAAGAGCTGAACTACTTCCTTTTGAAAATGAGACCCATTATCTGTGATAATCTCAAAAGGCACTCCAACCAAGAAAGATGGTAGTTTGGATGAAATGAGCCACTCTTTTTGATCTAATACCCAGTAGGGTGTCGTTTCAACCCACTTTGTGAAGTAGTCAACTATTACAAGGATGTATTCATGAGTAACGGATGATTTGGGATTTATTCTTCCTATGACATCAATGCCCCAAGTTGCAAATGGCCAAGGAGTAGTTATGGGCTATAAAGGAATAGGAGGCTACTTTTTTAGCTTGGTATAAATTTGGCATTTGTGACATTTTCTATACAAACTTTACACAATCTTCATTCATAATGAGCCAAAAATATCCCATATTTGTAATTTTTTGAGCTAACACAATCCTATTCATGTGCGACCTTTCTTCACCTCTATGGACCTATTCTATGATCTACTGTGCTTCTTCTTTAGTCACGCATCTTAGGTGTATGTTATCCCAGGCCCTTTTATACAAGGCATCCCTATTTGGCAAAAAATTACTAGCTAATTGTCTTAGAGTTCTTCATTATGATTTAGAGGCTCCTTTCGAGTACTTTCCATTCTTGAGGTAGTTGAAGATGTCCTAAAACCAGGGTTTTTGACCAGCCAGTTGAATATTCATGCATAAAGTATGGTACACTGATTTCCCATTTCACTTCAATCACCATGGGTCTAATTATTTCCCCATCTCTCATGTCTAACATTGATGCAAGTGTTGCTAGAGCATCTACAAATTGATTCTTAACATGAGGCAAATAATGGAAAGACAATTCATAAAAGTTTTGTGCAAGATCGTCCAAGCGCTTATGGTAAGGAACCAACCACTCTTATTTTATCTTCCATTTTCCAAGTGCCTAGGACACAATCAGATTTGAATCTCCATAAACCTCTAGGTAATCAATCCTTAGATTCATAGCAACCTCCAAGCCAGCTCTGCAAGCTTCATATTTTGCCTCATTATTTGTCACCTCAAAAGCTAACTTGACAGCCATAGGCAAATTTTCTCCCTCGACGGTGACTATAACAATTCTAGTACCATAACCTTTGCTATTAGCTGCACCATTGAAGAATAATTTCTAGACTTTAGGCTCAATTTGCATGATATCTTCATCGGGAAATTCTAGATCTGACTAATTATTGTCTACTGGGGCTGCGGCTAATTGATCAGCTATCACACTCCATTTTATAACTTTCCTTTGGACATACTTCAAATAAAAAACTGCTAGAATCATCATCCATCTTGCCATCTTACCATCAAGGATAGGTCTTTTCATAAGAAACTTTAAAGGACTCTTGTCAATAAGGATATGGGTAGTATAGGAACTCAAATTAATGCTGAAGCTTATGACATACCTACACTAAAGCAAGGTATAACTTCTCGATTTGATTGTACTTGAGTTCATAAGCCAACATGTGCTTACTTAAGTAGTAAATGACATTTTTTTTATGTGATTCAGCAGCATTTTGGGCAAGCATTGCCATCATGGCTTCTTATGTGAAAGAAAGGTACAATAGCAAAGGCTTTCTAGGCCTTAGTGGTTGAAATATAGGAGGATTTAGTAAGTACTCTTTGATTTTCTCAAAAGCTTTTTGGCAATCATTATTCCATTACTTAGAGGTTCCCTTTTTTAGCAACTTAAAGATCGGACCATAAACATCAGCTAGTTAAACTATGAATCAGCTAATGTATTATAGTCATCCAAGGAAACCTCTAATTTCCTTTTCTGTCTTGGGTGCTAGCAACTCTAAAATAGCTTTCAACTTTGTTGGGTCCACTTCTATTCCTCTTTTGCTAACCATGTACCCCAAAAACACTCTAGATGTCGCCCTGAATATGCACTTGGTAGGATTCAACTTGAGATTATATTGTCAGAGTCTAGAAAAAAATTGCCCTAAGGCGTGTAAGTGATTTTCTACTATTTCAGACTTGACTACCATGTCATCAACATATACCTCAACATCTTTATGTATCATGTCATGAAAGATTGTGGTGGCCATTCTTTGATAAGTCATCCATGCATTCTTCAGTCCAAAAGGCATAACTCGATAGCAGTACATACCCCATTCAGTTACAAAAGTAGTTTTCTCTTTGTCAGGAGGATAAACCTGAATTTGGTTATACCTGATGTATAAATCAGTCGAGGAAACTACTTCATACGCTGCCATGCGGTCAACCAACAAGTCAATATGACACAATGAAAAATTGTCCTTGGGGTAAAGCCTTGTTTAGATCCTGAATCTACATACATCTTGACTTTCCCTTCTTTCTTTGGCACTAGACCTATGTTTGCTAACCAAGAAGGATAAGTAATTGGCTCGGTGAACCCATTGTCTAATTGCTTGGTGACTTCCTCTTTGATCTTTAAAGATAACTCAGGCTTTAGTCATTACAACTTCTATTTGATGGGCTTCACATACTCATAAGTAGGAATTTTATGAACTGCTATAGCTAGATCCAGACTAGTCATATCCTTGGGTTCCCAGGTGAAGCAATCTAGGAACTCTTAGATCATTTTACTCAAGCCATCCTATTATGACATGATGATGCAATGAATGTGGTTTTTGGTTTGTGCCAAAACTTATTGATTCTTTGCCATTTTTTATTTCATTTAATGTTTCATTCAAATTGGATTCAAGATAAGGAAAAGGAAAGGAAATGGGAAACATAGGATCATAAGAAGAAAACTTGATCTTTTTATTATGAATAAAAGAGCCATTGTCCATCAGTACATTAAAACTAAAAGTGAGATTGAAACGGTTGACTAAAGACTCAAATGACGAATTGGAATCAATAGGCTTTGACTCTAATTTGGGCTTGGACTCAGATTTTGACTATGGTTAAAACTTAGACTCAGACTCGAATTCAAAGTCAGACTCAGACTTGGACTCTGACTGGCCACCCTCTCCTTTCTTCTCATAGTACTAGTTGTCAAGTTGGGTTTGAGTTGTTTGGATGAATTTTGTTAAGTCAGCTACCTCTTCATCTTTTATCATGCAAACCTACTCAAAGAGAGCGGCCTCCATACTATCCTCCCTATCTTATTCCAACATGAAAACTGGCTCATAGTCTTCTAAGGAAAGCCTGACATTAAAGAAGAGTTCAAAACTAGGTATTAGCTTCTTAGTAATAGGACAAACCCAAGGCTCTAGAAAGCCATAGTATGGAAAATTCTCACTCTCTTTCACAAATTACCCATTAAGTGTTTTGAAATAAGGGCACATGGTCCAATCATACAACTCACCTTTTTTGAGGGCCACCATTCTTTCTTTGGCCCTTTTCTTTGCCTCAGCCATATCTTCTTTTGTAGGTTTGTAATCAAGACTGAACGATGGGTTAGCTACAGGGTATTCTTTCAACAGGCTCACTCCTTGTTGACTTTTGCCTAGCCCTAATCCAAGAAAATAATTCATTTTTCTCAACATATTATCCACAACAATATTCCTATAGGGACCAAAATCAAAAGGCACAAGCTCAAGCTCTTTACCTCCTTCTTTTTCTATGAATTATACTATTTCAAATGCAAAACCTAACAATGGCAAAGTGGGCAACTCAGGTTGTATCTCTAGAATTGGCATAAAGACCTTACTTTTCCCATGCATATACCCTTTAATAGTGACAATGGAGGATCCATAAGGAAATTTCAACTTTTGATGGAGGGAAGAGGGGATAGCTTTGGCTTGATGTATCAAAGGCCATCTAAGGAGGAGATTAAAGCATGCTAGTACATCAATCACCTGAAATGGGATAGGATAAGTGACAGGTCCAATGATAATGTACAAGGTAGCTACACCTAGAACCTCCCTTTCTGTGTTGTCATATGCCTTTACAATCTAGTCAGAAGGTGTGAAATCTAAAGGCTCTAACCTCAAGCAGCTTGCTACTTTCAATGGACAAACATTCAAAGTAGACCCATTATCTACCAATACCATAGGAACTGTCTTCCCCCAAGTTAAGACTATTATGTATAGGGCATAGTTGTGGTTTAGCTCCCCCTTAGGTAGGTTATGGTCATTAAAAGAGAATGGAGGTAGCTTTTATAGTACTAGTGAGAGAAGCCACTAAAGTTTTAGGGGTGATATCTATAAGAGCTTGGCATTGGTTTAACACCTTGTAAAGAGCTTGGCGATAAGGGTAGGATGATTGTATAAGGCTCTAGATAAATATGTTGGCTTGGGTCTTTTTTAGCTACTTGAGGATAGGATCTTCATCAGGTTCATTGCTTCTTCTCATTTTTTTAGCAGGTGGTGGGATAGGTTGGATAGGTGGTTGGCCATCTTGTGAGGGTAGGTGCTTGGTAGATCCTTCCACTTCTGGTTATGGCATTAATCTCCTTTGCAAGGTTGCTCAAGTCCAAAACACAATAATATTCAAAAGTTGACCGAATCAAAGAGATAGGATAAACTTCAAAATCAGTGATTGTGATGAGGTTAATTTGGTGGTTAGGGAGAGGATTGGTGGAAATGTTGGGTCTAGGTTTAGGAGGTATGATGTCCTCACTGTCTATAAGATCTTATATCATATAGTTCAAAGTTCAACGCATCTCTGTCTTGTGGCCAGCCTCTTGATGATACTCACAGTACTCATTAGGATTATAGTTTGTAGGAAGTGGATTAAGAGGAGCCCTTGGTTCCAAAGGCTTGATCAACTTGGCTTCTAGGGCTTTCTTATATACCACAACTAGAAGAACCCCTAGTTTATTAAAGGATCTTCTTTCCAACCTTAATGGCTGATGGCGAGAGATGGCAGATACTTCCCTTTCTTCAATGACATTGGCTTGGTAGTGGGTGTTTTTCTTATATCTGTTGTTAGTGGTCTCATCTTTGATGTGGCCACTTTGGATCAAATCCTCTATTTTGGAGGTAGTAGTCATAAGGGCTCTAAAGCTTGGGAGGTATTGAGTGAGGAGATGATTTTGGTATACTGGCAAAAGGTTCTTCATAATTATATCAACTTGCTGTTGCTTAGTTGGTCGATTCACCATTTAGGCTGCTTTTTCTCTCCACCTTATAAGGAATGAGGAGAAAGATTCCTTTGGAGTTTGCTTAGTGGTTTCTAGATCTCTCCTTCTGACATCCACTTTAATGTTATACTCATACTGTTTGACAAACTTATTGCAGATATCATCTAAAGTCCTTTTTTGACTTATGTTTAGGTCTAAAATCCATTTCACAACAGTTCCAGTTAGGGATTATTGAAACAACTGAGCAAGAAGCTCATTATTAACCCCTAATGGAGCCATTGCCGCCATATACATCTTCAAATGAGTAGGATAGGTCCCATTGAATCTATCCAGCATTGGCATTTTGAATTTTGGCAAAATTCTAGCATTAGGAAAGAGAGCTAAGGAATTGGCATCAATCACATCATCATGCTTCTTAATGTTTTAAAGAGTTTTTTCCATAGCTTCAAACTTTTCCATTAAGGCTTTAGTGTCCATATAGGAAAAAGATTCCTAGCCTTGAAAAGGATTCAAAGGAGATGGAGTGACAAAATGAGTGACATTTGGGATCTAGGAAGTGATAGATGGTGGGGTGACATATGGAATTTGGATAGAGGGTGAAATGACATTTGGAATGCAAAGGGCATCAGATGTAGCTTTTCCTTTGTCATGCAAATCAATAGGGACATAAGGGAGGAAGACACATTTGAGCAGCTTGGGTAGGAATGGTTTGGATTAATGTAGAATTTGAGTTAAGGCCAGCTCGATTCATCATAGCTTAAACTTCCTCTAAAATGGACTATCTTTATTCTTTGAACTGGACCTGCTGAGCCTTCAAAATAGCTTGAAAATTTCTCTCTTGCCTTAAGAGAAGATCCATTAAAAATGAATTTAGTTGGGTTTCCTCTTCTAGATTAGTTGCATTCTAATCACTTTTTTTCAATCCATTTATCCCCTCAACCATCTTAGGTACCTTGCGATAATGAAAAAGGTAGACAAATGAGTATAAGACCAAGGTAATACAAAAAGCTGACATACCTTTGGGCTAGCATTGGTGTTTTAGGGATGGGTATTTTAATGAGTCATGGGCTTGGTTAGCTCTCCACTTGTTTTAAGAATCTTGGATTATGAATGTATGCATGAATGTATGTATGCATAAATGAAAAGTCATTTCATGAAAATACAATAAGGCTCTTTTTATGGTACATAGACCTAAGGTCCAAGTTCTAAGTCTATTATATGAAAGGGTCAAGGCGGTTTAGTTTGGGTACCCATCATACTAGAGTAGAGATATACTTAACTACATGTGAGACAAGGAGCCTTATGTAGATCTAGCATTATGTGCATGCTCATTACACCTTTGAAAGGATCAAAGGATTCATCGCAGGGTGGATGATTTCACTATTGGTGAATAGACCTAAGGAGGGTTACCCACTTGATGCTACTCACTATCCATTATTGTCCTAAAACTAGGTTGAATGGCAAAAAGCCTATACAAATGATGCATGCAAAGTCACAATGTTAAAAGGGCAAACTCTTTTTAAACCAATTAGTAGTCCATGTATTTTTCCTTTTATTAAAAGAAAGTTAGTCGCCAGTGAGTCTCCAGCTGTAAGGCCTCGCCCGAGCACCAGTTAGATTCGCTAAAGGGAATCAAAATGCTCATTTGGGAAAGAACTCATAGAGAAGCCCTTGGGCTTATCTTTGCAAATTATTTTAGAGTCATCACCTTAATTTTATTTTGGGAAAATATAAGGAAAAACCCATTTGACTCCCATTTTTACCAAAATAAAAAGATCACTAGTCTCTAAACCAAATAAAGAGGATTTGGGGACAAGGTTTTCAGTTTAACAAAACATGTTTGGCCAAATAATATAAAAGCAACTTAAAATATATTTCATGAACAGTTTAAAATGCATGGATAGTTTATAATATGTATGATCATTCATTCCATATATTTAATAATAAATACAAGTAATAGTCCCAAAAGAAAATTAACATTACAAATGAAATCCTAAACATAGAGGATACCTCCTTTAGCCTTTATAGGTTCTAGGGAAGTCACACATTCCCCAAACTAAACCTAGTAACACAATAAAAGAAATAACAATGAGTGAAGAAGGTGATAGGGAGAGAGTTGGTTAGTTTTAAGTAGATTTGATGCTTGAACCAAGCATGCCTACGTATCCTATTGAATGAAAATCAGAACCCATGCAGTTCTCCCTTCTGGCGAAAGGGTTGGTTTAGCCTAGCCATTTTATCATGTTTTGATTAATTAACTTAATTGACTATTGGGTTGATTAGCTAACAACCTAAGTGAATCAATTTAATTAACTAAAGAGGCAATGAGCTTTTAAACTAAATAGAAAGGAAAAGAAGATTACCTTATGCTTTTGCAACTTGGGGATGTAGGGTGGATGGAGTAGATGACCATATCGCAATTCTACCTTCTCGATACGAGGGATATGAGCCTTAGATGACTGGAACATTGTTCTCCCTTCTCCATATGATAGACACGATCCTTGGGCAATGAATTTGCCTTGAACA
This sequence comes from Reutealis trisperma, assembly GCA_947687605.1. Classification (NCBI taxonomy): domain Eukaryota; kingdom Viridiplantae; phylum Streptophyta; class Magnoliopsida; order Malpighiales; family Euphorbiaceae; genus Reutealis; species Reutealis trisperma. The sequence continues at coordinate 1,278,041 of CANTUT010000059.1, forward strand.
GGTTAGCAAAAAGGCTTTAACTAGTTGGGTAGGAATCAAGGAGAAACCCCTCAACATGAGCCTTAGGCAATGAACTTACCTTGAATAGGTGCATGGAAAGCCTTAAACAAGTTGAGTAGGAATCAATGAGAAAACCCCTCAACTTGCTTTATGAAGCAAGGAGCAAATGCAAAGCAATTTACTTGAAGTTAGTGCTTTTAAGCCTCCAAGTCTGTGTGTCTTGAAGTGTAAAGAGGTCCTCTATATATAGAGGGAAGATTAGAGCATAGAAAACATTAATTTCCAATGTGGGATTAAAAGGAAATAAAAAGTCACTCAGAGTGCCCATAAGCCTCTATAGCACTGCAGAGGCCTTTATAGTAGTGCAGCATAAGGATTTGCGACACTGCAGGGGGCTCTGAGGCAATGCTATAGAGCTATGGGCAACAGGCGATAATTCACTCATTTTGCCCATTTTCGCCCATTCATGCCTGTTTCTCATCCATTTCCCATGATTCCAGTTGCATTTTTCTCGTTACTCAGTCCTAAATGATTTGAAGATGATTTAGAAGTCTTAATTGATTTTTTTTCTCGATTGAATGGTCTATAATTCTAGGAGGTGCAAAATTAAGGGTTCACATATGCATATGGTCTTTTGACTTGAGGCAATGCTTTACCTAACGTATTGGTGGTTAGGATTTATTATTGCTTACATACCGATGTTGTAATAACCCACATCCACCCTAGGAGTTTTGTGACAAAATTGCTTGATTGCAAACTACTATAACAATGTATGTGCTTTCATAAAAATTCATGTGTTATGTAATTGATAAGTAAGTGGCATGCTAGATTAGTTCTAATATGCATAATGTAATTTTGGATATGAAATAGGTGATTTATGTGAAGTGCAAAAGTATAAAATGATTTACTTCATACAAAGTGTGTTTTCATGCACAAGGCGATTTTTAGGCAAAAAATAATTTTTATGAGCATTTTTAAAATATTTTAATTAAATATCTTTAGGGGAATTTTAATGAAAATAAGAAGCAAAATATTTCATTTTTAGTTATTTATAAATAGTCCATAAATTAGATTAAAGTCCTAACCCAACTCACTAAAAGCCCAACACACCAAAATACTCATAACCTAGCTCAATAATGGCAAACTTGTAATTTTGCACCATAACCCTAAAAATAACCTAATATTCACCCCGCTTGAGTTGTGGCAGCCACCATTCTATTTTTTATCATATTTTTATAGAATTTTCTCTCAAAAATTATCTCTCAACTGAAATTCACAAGGTACCTCTAAACCTTGTGATTTTTTGATCATCTTCGTAAGTTTTTCTCTTCTTTCAAGCTACTATTTGATTTTTATGAAACTAATCATGAGTAATCCATATGGGGTTATATATTTACTATTTTTCTTCTTGTTAAATTTTTCCTAGGTTGTTTTTTCTTAAAGGAGAAACTGATTTCTCATCATAAAAACAACTCTTTCTTCACAAATCCATCAAAGGTGAACGCTAAAACCTAAAAGTTGGAAATTTCATGCATATGTATAGTAGGGGGAAATTTGTGTCCCTTTGATTTCTAAACTGATTCTTGTTATGTGTACATAAAAAATATTGGTTTAAATCATGCGTCTACATATTACTATAATGATCGAAAAGTGTGAAAGCAAGATAATCCATGATTTTTACGTATGTGGTTCAACCTACCTTGGGATTTTGATCTCTAGGCCTATAATTTTTGTATGATATATTTTAATGATTGTTAATATGTATATATAAATGATACATGATTTAATTGCATATTAGTTGATGGAATAGCTCTAGGAAACACCTAAGGTGTTTCGGCCTACCTAGGGTTTCTAAAACCTTAATTATCATATTTGATTAATATGTGTACATGATTAAGTAACATGTGAATTAGGTTTTATGATGTGTTAATAGTGAATTAATGATCTTAAATTGACTTATGAGAATGATTGTATGAATCGGTCAAAGGAGATAAGTATGACTCTTTTAAGGCTTACTTGTTAAGTTGATGTATACGGAAAGTATCAAGTGTGCCAAGTTGGAAGTTAAATTGAATTGATATTAAGATCATGATTTATTTTTTTTGGCTATAGAAAAGTATTGGTATAAGTTATTATGTGATTTCATGTGAGCCTAAGAGGGCAGAGTATGCAAGACTTAAAAGTCAACATATTATGTGCAAGTGATGAGTGCACTTCTAAGTGCAACTCCAAGTATATGTGAATGATATATGTGCATAGGATAGTTATAGGATAAGATAGCATGATGTTAAGCAAATGCTAAGTATTGAATTCTAATGTTATGTTAGACCTTGTAGATTGTTAGAAGTGCAAGGGCTACAGGCATTAGGAGCTAAAGAACCACAAGGTGAGTAAACATTATGTTCATGTTACAAGTACAAGTTATCATGACATGTGAACCTTTGAAATTCTTAAAACTCAAGTTCCTTTATATTATCAATTCTAATTATATGATTTCTTATATAAACTTGGGTTGCCAAAGGACAATTAGTCTGAAACTAGTATTATTTATTCAATGATAAGAAATAACCTATGTGATTGCTGCCTTACCTTACATTCTTTCTGGAACCACACTATTGTTTATCTTTTGTTCAATAAGCTAAACTTATACTGCTACTGTTTACATGCGATTATTCTCTTCAATGCTATTATTACAAGTGATTGCCATTAGTTCTAGCTATGGTACCTATGAACCCTTTTATGCAAAAATCCTCATGCTGATGCTAGAAATCATCAAAACTTGTGCACATGGTCTTAACCTGATGAATAGGGATAATGTATCCACCTCAGTTAGAAGGGGAGGTTCTAGCTATGGGCTCTGATTAGCTTTGCGCTTATTAAGTGATAAGAGTTGAAATTTGGTTTGATGCCACCTCTCCTCTATGTGTTTGAGTGAATACAGCAACAGCCTTCACTCTCAATGTGATAAGTGATAGGTGTGATTTTTGCGAACCTTGCTAAATTACAAACTTTGAACTATGAATTATGAATTATGAACTATGAGTTATGAGCTATGAACCCCTTTATAAGGGATGTGTATTATTGTATAAGTCATATTGTTTATTTATTGAGATAATCTATCTCACCCCTTTTCTTGTGTGGTTTCCAGGTGAGCATTATGAGGAGGCAAGGTGATAGCTCAAGCAATTTACTCCGCTTGGGGGATTTCCTTGTCTAAGCTTATTTACATATTATGATATGTAAGAGTCACTCTTTGATGCTCTAGGAGTTCTTGTTTGGGGAGTTTCTTTTTGGAACATTATTCCTTGATGATTTATTTGGAGTCATAAATATTCTTTTCTTTTTTTTTTTTTTATGGATTGTATTTAAAGTATTTTTAAACTATTCTTCCATAAATTAAGGTTTTCTTTTATCAACAATCAATTTGAGTTAATGTATGAGATTTTGGTATGATCTTAGGTAGTGTTTATATGTGCATGAGTGGGTTCTACGGGCGTGGGTGACCTTATGTCTTCCTTTGTTCTAGGACCATCATATCTATGAAATTGGGATGTGATAGATGCTATTCATGCAAAGGTCTATGGCATGTTGTGGCCCTAACTAGTGATATGTAGAGGTAAGTGATCTCTAAGAAAGAATCCATTAACTTGGGTAAACAAGGAAGGAATCCTATGACATCTAGTTGTTCTTGATATGCAAGTCCTTGGCTAAGGTGGATGAGATTCACTAGAAAAGAGTTTCTAATAGGAATTAAGTTTATTGAGAACTAGAATAGAGATAAAATCATATGTTCGAAGCATATAAGGTTTGACTAATCCATGACCTTATCTGAGATTGGGAATCCGTAATGGAGGGATTTGAGTGCAAGATAATTATGATCAAAGTTCCATATAATGTTCATGTATATGTTCACTAACATTCATTTGCAATTAAGTAGTCATGATATATTACGCTAGGCATCCCTTATGACTTATAAGATTAAGTGTGAAATGGGGATTTCGCATTAGGTGAGAAAAGGAGTTTTCTCTATCCCATTGCTATTTAAAACATGAACATAGTAAGTCACACACCATAAATCATTCACCAATCAAAGATATAGAATTATATTAATAATTGATTGAAGTGTTTAATTAATTCATTAATGTAATTGAATTAACCATGTAATTAAATTTACAAAGACCTTAGTATGTCTTGATGTTTAATTCCCAAAGGGTTTATTTCAATTAAGTCATGATTTATATATGATACAAATAGTGAGGACTAAATTGAAATAGTTTTAGACTAAATTTAATTAAGTTTGGACATTTAATGGGAGCCCAAACCACATTTGATGTGGTAGTAGATGCATATAGGCTTAGTAATAAACTTGATCCATATGATGGATTTAGAGGTTACACAAACTAAAAACCAATTCCACATAAGATATGGAAGAGAGAGACTTTAGAGGTATCAAACCCCACTAACTCTTGTGGGCATCTTTGTATTTTCCTCGCACATAGTGGGAGACAAAGATGAAGTGATAAGTCAATCAACTCATCTTTGTTCCCCACTATCTCAACAATTATCACTTGATTTAGAAGTTATGAGATATAATACATGCAAGAAAAGAGAAAAATCTGTATAAGTGGACATATATAGATTTTTTCCATTATCAAAGAAAAAGGCTACTATTACATGCATGAGAGTGAGAAGAGAGCTTAAGAGGGAGATTGAAGAAAGTGTTCTCCAATCCTTAATGTTCTTCTTCTTCTTCTCTTCTTGTTTTTGAGAAAAAGAAGACTTGGTGATAGTAGAGGCAAGTCCAAAACAATAAGAATCCTTGATCCTTGTTTGGTGAAGCTTGGTGTGAGTAAGTTAGAGGCTTCACGTTTGGGGAGCTAAAAGAATAAAGGAGCTAAAGAGAAAGGTATATGATATTTCTTTTTCTTCTTTCTTTCTTATATGTGTAATGGACCTACCACAATTGGTGGAGCAAAATTTTGAAATGTTTGAAAATTTGCCCCACCCAATATACTTTTGCTTTTGGTGCCATTAATCCCTTCAATTGATATCAGAGCCTCCCAATATTATTGCAAAATCATTGCACGTGTTGTTTTGGAGCTTTTGATTTGATTGAGAAAGAATTGGTGCACAAATGTTGTGCTTGTGAACACATAAATTGTGACTGCAATTTTGATTTTGTTATTCACAAATGAGTACAACATAATAAGTATTGTTCTATCTATCTCTATTTAGCGACTACAATTTCTTTTTCTAGATCATGATTTTGAATTTGTGACTGTTATCATGCCTGCAATAGGGGTCATGATTTTCACTGTGTTTTTACCCAACTTTTAATTTTTCAAAATTATTTTGGATCTACTTTTCAATCAAATAAATTTCTATGACTTGAAATATCGTTTTAAGCTAAAGAAACATTTAATATATGATATTCAAAATGGTTTTTTGCAAAAGTATCAAAATTTTGGAAATATTGCAAAAGATAAAAGGACAACACATGAATAAATCTAATTGTTATGTTTATGGTATGTGTTTAAGAGGTATGAATGGATGATCATGGACTATAACCATAGTGTATGTTTCTATGATGGGCATGTAATATTCTTTTATTATATGAAAGGGTTGTAATTAATCGTTAATTACTAGTTTAAGTTGTATGTTCAATTCCTTAAGCCTTTGAGCTCTCATTATTTGTAATCTTGCCTTAATATGCCAAGGATAATAATGTACACATAAAAGATGTGGAGATGTAAGATCAAGAGGAGGCTCAACCCTTAAAGATGCCTAGTGGGAGCATGAAGACTCATTAGTTATAGTCTTTTGGATGTTTGTAATTTGATAAACCTAAACCCCTTACCCATTCCTTATGGCTATGAATTGGGCGCATTAGTCCATGATCATACCTATGTAAAATGTCCATTTTATGATATATATATGATATATGATGCACGAGATGTATGTAAAATGGATAATGTGCAAAGTGAGACCTAATAATTAAAGCCCACGTAAATCATCCAAATCAAAAATTAAGTAATGGCTCTCTGTTAGAGCAATGATTCATGGAAATCATTTCCTTGAAGTCATTATGTAGCATGTGATGTTGCAAGTGTAGGATATATTTTGTGTCAATAACGGCAATGTGTACTTGAGCCACAAATTTTCAAATCTTTATACTTGTTGGTCCAATGGTGTTGACTTAACTAATGTGAAAGACCAATAATGATAATGGGTATTAGAGGTCAAAAGCATTAGCAGTCAAAATGATTGAGCCTCACAAAGAATTGTGATGAACAAGAGTTGCTCAATTGTAAAATATTAAAATCCTAATAACAAAAATTTGTATCTGAGGGAATTTGATAGTTTTATGAGAATTCAATCACCCACTAAAAATCCACCCCAATGGGATTTTCGTCTCCTACTTGTAAGTGTAGGATTTGCTAAGTTAGTGAGAGTAAAATTTTGATTAAAGACCAAATCAACATAGTGGTTACATTTCAAATAACTAATCAATCTTATTATTTTCTATAGTAAATCTGATAAAATGAGCACAACCTACCCTATTATGAGCATACTCTGTGATAACAAACTAGTGGGTCCAAACTTTGTGGATTAGTTGACAAACCTTAAATTAGTCCTTTCTTATGAAAAACTTTTGTATGTTCTTGATTTGAAGGTTCCTGGACTCTTACCTAAAAGGGCCTCTCATAAGGAACATGACATTTTAGAGAGTGGGAAAATAATCATACAAAGGCAAGGTGCATCATACTAGGATTAATGAGTCTAGAGTTGCATAAGCAACATGAAAACATGTTTGAGGTTACGGACATTATCACTCACCTATAAGAGTTGCATAGTGAAGAGAGTAGAATTGTTAGGTATGAGATATCTAAGCAATTGTTCCAAACCAAAATGTGTAAGGGAGAGAAGGTTGGGCTATATGTTCATAAGATGATATGGCTAATTGAGCAATTAGAGAATTTAGACTTCTCCATGGACTTCAACCTTCAAATAGATTTAATACTTTAATCCTATTAGACTCATTTTCCAATTTCATTGTGAATTTTCACATGAACAAGATTGAGTGCACTCTTATAGAATTGCATAACAAACTTGTGACCACCCAAAATAATAAGAAGGGTAAGTAAGGAAGTAGCTCTTGGCATCTTCTTCTAGTAAGACTAATAAGAACAAAGGCAAAAAGAAGACTTCCCAACTTAAGCCAAGTGGTGGTGTGAGTAAGGAAAAATCCATAAAGGCAGCTTCTGAAGTGTCTCATCCCCACTTCAGAGATATGACAGTCCTAGAGCGTAAGGAGACATAAGGTCATCCACACCTATAGTCATACTCTTATAAACATTGCCTAGGATCTTACTGAAAACCTCATGCATTAACTTAATTATCCAATAATAAGGAAAAATTTAACCAGCAAAAGAATAGTTAAAAACATTTTTTAATCCAATCCACACTAAAAGGACATTTAAGTATTCAAGTAAAATTATCAAATAATAATATTCTAAAAATGAGACTCCCAGAACATCTAAGAGGACTCCTCATATTATAGAAAGACAGTAGACTTGGACAAAAAAATTCCCCAAGTGAAGTAGATTGCTTGAGCTACCACCTTGCTTCCTCATAATGCTCACTTGAAACCACACAAGGAAAAAGGGGTGAGATAGATGATGTCAATGAGTAAACAATAAAACTTGAATAGTAATGCATATCCCTTTATAAGGGTTCATAGATCATGGTTCATAGTTTGCAAATTAGCAAGGTTTACAAATATCAAAGTTATAATGCATAATACATAGAGTGAAGGCTGCTGCCTTATCTATTCCTAACATAATATATAATAAAGGCTGCTGCCTTGTCCGCTCATAACATAATACAGAGTGAAGGTTGTTACCTTGTCTACTCATAGCATAATACAAAGTGAAGGCTGCTGCCTTATCTACTTGTAACATAATACAGAGTGAAGGCTACTGCCTTGTCTACTCGTAATATAATATAGAGTGAAGGCTGCTACTTTGTCCACTTATAACATAAAGGAGAGGCAATAATAGCATTGAAGAATAAAATCATATGTAAAATGGTAGCAATAGAAGTTTAGCTTATTGAACAAAAGATACACAACAGTGTGGTTCTAGAAAGATTATAAGTTAGGGCAATAATCACAAAGGTTCTTTATTATCATTGGATATTCAAAAATGGTTTTGGACTAATTATCCTTTGGCAACCCAAGCTTAACAAAGAATTCATATAATTATAATTTAGGATAGAAAGGAACTTGGGTTTCAAGAATTTCAAAGGTTCACATGCCATGATAACTTATACTTGAAACATTAACATAATGTTTACTCACCTTGTGGTTCCTTTTCTCTTAGTACTTATAGCCTTTGAACTTCTAATAATCCTTAAGCTCTATCATACATTACAATTCAATACTTAGCATTTGCTTAACATCATGCTATCCTATCCGATAACTACCCCATGTACATATATCATTCACATATACTTGGAGTTGCACTTAGAAGTGAACTCATCACTTGCACATAACATGTTGACTTTTAAAGTCTTACCCACTTAGCCTTCATAGGCTTATATGAAATCACATTATAACTCATACTATGACTTTTCTAAATTCATACACAATATTCCATGATCTTAATATCAATTCAATTTAACATTCAACTTAGTACACTTAACACTTTCATATATATCAACTTAACAAGTAACCTTTCAAGTATCATGCCTATCTCTTATGATCAATTCATATAATCAATCTCATCATCCATTTAACATCATTAACCTATTATTAACTTACCATAAAACTTATTTCTCATATCACTTAATCACATAAACATATTATCACATCATAGAAAAAGGGTTAGGAAACCTTAGGTATACCCTATTGTCTCTAGGCTTGTCTAGAGTTATTCCTTCAATCAACATGCCATTAAATCATTCATCATTCATGTATATATGTCAATAATTATTAAAATATATCACAATAAAATTATAGACATTTGGATTGAATTCCCAATGTAGGCCAAATTATTCAAGCAAGGAAGATCATGAACTTTCTTACTTTTCGCATTTTCCGTTCATTATGGTAATATGCAAAAATATAGTTTAAACCAAGATTTTTCATGTAATCATAACCAAAATCAATTTAGAATACTTCAATGCACAAATCAATACCTATATATTTATATATGCCTGAATATTTTCCAACTTTTAGTTTTAGGATGACAACCATGAATCTTTCTTATTTTCGACACTTTCTGGTCATTATAGTAATATGTAAACATATGATTTTAACCATCATTATTTATCCAAGCATAACAAAAATTAGTTTAGAATCCAAATATATACAAATCAGTAGCCTATGTTTAAATATGAAAAGTCCAACTTTTATGTTTCAGGACGAAAACCATGAATTTTCTTGTTTTTCATATTTTTTGATTATTATAATAATATTCAAAAATATGATTTAAATCAATATTTTTCATCTAAACACAATAAAAATCAGTCTAGAACACAAATATGTGCAAATCAGCAGCCCCCCTTGTGTTTATGCATGAAATTTCAAATTTTAAGTTTTAGGGTTCACCTTTGGAGAATTCGCGTAGAAAAGGTTGTGTTTATGGTTGAAAATTAGTTTCTCCTTCAAAGAAAACACCTAGGCCAAATTTATCAAGAAGAATTATAGTAAATAAATAGCCAAACATGATTAGTTTCATATAGTAAATTGAAGGAAAAGAAAAACTTATAAAAACAGTCGAAAAAATGCAAGGTTTGAAAGCACCTTATGAATTTCGGTTGAGAGAATATTTTTTAGAGAATTTTCTATAGAAAATATGATGGAAAATAGAATGTTGGCTGTCCAAACTCATGGGGGCCAAATTTTAGCTTAAATATTAGGGATTTGGGTGAAATTCCAAGTTTACCTTTAATGAGTTAGGTTAGGAGTGTTTTGGTGTACTGGGCTTTTGGGAAATTAGGCCTTTTATTTAATTTATGGGATGATTATAGGTAACTAAAAATAAAAATATTTTTCTTATTATTTTCATTGAAATTTCCCCCAAAATATTTATTTTAAAATATTTTTAAAATGCTCATAAAAATTATTTTATGCTTAAAAATTACTTTGTGCATGGAGATTCACTTTATGTGAAATAAATTGTTTTATGTATATGCACTTTTATATAAATCACTTATTCCACAATAATAATTCATATTATGCATATTAGAACTCATCTAACATACCACATATTCATCAATCACATAACATATGAATTTTCATAAAATCACACATTTTGTCTTAATAGCTATAAATTCAAGTAAATGGTCGTGAAAAATCGTAAGGTGGGTGTGGGTTGTTATATGAAGACAAAGGGAAGTGTTTCCATTATGATGAGGTTGGACATTAGAGGAGAAATTGCCCAAAGTATTTGGAACCGTTGAAGGGCTAGAAGAAGGATAAGCCTTGTGAAGGTATGTCTTTCAATTGTTCTATCTCTAGTATGTCTAATAGTTCATCAGTTGTTTGGATCCTTGATAGTGGTATAAGTTCTCATATTTGTGCTTCTATGCAGATGATGACAAGTAGTAGAGGCTTGGAAAAGGGAGAGGTAATCCTAAAGCTTGGAAACAGAGCAAGTGTTGCGGAAAAGGCTATTGGATCTATTTCTATTGATCTTGTTATTAAAAGACATTTAATATGTACCTAATGCTTTTAAGAACATTATTTCTATAACTAATATGACTAGCTTGGGTTATGAACTCTTTTTTAAGAAATATGTTTGTGAAATCTATTATGATAATAGAATTGTTGGCATGGGTTATGTACTTAATGGTCTATATTATTTGGATAATGGTAATGACAAAATAACTCCAAGCATAAATAATATTAATGCCATGATAAAACCTAAATCTAATTCAGAAATAATTTGGCATCTTAGATTAGGTCATATAGTCGAAGATAGGATTCTAAAGTTGAAGAAAATGGGGATCCTGGACCTAATGGGTGATGAACTTACTCTAACTTATGAATCTTATATCCAAGGCAAGATGACCAGGTCACCCTTTGTAGGACAAACTGAAAGAGCAAAAGAAATTTTAGAACTTATACATAGTGATGTACATGGTCCTTTTGGAGAAATGGCTAGAAGAGGATATTTATATTTCATCACATTTACATATGACCTTTCGAGGTTAGGCTATGTTTATTTGATGAAATATAAACATGAATCATTTGAAATGTTCAAAGAATTTAAGAATAAGGTTGAAAAACAAATGGAAAAAAGTATTAAAATCCTTTGATCCAATCGAGGAGGTGAATACTTAAGTACTGAATTTAAAGACTTCTTGAAGGAAAATGGCATAATATCATAGTTGACTCCTCCTAGAACACCATAATTAAATGGTGTGTCTAAAAGGAGAAATTGTACCTTGTTAGATATGGTACATTCGATGATGAGCTATACCGATATGCCTATCTCCTTATAGGGATTCACACTAGAGATAGCTTGCTACATCCTTAATAGAGTTCCATCCAAATCTGTCTCTACTACTCTATATGAGATATGGCATAATAGAAAATTAAGTCTTAAATATATTAAGATTTAGGGGTGTCTAGCTCCTATAAAAAAGCTAAAGATAGATAAATTAGAGAAAAGGTCTGTTAAAGGAAGGTTTGTTGGATATCCTAAAGATAGTTTAGGATACTATTTTTATCTTCCCATAGAACAAACAATTGTTGTTAGCCAAGATGTCATTTTTCTTGAGAAACAAGTTCTTCAAAAAGGAGGCAAGGGAAGGAAGACAATTTTGGATAAAGATTCATCTAAAGAGATCAAAAAAATTGATTAAATGGAAATCGATCAATCTTATGATGAGTCAATTCTAGTTGATAGCTCAGAGATTTGGTAGAGTATCTTGTCCTCTAGAGAGATATGGATTTCTTCATGAGAATGTAAAAGGGTTATTCATTCATGAGGAAGTCAATTATGGTGATGATCCTATCACTTATGAGGAAGCTATATCAAATATAGTTTCCTCAAAATGGCTAGATGCTATGAAATCTGAAATGGATTCCATATATACAAACCAAGTCTGGGACCCATATGAAGTTATTGTACCAATAAGGAACAAATGGGTTTTCAAGAGAAAAATTGGTATAAACGGAAGCGCGGAGACATTTAAAGCTAGGCTTGTAGCGATAGGGTTTCACTAAAGGTAAGGGTTGACTATGAGGAAACCTTCTCACTTGTAGCCATGCTTAAATATTATTAGCCATAGCCACACACTATGATTATAAGGTTTGGCAAATAGATGTTAAGACTGCTTTCCTTAATGGATACATTGAGGAAGACATTTTCATGGAATAACCTAAAGGTTTTGAATCTAAAGAAGGTTCCAAAGTGTGCAAGCTTAAGAAGTCCATTTATGGTCTTAAGCAAGCTTGGAGGAGCTGGAATCATTATTTTGATGAGGCAATCAAATAGTTTGATTTCATAAAAAATGAAGATGAGCCCTGTGTGCACAAGAAGGTTAGTGGGAGCGCACTTACTTTTCTTGTACTATATATGGATGATATTTTATTAATTGGTAATGACATTGGCATGGTCACAACTGTAAAAGTCTGGTCATCCTAAACTTTCTCCATGAAAGACTTAGGAGAAGCCACCTATATTCTTGGTATTCATATCTATAAAGATAGATCAAAAAGAATCATTGGGCTTTCTCAAAGTCAGTACTTAGAAAGGGTGTTGAAATGGTTCAACATGCTTGATTCCAAGAAGGGATTTTTGCCTGTGAGGCAGGGTATCCACCTTTCTAAGGCTATGTCTCCTAAGACACTTGAAGAAAGGTGTTACATCCCAACTTTGGAGACATGATGGTCCTAGAAGATGGGGAGACATAAGGTCACCCACGCCCATAGAACCCATTTACATATAAACAAATCATGCCTAGGATCTTACCAAACCTCTTACGATAACTCATTCAAAAAACTTAGATGAATACCATAATTTGTGGAAGTCTTAGAGTAAATCGTTACATATAAAGTCGATAAGGAAAATAATATAAATCTCTATAAGTATCAATTAACATTCCCGAAGCATCTAAAGACAAGACTTCATAAACATAGTATTATTGATAACTCGGACAAGGAATTTCCCAAGCGAAGTAGAATGCTTGAGCCATCACCTTGCCTCCTCACATTTGCTTATCTGGAACTACACAAGGAAAAGGGGTGAGATAGATGATCTCAATGAGTAAACGTAAAGGCGCATACATTATCACATATTCCTTTGAAAGGAAACATATAGCTTATACACATAGTTCATGGTTTATAACTCATGAATCAGGTTGCAATTTAGCAAGGGTTCAATTGGGCAAGTTTGCAGAAATCACACTTATAACACGTAGAGTGAAGGCTACTACCATAATCACTTGAACACATAGAGTGAAGGCTATTGCCATTATCACTCGAACATCTCATTGTCTTTAAAAAAATCCTCCTTGGTAAATTACATCATCTATAAAGTCCAACCAGGTTAAGGTCTGCCAACTAATGGGCCTTGAAAATTTGATAATAAAGAGCCTGCAAAATCTTTATGATCAAAACTTGTAGCACCAAACCAGAGATAAAGCCAACCATCTTCCAAAAAGTCCAAAAGCATCCTTATAGAAAAGCCTAAGCTAACAAGCTATCCTCAAAGCCTAAAAGCCTTTTGACTAAAAACCTTGAAGCCTTTGCAATAAAGCCTTCACTATAAAGCCCACTCCCAAAAAGTTTTCACCACGAAGCCCACTCCCAAAAAGCCTAAGCCCAAAAGCCCTCATCATGAAGCCCAAATGAAGAAGCCTTCACCATGAATCCCAAATCAAAAAGTCTTTACCATGAAGTCTAAATTAAAAAGCCTTCACCATGAAACCCAAAACAAAAAGCCTTCACCATGAAGCCTAAGTCTAAAAGCTTTCACTATGAAGCCCAAGCCTAAAAGCCTTCATCATTATCACATCCCAAATTTAGAGACATGATGGTCTTAGGACATGGGAAGACATAAGGTCACCCAAGCTTGTATAATCCACTTATATATATACAAATACTGCCTAGGATCATACTAAAACCTCATATAGTAACTTTAATATCTAATAATAAGGAAAACTTTAACTATCAGAAGTATGAATTAAAAATTCTTTCAAGTACAATCCATATGAAAAGAATATTTAAGACTCCAAACAATTTATCAAATAATTAATATTCCAAATATAAACCCCTAAAATAAGGACTCCTGAAGCATCTAGAGACTCATCATCTTATAGCACGGTAATGAACTTTGACAAGGAAATTTCCTAAACGGAGTAGGTTACTTGAGTGATCACCTTGCCTCCTTATAATGCTCACCTAGAACCACACAAGGAAAAAGGGGTGAGATAGATGATCTCAATGAGTAAACAATATAACTTATACAATAACACATATTCCCTAAAAAAGGGTCCATAACTTATAACACATAGTTCATGATTCATAATTCATGATTCATAACTCACGGTTCAAAGTTTATAATTTAATAAGATTTGCAGAAATCACTCTTATTACTTATAAGTGAAGACCCTACTCAATTCACTCGTGAGTGAAGACCCTGCTCAATTCACTTGTATACACTAGTGAGTGAAGGCCCTGCTTAATTCATCAAGGGAGAGGAAGCATCATACCATATTCTAACTCCTAACCCATCACTTATAAAGAGTCATGAAACTGATCATGCTCTATGGCTAGAATTGCCCCTTCTAGCTAAGGTGGATACTTTTCCCCTATCCAGTAGGTTAAGACCATGTGCACAGGTTCTAATGATTACCTACATTGGCATGAAGATTTCTGCATAAAAGGTTTAGATGTACCATTTATCATAATAGTAATAGCAGTTGAACTTTTTGAAAAGAAGATACAATAATAGTGTAGTTCTAGAAAGAAAGTAGGTAAGGCAACAATTACAAAGGGTCTTTCATATCATTGAATAAACATTAATGGCTTTCAACTAACTGTCTGTTGGCAAACTGAGCTTAACAAAGAAATCACATAATTATAATTGAAAGTAGGAAAAAGACTTGGGTTTTAAGAGTCTCAAAGATTCCCATAACAAAATCACTTGTACTTATAACATGAATATAATGTTTACTCACTTTGTGGTTCTTTTGCTCTTAACACTCATAGCCCTTGAACCTCTAAAACTCTTTAAGCTCTAACATAATATTTAAGTCAACACTTAGTATTTATTTAATCATCATGCTATCCTATCCCATAACTACCCCATGCGCATATAACATTCGATGCATTTAGAGTTGCATATAGAAATGCACTCATTACTTGCATATAACATGTTGACTTTAAAACTCTTACACACTTAGCCTTTATAGGCTCACATGAAAACACATTATAATTCATACCAATACTTTTCTCAAGTCAAACACAATGTTATGGTCTTAATATCAATTCACTTTAATAATCATCTTAGTACACTTAACACTTTTTTATATGTTAACTTATCAATAGCCTTTTAAGTGTCATACTCGTCTCTTATGACCAATTCATTCAATCAATCTCTTCATCAATTCAAGATCATTAATTCATTATTAATTCATCATAAATCCTATTTCTATATTACCTAATCACGTTCACATTTTAATCATAATATAAGATTAGGATACCTTAAGTATACCAAATTGCCTCTAGCCCTGTCTAAAGTCATTTCTTCAAGCAATATGCAATTTAACCATTTATCATTCATACATAAATGTCAATAATCATTAAAATACATTACATAAAAATTATAGACATTGTGATAAAAATCCCAATGTAGGCTGAATACATTATCAAAGAGAAAATCTGAATTTTCTTACTTTTCTTACTTTTTGTCTATTACAGTAATATGCAAAAACATAGTTTGAACCAAGATTTTTCATGTAATCAAAATAAAAATCATTTTAGAATATGAATCTCTATGAATCAGCAGCCATAGATGTCCATGCATGATAATTCTCCAACTTTATATTTTTGATACTTTCCGGTCATTACAGTAATATGTAAACACATGATTTAAACCATTATTTTTCACTCAATCTTGACAAAAATCACTTTAGGATGAAAACCACACAAATCAGAAGTGCCTAGGGTTCATACACATGAAAATGTCCAATTTTTAAGTTTTAGGACGAAAGCCATGAATTTATTACTTTTTGAAACTTTTCAGTCATTATGTAATATGCAAAAATATGATTTAATTCAATATTTTTCATCTAAACACATCAAAAATCTATTTAGAACACAAGCATGTAAAAATCACCCCCTTGTAATGTTTATGCATGAAAATTTTGATTTTGAGTTGTAGGATTCACCTTTGGAGAAATTGCGTAGAGAGGTTAGTGTTTTCGATAGAAAATCGTTTTCTCTTCCAAAAACTTACCTAGGCCAAATTTAATCAATAAAAATTAGTAAATATTTAGTTCAAAATAATTTTCTCATGATTAGTTTCATGCGAATCAAATAATAAATTGAAATGAGAAAAGCTTACGAATACGGTAAAGAAATCGCAAAGTTTAAAGGTATTTTATGAATTTTGGTAGAGAGATTATTTTTAAGAAAATTTTTCTACCAAAATAATAAAATAATAAAATAGTAACAGCCAAATTTTTGACATAAATAATTAGGGTTTTGGGCAATTTTCAAGATTACCCTTAATGAGCTATGTGAGGAGTGTTTTGGTGTAGTGGACTTTTAGGTATTTGGGCTTTTTAATTAGTTTTAGGGCTGATTATAGGTAATTAAAAATAAAATATTTTTTATTATTTTCTTTAAAATTTTCCCCAAAACATTTATTTAAAAATTATTTTAAAATACTCATAAAATTATTTTATGCTTAATATTCGTCCTTTTGCATGAAAATTCATTTTATGTAAAATAAATTATTCTATGCTAATGAACTTCATATAAATTATTTATTTAACAATAATAATTCATATTATGTATATTAAAATTAATTTAACATGTCACATACTCATAAATCATAGCATACATGAGTTTTCATAAAATCACATATTTTGTCACAACAACTCTAAATTCAAGCAATTTGTCATAAAAACTCCTAGGATGTGTCACATCCCAACTTTTGAGATATGACGGTCCTAGAACACAAGGAGACATAAGGTCACCTACGTCTGTGAACCCATTGACACATATACAAATCATGTCTAAGATTGTACCAAACCTTATACAATAACTCATTTGAAACATTATATGAATACTTTTAGTGGCGGAAGATAGTAATTAGACACTTCACATATAATCCATAAGGAAATAATATTCATAATCCACTCGAAAGCTTAATAAATAACAACATCTTAAAATAAACATAAAAAATAAATATTTTTGGAGCATCTAATGAGAATACTTCATAACGTGGTATTATTAATGACTTTGACAAGGAATCCCCAAGCAAAGTAGAATGCTTAAGCCATCACCTTACCTCCTCACATTTGCTTACCTAGAACCATACAAGGAAAAAGGGGTGAGATAGATGATCTCAATGAGTAAATGATAAAGCACTTACATTAACATATATTCCATTGAAAAGGAAACTTATAGCTTATACATATAGTTCATGATTTAAAATTCATGAATCAGGTTGTAATTTATTAAGGGTTTAATTTAGCAAGTTTGCAGAAATCACACTTATAACATATGGAGAGTGAAGGCTATTGCTCTATCACTCGAACACATAGAGGAGAGGTGGCCTTATACCAAATTCCAAGTTCTATCACATAGAAGGTGTGAAGCTGATCAGGCGCCACGGCTAGAACTGCCCTTTCTAGCTGAGGTGGATACACAACCCCTATCCATTGGGTTAAGCCCATGTGCATAGGTTCTAATGATTACCTGCATCGGCACAAGGACTTCTGCATAAAGGGTTAAGGTACCATAACTAGAGCTAATGGTAATCACATATAATAATAACATTTAAGGCAGCAATAACATGTATCACAATAACAATGACAATTTAACTTTCGAACAAAAGATATAAAAATAGTGTAGTTCTAAAAAGAATATAAGTTAGGGTAATAATCACAAAGGTATTATTATTGGATATTCAAAACTAGTTTTGGACTAAATGTCCTTTGGCAACCCAAGCTTAATAAAGAAATCACATAGTTAATTTAAAATGGAAGTGGACTTGGGTTTTAAGAATCTCAAAGGTTCCCATAACATAATCATGATAGCTTGATCTTGTAACAATAGCATAATATTTACTCACACTTATAGCATGAATATAGTGTTTACTCACACTGTAAGCAGGAATATAGAGTTTACTCACCTTGTGGTTCCTTTACTCCTAATTCACGTTAGCCCTTTTGAACCTCTAAAGCTCCTCAAGCTCTAACATAATATTTAATTTAATACTTAGTATTTATTTAATAATGATATTATCCTATCTCATAGTTATCCCATGCACATATAACATTCACATATGCTTAGAGTTGCAGATATAAGTGCACCATATCACTTGCACATAACATTTTGACTTAAAAGTCTCATACACTTAGCCTTTATAGGCCCATATGAAAACACATCACAATTATGTCAATACCTTTCTAGGGTCATCATAATATCATTATCTTGATATCAATTCATTTTAACAATCATCTTAGTATACTTAACACATCCATACATGTCAACTTGACAAATAACCTTTTGAGTGTTATGCTTAACTCTTATGATCTATTCATTCAATCAATCATTTCATTGACTCAACACCATTTATTCATTATCAAGTCATCATAACATCTAGTTCCATATTTTCCAATCATATTCACATTCTAATCATAACATAAGGTTAAGATACCCTAAGTGTACCAAAGTGCCTTTAAGCTTGTCTAGGTTCATTCCTTCAACTAACATGCAATTTTATCAATTATCATACATACATACATGTCAATAATCATCAAAATACATTGCATAAAAATTATAGATATTAGGATAAAAATCCCATGGTAGGCCGAATCATCATCAAAGGGAAAACTGAATTTTTCTTACTTTTTACACTTTCTGTCTATTATAGTAATATGTAAAAACAAGTTTTGAACCAAGATTTTTCATGCAATCAAAACCAAAATCATTTTGGAATACTAATCCATAGGAAGTGGCCCTAATTGGTATATCTCACTCATGAAAATTCAATTTTTGGCTTCAGGATGCAAAACCATGAGTTTTCTTGTTTTTGGTATTTTCTGGTCATTATAGTAATATGTAAATAGGTGGTTTAAACCATTATTTTTTATTCAATCATAGTAAATATTAGTTTAGAACATTTCATGCATGATTCGGTAGCCATAGATAATAATTATGCAAGAAAATTCCCAATTTCAAAGCTTAGGGTAAAGATAATGAGTTTTCGTGCTTTCCGCATTTTCTGATCATTATAGTAATATATAAACACATGATTTAAATTATTATTTTTTATCTAAACAAAACAAATATCAGTTTAGAATCCATCCATACACAAATTGGTAGCCACATGTTCAAGAAATCATAGAATTTTCCAACTTCTAAGCTCTAGCACAAAAACCTTAAATTCCTTTGTTTTTTGAAACTTTTTGGTAATTACAATAATATACAGAAATACATTTTAATATAATATTTTTCATCAAAACACATAAAAATCAGTTTAGAAATCAATGATGCACAAATCGCTCTCCTTTAGTGATGTTTATGTATAAAAATTATGATTTTAAGTTTTGATTCACCCTTGGAGAAATCTCGCAAAAAGATTCGTGTTTTCAGTAGAGAATTAATTTTCTCTCTCAAAAACTCAACCAAACAGAATTAAATCTATAAAAATGAGTAAACAACCAATTCAAAATAATTTTCTCATAATTTATTTCATAGAAATCAATTAAGGAATTGAAAGAGAAGAAAAACTTATGATTACGCGCGAGAAATCGCAAAATTGAAAGGAGTTTTCTTAGTTTCAGTAGAGAGAATTATTTTGGAAGAATTTTTTTATGAAAATACTAGAATAACAGAGTGTAGCTACTGTCTAAACTGATGAGGGCCAAAATTTTGCTTATATATTAGGGTTTTAGGTGAAATTTCCAAGTTTACCCTTAATGAGCTAGGTTAAGAATGTTTTAGTGTAGTGGGCTTTTTGGGTATTTGGGATTTTTATTTAATTTAGGGCTGATTATGGGTAATTAAAAATAAAATTTTTTTCTTATTATTTTCATTAAAATTCCCCCCAAAATATTTATTAAAATTCTTTTTAAAAATACTCATAAATTATTTTATGCTTAAAAATCGCCTTTTTACATGAAAATTCATTTTAGGAAAAATAAATTATTTTATGCTAATGCACTTCATATAAATCATTTATTTCATAATTAAAATTCATATTAGGCACATTAAAATTAATTTAACATGCCACATACTCATAAGTCATATCACACATGAATTTTCATAAAATCAAATATTTTGTCACAATAACTCTAAATTCAAGCAATTTGTCATGAGAACTCTTAGGGTAGATGTGGGTTGTTATAGGATGGGTGTGGGTTGTTATGATCATAAAACCTAAACCAAAAATTCTTCACCATGAAGCCCAAATCAAAAAGCCTTCACTATGAAACCTAAACCAAAAAGCCTTTACCATGAAGTCCAAGTCTAAAATCTTTCATTATGAAGCCCACTCCCAAAAAGCCTTCATTTATGAAGACCATAATCTCTGCCAAGGCCAAATATGATCGAGCCTTCCCAAGCTAGTTTCTTAGCCTAACCTTTCCTCTAAGCCAAACCTAGCCTCCTAGTTTGACCTCTTACAAGGTCTAGCATCTCAGCCCAATCTTATGGAGAAATCTGATTGAGCCTTCCAAATGAACTACCCAAAGGCCATAACCTGACTGAGCCTTTAAATCTGACCCAATCCTAAGGTAGAAATTGACCAAGCCTTCCAATTGAACTCCTTAAAGGTTATAACTTGACCTAGCTGAAGTGCCATATATGACCAAGCCTTCCACATGAACTTCTCCAAGGATAAGCCCAGCAACCCAATCTTCCCCAAACCCTCCAACCTAATCATCTCCAAAGACCCGACCCTCCTAATCAAGCTCTCCAATCTGGCCTTAAACCAAATCTTCTCCAAAGTCAGACCTATCTAATTCTTTTAAATTGAATAGCCTAATCTTTTCCAAGACCATACATTACTTAACCTCCCAGAATGACTTCTTCCTATGCCAAACTAATAGCCATTGACCAATTAGCCTCATACCTGATATGCCCATTTTCACCATTAACCTAGCTAATCAGCCAAAAACCAAATGACCAAACCACTTTCCTTTATCATTCTAAAGTAAGGGCACCTCCCTTCCAAATATTCACCTTTTTGAAATGGGGGCATCTTTCTCCCAAAGATCAAAACTTTTATATCAGACTAACCCTTTATAGGTTTAAGACATCTGATCATTGCATAATTATCCAGCATTTTTCATCAAACTCTTGAAGTAAGATAGATCATCAACCTGATCAATCTGAGTCAATCTCTTTTCAAAATCAATGTCAATCTTAGGATCATTATTTTTACTATTCTTAATAAAAAGACCACTACTTTTACTATTCTTACTAGATAGGACATTTATCTTTACCATTTCTACTAGACATGAAGGTCATCTTTTTTATCCTTTAAAACAAGATCATCACTTTTCATTCTTACCATATAGGACTAATACTTTGTTGTTCCTACTAGACATGACAACTATCTTTACCATTCATACCTAATAAGATGGTCATCTTTTTGATCCTACCAGATAGGATCATCACTTTTCATTCCTCCCAGATAGGATCACTACTTTTATTGTTCCTACTAGATAGGACAATTATCTTTACCATTCCTACCAGATATGATGGTCATATTTTTAATCCTACCAAACATGATCATCACTTTTAATTCCTACCATAAAGGACCACTACTTTTACTATTCCTACCAGATAAGACAATTATCATTTTGCTCCTAGCATATAGGACAGTTATCTTTTTGATCCTACTAGAAAAGATCATCACTTTTCATTTCTACCAGAAAAGACCGCTACTTTTAATATTCTTACCAAATAGGACAGTTATCTTTACCACTCTTACCATATAGGATGGTCATCTTTTTGATCCTACCATATAAGATCACTACTTTTTCAATTCCTATTAGATAGGATCGCCACTTTGTTGATTTCCACTAAATAAGATTACTACTTTTAAATCCTACCAGACAGTATTATCATTATCATTCTTATCATATAGGACCAGTACTTTGCTATTCCTACTAGACAGAAACATTTCTTTTAGATCCTACTAAATATGATCATCATCATCATTCTAAAGGAATGGTGGAGCTAAATGCATCGAAAGCTAGGTGGTGGGGTGAAATTTCAAACATTTTAAAATTTCACTTCATCCATTTTGGTCTAAACATCCATTTAAACAATCAATTATTTTATGTGTAAAACAAATATGCATAGAAAGAAGAAAGAAGAGTAATCATATTACCTCTTGAAGGTTTCTTCTTTCTTTAATAAAGATCTTCCTAAGTGTAAAGCCTCTAGATCATCCACACCTAGCTCACTTTCAAGTTTCCATTTGGTTTATTTGTTGTTCTTGAATCTCTCTCTTGGTTGCCTAAATTTGATTCAAGATTTTCCTTTAAAAACATTGAGGAAGTTGAGGTTTCTCTTTAATTTGTTTTAGACTAAACATATTTTTAATTTACAAGCATTTGTTCTTTCACAAAGAACAAAGAAAAGAATTAAAGATCAAAAGAAAAATTAAAAAAACTCTTTCTTCATTTTTCTTTCTCTCTCTCAACTTCTCTGTAAAAGCTTCAAAATGAAAATGATGTTCAACTCTTGTGAAGAAAAGATGAACATAACACTTATACACTCTTTTGCGAAGAAAAGATGAACATAACACTTATATACCTCTTTTTTTCAAGCTTAAACCTTATATCTTCACAATGACCATAACACCCTTTTAGCTCATCATTTGATGAAGGGGTAAGGTGGACTTTGCTTCTTCAAATGGTGAAATGACCATTTTATCCTTTATGGGTAAAATGGATATTTCCATTAGCCAAATGATGTAATTATAATTTTAACCTTAGTAGAAAAACCATCACATGGGCTTTTGAATAGTGAATTCTCTAACCTTTAAATTGTCTCTTTTCCATATCACATTTGGGTTTAGGCCACATCTCATGTGTTAAGAATTTTCACTAAGCTCAAAATTAAGTCTTTGATTTAGTCCAAATCTTTTTTCAATTTAATCTTTCTTATTTGCATCACATACAAATTAAAATTTAATTGAATTGAAATCTTTTTAGATTTAACATCAGGACATGCTAGGGTTCTTGTAAATTTAATTACATGTTTAGTCATTTTACCACTAATCAATTAATTAAACATTTTAATTAATTATTAAAGTAAACTTTTTATACTTGAATGGTGATCACTATTAGGTGTGTGACTTTCTAGGTTCAAGTCTAATTAGCAATAGAAATGATAAAACATTTTTCTCTTCTAATGTGAAATCCCCACTTCACACTTAGTCCAATAAGTTATAAGTGACAGCTAGCATTCCATACCATAATTACCTAATTATAAATGAATG
The DNA here is from genome assembly GCA_947687605.1 of Reutealis trisperma. Lineage (NCBI taxonomy): Eukaryota > Viridiplantae > Streptophyta > Magnoliopsida > Malpighiales > Euphorbiaceae > Reutealis > Reutealis trisperma. The sequence goes on from CANTUT010000059.1 coordinate 1,301,746, forward strand.
TTTATAGTTGATAACTTTAAACATCACATGGACCATCGATCATAAATTATCATACACTAGAATCTCTTCATTAAAGATCCCAATCTCGGCTAGGGTAATGGTTTATGTCAAACGCTAATGTGCCTCGATTTTATGTCCTTATCTTGACTTTAATTCTTGATGAAATTAGATTCCTTTTAAAAACTCTTTCTAGTGAATCTGTCTATCCTAGCGAGGAGATTTAATTATCAAGAATAACTAGATAGCATAGGATCTTAACCTTTTTTACTCGAGGTAATGAATTCTATCTTTGCTCACTTACCTCTGTATATAACAAATTAGAACTATTACATGCCATATATCCGTACATGAATAGTATGTCTATATAAGCAGTAATAAATCATGACTACCTATGTATGGGATATATTATCCCTTAAGTCAAAGGATTATATGCACTATTATGACCTAGATGATAAATAATTGACAAGTAGTAAAACTTTATATTATTATCATCTAATGTCACAATTTGACTATTCATCCTATGAATATCCACGTGTCTATATTGACATTACATGTCAAACAACATGAGATTCACTGCCTCTATAATTATCTGTATCACATACTGATTAGAGAAAATAAACAAAGGTGATGGTCTTCCAGAATTAATGATGTCTAGTCATTAATCCTATAACCACGAACATATTTAAAATATTTGTACAAGAGAGTGATCAATCTCCCATATTCTCAACACTTGAGAAGATCCTCTTATAAATACTTAAGGACTATATTCAATAATATGAAATCCTTTTCACATTATGAATATATATATATTATGCCATTGGGAATTAATATCTACAATTATATAACTATTATATGGCTTCTAGCACACATACTGCTATCACATTCTTACTAGACAGATCACCACTTTATTGATTCCTACCAGATGGGGTCACATTCTTTCCTACCAGACAAGGCCATTATTCCTACTAGATAGGAAAATCACTTTTAGCTCTTACTAGAAAGGACAACTACCAAAAGGACAACTATCAAATGCTACCAGCCACTAACTCTCCCAAATATACGGGGGGACATCTTCATTAAAATTCAACCACACCTTTCACCCAAATATCTAAACTCTAACCTAGAAATTAATTTGATTCTTGTTACCATCTCTCATCCTTAAGTTCAGTATCATTAGAATTACTTTTTAGACAAAGACAATTCTAGTGAGGGGCTAGTTGTGAACCCTTAATTTTGCACCCTTTAGTATACATTTGCACCTTAGAAGCACTTAGGCTTGATAAAAAAATCTCCAGAAGCTGGAAACTCTCAAAATGGGAAAATCGGCACATGTCCTTTTAACATTTGAACCCCTTCAAATCATTTGAGACTAAACAATGAATCTAACACAACTAGAATTGCAAAAAAATGGACTAGAAAACAACAAGAACAAGTGAAAATAACCAAAATGGGCAAAAATGAGTCTATTGCATAGAGACCTCTGTCGCGTTACAGAGCCATGTGGGGTAACTCCTGCGAACTTCATTATTTTAAGCAATCCCACATCAAAACTTTAGTGCTTTCCTCCACTAATCTTCTCCCTATATATAAAGGATCTCTCCACACTTCAAAGGATCAACTTTGGGAGCTTGAAAGCCTTGGCATCAAGTAAGCCACTCTAATTCTAAAGCTTTTCTATTCTTTCACTTTGCATTTGCTCCTTGCTTTGCAAAATGAGTTAGGGGTTTCTCCTTGATTCCTACCCGACAATTTAAAGGCTTTTTGTCCACCTATTCAAGGCAAGTCTGTTGCCTAAGGCTTATGTCCACCGTTCGAGGCTAGTCGCTGCCCACCATTCGAGCCAAGCTACTGCTCCATCCGAGGCTAATTGCCAAGGCTAGTCCACCATCTGATGTAATCCATCATGCCATCCAAGGCTAGTCATCACTTGTCGTTTGAGGTAAGTTTCTTTCCCTCTTCTTTATTTTATTATTATTTCCCTCCTTAGGATTTGTGTTCTAAGGCTCCTTGCCTAATTTTTTATTCGCTAAGGTAGTTAATTAGAATATGACTTAATTAACTCCACTTGGTAATCAATTGGTTAAATCAATCAACTCAAGCCTCTTTTAATCAATCAATCAAAACATGATAAAATGGCTAGGCTAAACTAACCATTTCGCAATATGGGAGAACTGCATGGGTTTTGATTCTCATTCAAAGGGATAAATAGGCATACTTGGTTCAAGCATCGAATCCAATTAAAACTAACCAACTCTCTCTGCTATCATCTTCTTCACTTGCTTTTATTTTATTTTCTATTTGCTTTGTTATTAGGCATTAATTTGGGGAATGTGTGACTTCCTTAAAACCTATAAGGGCTAGAAGATGTATCCCCTAAACTTAGGATTTTTATTGTAATGTTAACTTTCTTTTGAACTTTACTTGTGTATTTACTTTTATTGTTGAATGGGTGAGTTGAATGATCATGCATATTATAAATTATTGATGCATCTTAGATGTGTATAAAATATATTTTTTAGTGACTCTTATATTAATTGGCCAAACTTATTTTTTTAAAGTAAACCAAAAACCTAGTCCCTGAATCCTTTTTGATTTTGAGGCTAGTGATCTTTTTTTCCTTTGGGCAGTAATTGGAGTCAAATGGATTTTTTCTTATATTTTTCCAAATAAAAATAAATGAAGGTGGTGACTCTAAGAAATAATTTTCAAATCTATCAAAGATAAGCCCGAGTGCTTCCTCGTGAGTTCTTTTCCAAATGAGCATTTCGATTCCCTTTAGCAAATTAGACCAGTGCTCGAGCAAGGACTCACAAGGTGAAGTGTGGTGCGGACAATCTGGAAGATCAACAATTGAGGAGATTTTGGAATAGAAACAAGAATCAACGTTGCAAGACTTCAAGAGCTAATTTGATTTCCACTTATTCTTCTTTCCTTCTTATGCATTTTACACTATAATTACCTGATTGCTTGAATGATTATGGGACCCATTTGGGTGAAAGTGAAATTTTAAAATGTTTGAAATTTCACCCACCATGTTGCGTCTACTTAATTTATGCCCAATATTCCATCAGGTTTAGATTTATTTCTTCTTGATAAGAATATACATGAAGAATACATCCTTTTGAGTGACCTTTTCATTCCCATCCCCTTTTTCATTAATAGAGAGGGTCATAATTTAGTGTAAAAGCCTGTGAACCCTTAATTCTACACCTCTTAGAATTCTAAATTTTCAATTAGACTCCTAAATTATCTTCAAATCATCCAGGACTCAGTATGAAGGTCAACGTAAGTGGAATCATGAAAAACATATGAGAAATGGGTGAAAACAGGCTAAAGAAGTGAAATCAGGCCGGGTGCCACATAGCTCTACGGGAAACATCTTTGCAGTGCTGCATAGCCTTTTACAGTAACCTAAGCAATTTCCCACCTTTTTGCAATCCCACATCGAATATTGACAGCCTCTATGCTCCACCCCTCCCTTTATATATAAAGGGTCTCTCTACACTTCAAAAATCACAAACTTGGAGGCTTAAAAAGCACTAACTTCAAGTAAATTACTTTGTATTTGCTCCTTACTTTGCAAAGCAAGTTAGAGGGTTCTCCTTGATTCCCACTTAACTAGTTTAAGGCTTTTCGCTCGTCTGTTTAAAGCAAGCTTATTGCCTAAGGCTCATGTTGGGAGATTTCTCCTTGATTCCTACTAATTAGTTTAAGGCTTTCTACATGCCTATTTGAGGTAAGTTCATTACCCAAGGCTTATGTCCGTCACGTGGAGAAGGTGGAACTGCATTTCGGTTGCCCAAGGCTCATGTCCCTCATGTGGAGAAGGTGGAACTACAATCTGGTCATCCGCTCCATTTGCCTACGTCCCTAAGCTGCGAAAGAGCAATGTAATATTCTTTTCCCTTTTATTTGGTTTGAAGTTCATTGCCTCTTTTAGTTAGTTAATTAAATTGATTCACTTAGGTTGTTAGCTAATCAAATCAATAATCAATTAAGTTAACTAAATTAACTCAATCCTCTCTAAATTAACCAATTAAAATATGATAAAGTGGCTAGGCTAAACTAACCCCTTTGCAAGAAGAGATAACTACGTGGGCTTTGATTCTCATTCAAAGGGATACATAGGCATGCTTGGTTTAAGCATCGAATCCAATTAAAACTAACCAACTCTCCCCCTATCATCTTATTCACTTAATCTCATTTTTGTTTCCCTATTTTGTTATTATGTTTAGTTTGGGGAATGTGTGACTTCCCTACAACCCAAAAAGGCTAAAGGAGGTATCCCTTATTAATGTGCTGAAATGCACACTAACAAACTGCAAGTGCATAAGTCATTATCATGTAATAAAGTAGTGAATATGAGTATCATCTTCACGAGGATAGTGTATAAGTACTAGTGCAAACTTTAACTATTGTCTAGTGAATAATCAAGATGAAGATTAATTAAACTAAGCTAAATTAACTGAGCTAATCTAAGAAAGCAAGTAAATGATATTGATGGAAATAATCTAGGCAAAGCTAATCTAAATATAAATCCCCTTAGTTGCTTATGAATATCAAATAATGGATTGAATTGGACTCTCACTAAATTAGATAAAAAGCTTTCTCAAGTGATTAAATCCCTAACTTCTTAAGTATTATAGGGGAATCACTTCTTAACCTATAATCAAATAGGAGAAGCATTAAGTTTAAGAGATTAATATCCAAAGAAGTTTTGTAGGTCTATCTCTAGCACCCCAATCAACTCTCTATTCCCATAAGTGATCTATCTATATCAGGGTATCTCTACTCGTCCAATATAGAAACAATATCAAATCAACAAGCTAGTAATTGCTAATTAGAATAATAAGATTTATCATGAAAATAAAACAACCAAAAATAAATTGATTAAAGTTTAAATCCTTCAATCTATACAATCAAAACTAGGATTCATTACAAATATAATTAGTTCATATTAAAATTGAAGAACAAAGATGCAGAAAATAAAAGAAGAAAAAATCTCAAACAGATCTTGAAGATGTTCTTTAAAATCTTCTCTTCAATCCTGCACATCTACTTGGATCTTGGTCTTTGATTCGATTAAATCATCAATATCTCTAGCCTTCAAGCCTTTCCTGTGAGTATAGGGCTTAGCCAACCCTCTTAAATCTCTCTTTTTACTATGTGGCAGCTCTTCCTTTTTTTTGCCTTTATTTTGCTATTATATAGTGATTTTGGATGTTCCTATGCCCTGGCCCACGCCCGTGGCTCTGCCCATGGGAACTCTCTGGACAAAGCTGCAAATTAACTTTTACCCTATACCCTAACCCACGGGTGTGGGGCTGCTCATGGAACCTGAATTAGGTTTTGTGATCTTTATGACTTTTGTAGCTCTTTCTCTTAGCTTTCTAATGACACTTAAATTTCCTTAATCAGATACTTCTAGCTCAAGTTATGCTCAAAATACTCCAAGGTGTTCAAAGTTGTCAAAATACCAACTTTTCCTACATATTCCACACGACTAACACCATGTGTGTGTCCTTGAGTGTGGCGCAAACATAGGTCTTCAATCCTTCACTTAAAGTGTGCCATTTTTTTTGTGCCTTAGCTCCATCATTCCAAACTAAATTGAATCGTGGCTTCTAAAATATAGAAATCCCTAAAAGAACTATGAAATAACACTTAACAAACAAATCAAACTCAATTTAAATATAAAACATAGTAAGATTAGGGGATAAAACATAGACAAATATGCACTTATCACTTATGTTTGGGATTTTATTTGTAATTTTAACTTTCTTTTAGACTATTACTTGTATTTATTATTGAATATATGGAATGAATGATCATGCATATTATAAATTGTCCATGCATTTTAAATTGTTCATGAAATATATTTTTAAGTTACTTTTATATTATTTGGCCGAACATGTTTTGTTAAACTAAAAACCTAGTCCCTGAATCCTCTTTGGTTTTAAGGCTAGTGATCCTTTTCCTTTGGGTAATAATGGGTAGCAAATGAGTTTTTTTCTTATATTTTCCAAATAAGAATAAATTAAGGTGATGACTCTAAAACAATTTTCAAAATAAGCTTGAGGGCTTCCTCTTGAGTTCTTTCCCAAATGAGCATTTCGATTCCCTTTAGTAGATTGGACCGGTTCTCAGGCGAGGCCTTACAGCTGGCGACTCTGCTTGGGACTAACTTTCTTTTAATAAAAGGAAAAATAAATAGACTACTAATTGGTTTTAAAGAGTTTGGCCTTGTAATATAATTGTGACTTTTCATGCATCACTTGCATAGGCTCTTTTCCATTTAACCTAGTTTTAGGAAAATAATGGATAGTGAGTAGCATCAAGTGGGTAACCTCCTTAGGTCTATTCACCGATAGTGAAATCATCCATCCTACAATGAATCCTTTGATCCTTTTAAAGGTGTAATGAGCATGCATGTACTATTGGACCTATGCAAGGCTCCTTAACACACATGGAGTTAGGATATCGCTGCTCTAGTATGATGGGTACCCAAACCAAGCCACCTTGACACTTTCATGTAATGGACTTAGAACTTGGACCTTAAGTTGTATGTACCATAAACAAAAGACTTATTGTATATTCATGAAATGACTTTTTATTCATGCATACATACATTTATAATTCAAAAATCTTGAAATAAGTGGAGGGCCCATCAAGCCTATGACTTACTGAAATACCCATCCCTAAAACACCAATGCTAGCCTAAAGGTCTAGCATTCTATTGTATTACCTTAGTCTTATACTCATTTGTCTACCTTTTTCCTTATCACAAGGTACCTAAGATAGCCGAGGAAACAAGTGGATTGAAAGATGATCTGAATGCAACTAATCCAAAAGAGGAAACCCAACTGAATTCATTTTTAATAGGGTCTTCTCTTAAGGCAAAAGAGGAATTTCCAAGCTATTTTAGAGGCTCAACAAGCCTTGTTCAAAGAGCAAAGATAATACATTTTAGAGGAAGTTCAAGCTATGATGACTCAAGCCAGCCCTAACTCAAATTCTGCATTAATCCAAACAATTCCTACCCAAGCTGCTGTAAATATGTCTTCCTCCCCCAATGTCCTTATTGACTTGACTGAAAAAGGAAAAGTTACAGTTGATGCTCCTTCCATTCCAAATATCATTTCACCCTCTGTCCTAATTCTACATGTCAACCCACCATCTATCACCTCCTAGTTCATACAAATTCCAAATGTCACTCATTCTGTCACTACTTCTCCTTTGAATACTTTTCAAGGAAAGGAATCTTTTTCCTACATAGACATTAAAGCCTTAATGGAAAAGTTTGGAACTATGGAAAAAACCCTAAAAAACATTAAGAAGCATGATGATGTGATTGATGCTAATTCCTTAGCTCTCTTTCCTAATGCTAGAATTCTACCAAAGTTCAAAATGCCAATGCTGGATAGACTCAATGGGATGACTTGCCCTAAAACTCACTTGAAGATGTATATGGGGACAATGGCTCCTTTTAGGGGTTGATAATGAGCTCCTTGCTCAATTGTTTCAATAATCCCTAATTGGAACTACTGTGAAATGGTTTTTAGACCTAGACATAAGCCAAAAGAGGACTTAGGATGATATCTGCAATGCTTTTGTCAAACAGTATGAGTAAAATGTTGAAGTGGATGTCACAAGGTGAGATTTGGAAACTACTAAGAAAAATCTGAGGGAATCTTTCTCCTCATTCCTTATGAGGTGAAGAGAAAAAGCAGCACAAATGGTGAATCGACCAACTGAGCAAGAGCAAGTTGATAAATTATGAAAAACCTTTTACCGATATACCAAAATCATCTCTTCACTTAATGCCTCCCAAGCTTTAAAGCCCTTATTACTACTGCCTCTAAAATAGAGGATTTGATCCAAAGTGGCCCCATAAAAAATGAGACCACCAATAATAGATATAAAAAGAACACCTTTTACTAAGCCAATGTCATTGCCTTAACTAATGAGAAGGAAGGGGAGGTATCTACCATTTCTCATCATCAACCATTAAGATTGAAAAGAAGGTCCTTGACTGAGCTAGGGGTTCCTTTGGTCGTGGTATATAAGAAAGCCTTAGAAGCCAAGTTGATAAATCCCCTAGAACCAAGGGCTCCTTCTAATCCACTTTCTATAAACTACAATCCTATTAAGTACTGCAAGTATCATTAAGGGGCTAGCCACAAGATATAGATGTGTTGAACTTTGAAGCATAAGATACAAGATCTTATAGATAATGGGGACATTGTACCTCCTAAGCCTAGCTCCAATATTACCACAAATCCTCTCCCTAACCACTAAATTAATCTCATCACTACCACTTATCTCAAAGTTGATCCTATCTCTTTGATTTAGTCAGCTTCTAAATATTGTTGTGTTTTAGACTTGAGCAACCTTACAGAGGAGATTGATGCCATAGGAAGGATTTACCACTTACCTTATAAAATGGCCAACCACTTATCCAACCTATCCTACCTCTTGCTGAAAAAATAAGAGGAGGCATTGAACCCAATAAAGATCCTATCCTCAAGCAGCAAAAAAAAGACCCAAGCTAACATATCTATCTAGAGCCTTATTCAATCATCTTACCCTCATCACCAAGCTCTTTACAAGCATTGAACCAATGCCAAGCTCCTATAGATATCACCCCTAAAACTTTAGTGGCTTCTCTCCCCAATACCACAAAAGCTACCTTTTTCTCTTTTAATGACCATGACCTGCCTCAGGGGGAGCTAAAACATAACCATGCTTTATATATAACAGACCTAACTTAGGGAAAGATAGTTCCTATGGTATTGGTGGATAATGGGTCTGTTTTCAATGTCTGTCCATTAAAAGTAGCAAGTTGCTTAGGGTTAGACGCTTCGGACTTCATACCTTTTAACCAGATTGTAAGAGCATATGACAAAACAAAGAGGGAGGTTCTAAGTGTGGCTACCTTGGATGTCATTATTGGACTTATTGCTTATCCTATCCCATTTCAAGTGATTGATGTACTAGCATGCTTTAACCTCCTTCTTGGATGGACCTAGATACATCAAGCCAAAGCTATCCCTTCTTCCCTCCATCAAAAGCTAAAATTTCCTTATGGATCTTCTATTGTCACCATTAAGGGGAATATGCATAGGAAAAGTGAGGTCCCAAGTTCTGTGCCAATTTTGGAGATACAGCCTAAGCTACCTACTTTGCCATTGTCAAGTTTTGCATTTGAAATGGTATAATTCATAGAAAAAGAAGGAGGTAAAGAGCTTGTGCCTTTTGATTTTGATCCTCATCAAAATATTGCTATGGCTAACATGTTGAGAAAAATGAATTATTTTCCTAGATTAGGGCTAGGCAAATGTCAGCTAGGAGTAAGCCAGTTCAAAGGATACCTTATGGCTAACCCACCATTTGGTCTTGGTTATAAACCTACATAAGAAGATTTGGATGAGGTAGAGAAAAGGGCCAAAGAAAGAATGGTGGCCCTCAAGAAAGGTGAGTCATATGATTGGACCATGCACCCCTATTTCAAAACACTTAATGGGTACTTTGTGAGGGAGGGGGAGAATTTTCTGTACTATGGTTTTCCAGAGCCTTGGGTCTATCCTATTACTAAGAACCTAATCCCTGGTTTTGAACTCTTCTTTGATGTTAGGCTTTCTTTAAGAAACTATGAGCCAGTTTTCATGTTGGAACAAGATTGGGAGAATAGTATAGAGGTTGTTCTCTTTGAGCAGGCTTGCATGATAAAAGATGAAGAGGTGGCTAACTTAACCAAATTCATCCAAACAACTCGAATCCAACTTGACAACTGGTATTATGAGAAGAAATGGAAGTGTGGCTAGTCAGAGTCTTAGTCCAAGCTTGAGTATGAGTCTGAGCCAAGGTCTGAGTATAAGCCAGGGTCTGAGTCTGAGCCAGAGTCTGAGTCTGAGTCTATGTCAAAATCAGAGTCAGAGTCTATTGATTCCAATTCCTCATTTAAGTATGCAATGACCATTTTGGTCTTGCTTTTAGTTTCAATGTAATGATGGACAATGGCTCTTTTATTCATAATAAAAAGATCGAGTTTTCTTCTTATAATCCTATGTTTCCCATTTCCTTTCTGAGTCCTTATCTTGAATCCAATTTGAATAAAACATTGAATGAAATAAAAAATAGCAAAGAATTAATAAGTTTTGGCACAAATGAAAAACCAAAAACCACATTAATTGCATCACCATGTCATGAAAAGGATGCCTTGAGTAAAATGATCTAAGAGTTCCTGGATTGCTTTACTTGGGAACCTAAGGATATGACTAGTTTGGATATGGCTATAGTAGTTCATAAAATTCCTACTTATGAGCATGTGAAGCCCATTAAATAAAAGTTGTGAGAACTGAAGCCTGAGTTATCTTTAAAGATTAAAGAAGAAGTCACCAAGCAATTAGACAATTTGTTCATTGAGCCAATCACTTATCCTTTTTGGTTAGCAAACATAGTTCCAGTGTCGAAGAAAGATGTGAAAGTAAGGATGTGTGTAGATTATCATGATCTAAACAAGGCTTGCCCTAAGGATGATTTTCCATTGCCTCATATTGACCTATTGGTTGACCGCAAGGCAACATATTAAGTAGTCTCCTTAACTGATTTATATGCCAGGTACAACCAAATTCATGTCTATCCTCTAAACAAAGAGAAGACTGCTTTTGTAACTGAATGAGGTACGTACTACTATCGGGTTATATGCCTTTTGGGTTGAAGAATGCAAGGGTGACTTATCAAAGAATGGCCACCATAATCTTTCATGACATGATACACAAAGATGTTGAGGTATATGTTGATGATATGGTAATCAAGTCTAAAATAGCAGAGGATCACCTACACGCCTTAGGGCGATTTTTCTCTAGACTTCACCAATATAATCTCAAGCGAAATCCTACCAAATGCATATTTAGGGCATCATCCAGAGTGTTTTTGGGGTACATGGTTAGTAAAAGAGGAATAGAAGTGGATCCGGCAACGTTGAAAGCTATTTTAGAGATGCCAGCACCTAAGACAGAAAACAAAATTAGAGGTTTCCTTAGATAGCTACAATACATTAGCCAATTCATAGCTCAGCTAGCCAATCTTCAAGTTGCTAAAAAAGGGAACCTCTAAGCAATGGAATGATGATTGTTAGAAAGCTTTTGAGAAAATCAAAGAGTACTTACTAAATCCTCCTGTATTGCAACCACTAAGACTTACAAAGCCTCTGCTGCTATTAAGAAACTATGAAGCCAAGAAGCAAAAACAAAAGAAAATGGGCAAAGGATTGAAGCTCATCTCTTCGACATAGCCAGAGACATGGCTGTGTCACTGACCGTGTCATTAAGGGCCAATTCCAATTTGTCCACTAGCTTCACACGACCTGGGCCACGACCATGCCTATGGCCAAGGTGTGCAGCCACAACGTTGACACACCCAAAGACACAGCCATGTCCCTGGCCGTGTCATGAACCTAGAAATGCACCTATATAAAGAAGCTGATGCAGAAAACTAGAGGGAGCTACCATAGAGTAAAAAATGGAGATCTAAGGGTTGGCTAAGCCCTAGAGTCACGAGAGAGGCTGAAGGCTAGAGATATTGAGGATTTAATTGAATCAAAGACCAATATCTAAGTGAATGTGGAAGATTGAAGAGAAGATTTTGAAGAACATCTTCAAGATCTCTTTAAGATTTCTTCCTCTTTTATTTTCTATATCTTTATTCTTCAATTTTAGTATAAAATAATTCTATTTGTAATGAACGCTAATTTTGATTGTATAGATTGAAGGATTTAAACTTTAATCAATTCATCTTTGGTTGTTTTATTTTCATGATAAATCTTATTATTCTAATTAGTAATTTCTAGCTTATTGATTGGATATTGTTTCTATATTGGACAAGTAGAGATACCCTGATATAAATAGATCACCTATGGAAATAGAAAGTTGATTGGGATGCTAGAGATAGATCTATAAGACTCTTTGGGCTTTAACTCCTTGATGTTAATGCTGTTCCCATTTAATCTTAGATGAGAAGAAATTCCTTCCAATTTACCTAGGAATTAGGGATTAGATTACTTAAGAGAGGTTCTAGACTAATCTCATAGGGGTCCAACTTAATTCATTGTTTGATATGCATGAGAAACTATAGGGATTCATATCTAGATTAGCTTTACCTAGATTATTTCATTAATATCACTTACTTGCTTTATTAGGTTAGCTTAGTTAATTTAGCTTAGTTTAATTAATCTTCATTTTGATCAACTAGACAATTGTTTAAGTTTGCGCTAGTACTTATAAACTATCTTCGTGGAGATGATACTCATACTCACTACTTAATTACTTGATAACAACATGTGCACTTACAGTTTGTTAGTGTGCATTTTGGCACATCAATGCTCACTCATGAACTCAAGTACAAACAAATTGAGAAGTTATGCCTTGCTTTGGTATAGATGTGCCATAAGCTTTAGCATTATTTGAGTTCCTACTCGTGTCCTTATTGACAAGAGTCCCTTAAAGTTTCTTATGGAAAGACTAGTCCTTGACAACAAAATGGCAAGATGGATAGCAGTTCTCACAGATTTTGATTTGAAGTATGTCCAAAGGAAAGTTATAAAAGGGAGTATGATAGCATATCCATTAGCCGCAGCCCTAGTGGACAATAATTGGTCAAAGCTAGAATTTTTAGATGAAGATATTATACAAATTGAGCCTGAAGTTTGGAAATTACTCTTTGAAAGTGCAACTAATAGCAAAGGTTATGGTGCTGGAATTGTTATAGTCAACCTTGAGGGAGAAAATTTGCCAATGGCTGTCAAGCTAGCTTTTGAGGTTACAAATAATGAGGTAGAATATGAAGCCTGCATAGCTAACTTGGAGGTTGTTGTGAATTTAAGGATTGATTACCTAGAGATTTATGGAGATTCAAATCTAATTGTGTCCCAAGCACTTGGAAAATAGAAGATAAGAGAAGAGTGATTGGTTCCTTACCATAAGCGCTTAGACAATCTTGCAAAAAACTTTCATTAATTATCTTTCCATTATTTGTCCGGTGCTAAGAAACAATTTGCAAATGCTTTAGCAACACTTGCATCAATGTTAGACATGAGAGATAGGGAAATAATTAGACCTATGGTGATTGAGGTGAAGTGAGAACTAAGGTATCATACTTTGTGCATGAGTATTCAATTGGCTTATCAAAAACCTTGGTTTTAAGACATCATCAGCTATCTCAAGAATGGAAAGTACCCAGAATAAGCCTATAAATTAGAATGAAGAACTGTAAGACAATTTGCCAGCAATTTCTTGCTAAATGGGGATGTCTTGTATGAAAAGGCCTAGGACAACATAAACTTGAGATGTGTGACTGAAGAAGAAGCACAAACGATCTTGGAATGGGTCTATGGAGTGGAAGAAGGGCCACACATGAATGGGATCATGTTAGCCCAAAAAATTGAAAATCTGGGATATTTTTGGCTCACTATGAATGAAGATTGTGTGAAGTTTGCACAGAAATATCACATATGCCAAGCTACAAAAGCAGCCTCCTATGCCTCTATAGCCCATAACTACTCCTTGGCCTTTTGCAACTTGGGGCATTGATATCATAGGAAGAATAAATCCCAAATCATTTGCTGGTCATGAATACATCCTCATAGCAGTTGATTACTTCATAAAGTGGGTTGAAGTGACACCCTATCGGATACTAGATTTAGAAAGAGTGGCTCATTTCATTTAAACTAACATCTTTTATAGGTTTGGAGTACCATTTGAGATTATCACAAACCATTGGTCTCATTTTCAGAAGGAAGTAGTTTAGCTTTTGAAAAAGGAAAAGATCTAGCATCATAGATCATCTCTTTATCGACCATAAACTAGTAGGGCGGTTGAAGCAACAAACAAGACCATTAAATCCCTCCTACAAAAAATGATTGATAATCACAAGCACCGACATCAACAGTTACCGTTTGCTCTGTGGCTGTATAGGACTTCCATCCGTACACCAACTAGGGCAACTCCTTACTCATTAGTATATGGAATAGAAGGTAAGCTACTAGTTGAGGTGGAAATCAAATCAGCTAGGATCATGAGAGAAAGTCAGTTAGATGAGATAGAATGGATTAAAAGTTATCATGATCAATTGAAAGCTATCGAAAAAAAGAGTACAGTTGCGTCATATCAACTGCAAGTTATCAACAAAAATTATCTCAACATTTTAACAAAAAAGTGAGAGATAGGGACCTACAAGAAGGAAACTTGGTCTTAAAGGAAAATTGAGCCTTAGTGCATGACCCTAGAGGCAAACTCAAACCAAATTGGATTGGACATGACACTATGTGCTTAAATGCATCATGTTAGGAAGAGGTGCCATTCCTATAGATTTGCACAAAATTGAGTTCTCTAGCCCTTGCAACTTGGATCAATTGAAGTAGTACTTTGTATAATAATGCATTGTAATTAGAATTACGTGGACTTGATTCTCCAAAATGATAGAAAAAAACATGCAGGAGAAATAAGTTATGTAAGGAGATACATAGGTAGCCCTCATTGTGTGCAGTCCAAATCATTAAGAAAATTTCTTTTATGCCAAATTTTATTGTTTCAATACAAAAAAAAAAAAGAAAAAGAAAAAAGAAAAAAGAGTTAGTTAATTAATAATGTTCTATTCAAAATTGGATTTAAGATGAATCTAAGAGTCTTACTTACTAAGACAAGATAAAGTAAAAAAAGAAAATTCGCTTAATGTCCTAATAATAGGTCTCCTAATTGTCAGTAGTCCCCCCTGTAGAATTGTCATTTTCTATGTCCTTAAGCAATGTCACCCTACTTATCTTCTCAAATGGCCAAGATATAGCAATCCATCATAAAGTGTAAGTCTCTATCTTATCAAAGTAATGAGATGAAGAACAACAGGAAAACCATGAGCCCATCTGTTAGTAATTGCCTTAGCCATAGTGGGAGTAATTAAAGCATATTCAAAGATAGCTCTATCTAGGGGCACCCCTTGCACATGGCCCATCTAGTGAATCACTTTTGTTCCTTAGCATAATGTTACCATGTTTAAACCCAACAAATAGACCATCCTATAGTTGTAACTCATAGTCATAAACTTTTTGATCTTATACCATGGACAAAGCCGTAGCAATTCCTGGGGGTCAAGCTCAAATAGCCACTTAGTCCACTCCCTTTCAGAATTGAACTTCTTCACCATTGTGCAAGACCAATACCATGAGGTAGAGTAATCCTTTTAGTAAGAGGACAAACCACTCTTAAATGATCCCTTAGCCATATATGTGCTAAAGCATAGCTAAATAAGAAGGGAAGGAGAAAAAGAAAGGAAAAGGACGAAGAAAAGCATACCTGCAAAATAATTGAACTCGCAGACCAAAAACCATCCCTCCTATAAGCTTGATCCAAACTAAGGATGGTTTCTGCTAAGATGATCCTAGCAATAGAGTGACCTCCCCCCATCTAAAAAATTAGTTTCCAAAACTTACTCACTCACTCTTAAGCCTAACTAAGTATTTTATCTAGGCTAACACTCAAACCCAACTAAGTGTTTTACTAAGGCTCACAAGAGTTTTAACTAGGGTCACTCTCTAATCTATATAAGTGTTTCAATGGCTAGCACCTAACCAACTTACACAAGCTATGTTTTATAAAGGTTTAAGGCTTCAAGAAATAAAATTACAAGGGTTTGGCCACTTAGGAAAGTTGTTCAACATTAATGAGGGACTTTGGATGGGGTATGTATAGCTTATACCCACCAAAGAGATGTTACAAAGGGTGGTGTGCCAAATCCTCTTCCAATAGCATAAAATCTGCATTAATTGCATTGTCAGAAAGCAATCATGGTTGTACAACCTTGATCGCGATCATGCTTCTCATTTCATAGTTGCTATAAATATTTCATGGTCTCAATCTTCAATTGTACCTAATGGCTAGTGACATATGGTAGAGATTCATTGGCTGCTTGACTATCCATTAGAACAGTTCCTTGATATATGAATTTCATGGTTGCAAATTTATGATCGTGGTTATGATCCTTGTTTTGCATTCAAAATGGCTATTGTGATTCTGGCCACCAACCTTACTATGTCTTATGGTCCCTTTCCTTAAATTAATCACGATTGTGACTTGATAAGTTACAGTCACAAAATGCTGATTGCAGGCGCAAGTTATAGGTTTGTTTCTAATGCTTAAGGAATTTTCAATTTCTTGATATTTTAACCTTTTATAACATCTTATCTATAAAATAAACACTAGATGCAAATATTGAAGCACTTCAATTCGATTGTTAAGATCAAAATAGATATTAAATAAATTATGAATCAACTTAGGTCAATAGCTATATTAGAATGAGTTAATTGTAACAATAATTTATACTATGCATGTTTAATACTATTTATTATACTTATCACATATATAAATTTATTTTAAAAATCAATAAATTGATACATTGCAGGATAATATCTAATAGAAGTAAATTTAATAAATAACAAGTAAATTATTAATGATGAAAAAAAAACACATAAATAGGTCATTCAAATTCGACTAGCAAGTTATTATGAGTTTCAAGGCAAATTTAAGCTAAGGTTCAGCCAAAATAATTTGAGTTGAATTTGAACCAAGCTTAAACAAAATATTTTACATTGAGCATGAACTTGCTCTGGTATAATCCAACTCCTAATTTACCATCCTACTCAAGAGTAGTTTGACTTGTTTACACCTCTGATTCCAAAAAAAAAAAAAAAAAAAAAATCTAAGAAAATATTTACTTCTCACATTAATTAAAAATTTAAAATACAAAATTTATGATGCTTTTTCTTTACAAAAGATATGATATTTATTACTAACTAAAAAAAAATATTACAAAGGAAGAATCTTTAAAAGCAAATTTCTAAAAGCCAACTTTCAACTTTTTAAATGAGTCACACTTAACATTAATAGGTTTGTGAGGTCAATCAAAGGGTCATCCAAAAGCACTATTGCTTTAAACATCAAACAAAGGACTTAACTAAATATTAAGAACTAAATAAATGCTTAACAAGAATAATAAATATTAACGCCCAAATGCATAAAGGCATTAGGAGCGCAATGATTGTTGTTTGGATCTCTTCGATTAATGATGGCCTTAAACATCCTCTCCTCTACTAGCAACAATGCATATAACAATTTTTTGATCAATGGAAATGTGGAATTTTATAGGATGCTTCATAGTAGGTAGATGATGATGGAGACATCAAACTTAGATCTTTAGATCATATCCTTCTCCTGCAACTACCAAGCAGTAAACACCACCTTCTTAGAGACAAAAGCTCCTCCAAATCTACTTTGAAACTCTTCCTTAGTAGCTATAAACTATATGTCTAAACCTTCAAACTCACCAGCAAGTAGATCAACAATTTTTAAAACTCTTTATGATAGCAGAACAGCTAAAAACTACAAGGCTTAAAAAGAACCTAATTAAAAACCCATAAAAGGTAGAGAAAGACCATAAAAAACTAAAGTAAAAGGTTAAGCAACATAAAGAAAATGGAAAAAAAGAAAAAAGAAGGTTTTAAGTTGTTGACAGCATAAACTATATGAGGGTTAAGGGCCATTTATCTTATATATTTTTTGGATGTCCAATCAAGTCCCGCAAATGCTTTTTGACCTAATTTCAACTGTCACTTTTTATTTTGTCCAATTAAACTCAATTTTTGTTTAAAAATAATAAAACTAAATGTTCAATATTTTAGAATAATTAGATAAATAAAAAACTAAAAAATAAATATCTAAAAAAATCAACCCTGAAAATTCAAACCTAATAACAATATCAACCAAAAAAATTAATTAAAAAACTCTAAAAAGTTTCTGGAACTAGTTTTCCATCCCTTGATTACTTCAAAAGTGATCACAAAACAAAATCAAAGTGTAAGCAACAGAGTGATCATTTGTCAACACCATAACTATATCCGCAAGATCTAGGGTTTGTGATTGCCAAATATCCAAGTTTATAATTACAAACCCGTTAATGGGCCTTCCACCATTTCAAATGTCTTGGTCAGAAAAGGAGGTAGATCCACCTTATGCAAACCACTTCATTAGTTATGGTGAAAGGCTGGAAAAAAAAAAAAGGAAAAAGAAGAAGACACATTTCCAATGTATGTCATCATATTCTCCTTCTCTTATTTCACAATTATCATTCCCTTCATTACTTGATTTGTATGGGCTTCTCTTTCTCTCAAATATAATTTAGCCTAATTATGGTCAAAGGTATCAGTAATACCCAAGGTTTCCTTAACATATTAGAGTCAGTAATTGTGACACCATAATGTTCATCTACTATACCATTCAAGGCCTTTTTAGCATATTAAGAATTATAAGAATACCATAAGAAGTAATTTTAAATGAATAATATGGCAATGAGTAAAGAATGTAATTGATTTTGATAAGTACTTTTATGATAAAATGAAAGTCAAACTGAGTTTAACTTAAAGTGATTATGTTAATAATTTATTTGAAATGTGAATCTAAAGTGCTAGTGAATGGCCATTAGCATCTCCTATGTCATTGGGAGATAATAACAGTGAAATGAGAAATTAATTTCAATTAAAGTTATAATAGTACAATGGAAGTCAAATTTAGTTTGACCAGGTGAATCTATATAATTTACATATGAACAATGCTAATGAAGGGCTAGAAAATGTGCACTCTAGAGTGAATAAGATTTATCTAACAATATTTAGAGTGTGTTGTGATATTAGAAGGTAGAAATAATTATATTAAAGTGAAAGAAATGAAATGAAAAATATATTAAGTTACTAAGTTTGAAATAGGCATATATGGATTTGTAAATGGGCTTTTTGACTCCACGGCCCAAGCCCACTGGATGGTCAGTCCATAAGGCCCAAAAATAGATGAACATACACTTAACTAGAGTTAGAAATAGCTAACCATGGTTAAATTGTTATTGGATGAGTTAGCCACAACATTTGACTAAGAAGCCACCATTTTTTACTAAGACAAATCCTTTTCCAACTTGAATTCTCATTTTTCCTACACCAAAGTCTATATTCATTTTTGCTCTTTCCACACCATATAATGACTATCACCAAATTACATAAAATCCTAGCCATCTAATTGAATTAGATCATAGCCATCCATTTTGATGAAATCCTAGCCATTGGATTAAATGTGATTAAATTTCATGCCACCACCATAGAATTTAAAACATGGCTTCCCAAGGTAAGAGTTTATGCTCATCTCTTCCTTTATGTGTTCTAAACATGACTTTGGTGTTATAGTTGTAAAAACCTTCTTTTTCCTCCATCTATATGATTCTACCAAAAGCAAATGTAACTAGGAAATGTTTATTTTGTATGTTCTTTAATTAAATATGGGGATTAGGCTTGAGAACTTGAAGTATATTAAGTGAAAACAAGCAAATGAAGCAAAGAGCATATGTAAGAGAACATTAGCATTAGATTCGGCCTTTCTTAGATTCAGTATAAAGGATCATTTTAAAATTTATTTGATATTATCTAAGGTTATTTGGGATGGAGAATAGTGGTAAAGTGTCAAATGGAATTATAAAATCTTATTTCAAAACTTGAAATTTTGAAGACATAACTTAGGTTAAAAGAGAAAGTTCAAGATCTAATAATTGTTTTCCATGTTTAATTGATGATATAGGCTTTTTAACATGCTAATTTCATAATTCTATGATCTATTTGATGATTGGATGAGGAATTAATGGTTTTCTCCAAATTCTATGGTTTATGGACAAATTAGGGATTTTGTGAACTAAACTTGAATTCATGGAATTGAAAGTGGAATCAAGCTTAAGAATAGTGCAACATGATTTGTAGTTAATTTCAAAATTCAATTGATAGAAATGATTTTCCCCAAATTTAATGAACTAGGTTCATGTATGGAATTGGAAGATGGAAGTAGAATTAATTCCACTAAATATTGGAAATTATTTAAATTGATTCTAACTGAGTAATATGAAATTGGGAGGAAAGGAATTATCTTTCCTTAAAGTAAATACTTTTAGCTATCTAGAAAATAATTAAGGAAAGTGTTAAAATTAATAATAAGTTAGTACTACAATAAATAAGATGAAAGTGTTAACAAGTTAAGTTAAATTTAAACTAATAAATAACAAAGAAATGATTAATTTGTAATTGAAATGCAAGTTTGTAGAATCTAAAGAAAAGGAAAAAAACATTGTCCAAGAGTCCAAGGAGCACCACTTGCATCAAAGTTAAATGTAAATAGGAGCAAAGGAGTCCATGGTGAGTACTTAATAATATAATATGACATGTGCCATATTCTTTGAACCTTTATTGTTCAAACCATTATCGTTGCAATATTCCAATTCCATTATGAGTATGAATTGCCTATTGAATATTGAGCCATTTGATATTATATTTCTTGATGGCATTCGATTACTGTGAACTTTTCATTTTGAATTCATAATATGATCATTGAATTCCTTATTGTGAACCTTATATAAACCTTTCTATTAATGCCTATTGATAAGCAAAAATACCATTCTAATGTAGGGTAATACATTGACCTTTATGCACTTGGTAAAAGCTTATAGGTACGGTGAGAGTACCTAACTTCTGTTAAGGGGCATGCCTAACCGCAAAACTTGATTAGTCTTGCGTAATGTGATGCATGTGAGTGAGCAAGGCTTAGGCCCCACTCTTTAATTTATATGTGTGGAAAGCATTCTGCTTCCATGAAATCATTATTTTTGCTAAAAGATGTTGTTTCCATCTTAAATGAGAAATCGATTCATAATGGCAATTTTGATTAACATCACTCCATTGTCACCATAAGCATCTTAATAATGAACCACATACTCATCATATATATTGTATTATTATGTACTTACTGAGCTTTGTGTCATTCCTTAGTTGTTTAAATTTTTTATGTAAAATTGATGTCACATCCCAATTTTGGAGATATGATTATCCTAAAACATAAGGAGACATAAGGTCACCCATGCCCATAGAACCCATTCATGCATATAATAACACTACCTAGAATCATACCCAAAATCACATCCATTAACTTAATTTGACCATTAAAAAAGGAAAACCTTAATTTGTGGAAGAATAGTTTAAAAAACACTTTAAACACAATCCGTAAGAAAAGAATATTTAAGACTCCCAATAATTCATCAATGAATAATGTCTCAAAAAGACAATCCCGAAGCATCTAAGAGTGACTCTTCATATCATAATATGGTAAAAGATTTGGAGAATGAAATCCCCCAAGCAGAGTAGATTGCTTGAGCCATCACCTTACCTCCTCATAATGTTCACCTGGAACCACACAAAGAAAAGGTGTGAGATAAATGATCTCAATGAGTCAATAATATAGCTTTTACAATAGCACATATCTTTTAGAAAGGGCTTATAGCTCATAATTCATAGTTCATGATTCATGATTCATGATTCATTGTTTGTGATTCATAGTTTGCAATTTAACAAGGTTCGCAGAAATTACATATAACACGTAGAGAGTGAGGGTTGTTGCCATATTCACTTGAACACATAGAGGAGAGATGGCATCAAATCGAATTCCAACTCCTATCACATAGAAAAGCGTGAAATTGATTAGGCTCCATAGTTAGAACTACCCCTTCTAGCTAAGGTGGATACACTACCCCTATCTGTTGGGGTTAAGACCATATGCATAGGTTTCATTGATTTCCTGCATCAGTACAAGGATTTCTACATAAAAGGGTTTATAAGTACCATAGCTAGAGCTAATGGCAATCACTTATAACAATAGCATTGAAGAATGCAATCATATGTAACATAATAACAATAGATATTTAGCTTATTGAACAAAAGATAAATAACAGTGTAGTTCTAGAAAGAAAGTAAGCTAAGGCCACAATCACAAAGGTTCTTTCTTATTATTGAATAAACAATAATGGTTTTGGACCAATTATCCTTTGGCAACACACTTAATAAAGAAATCATATAATTATAATTTGAAAGTAGAAAGGAACTTGGGTTTCAAGAATCTCAAAGGTTTACATATCATGATAACTTGTACCTGTAACAAGAACATAATGTTTACTCACCTTGTGGTTCCTTAGCTCCTAGTGCTTATAGCCCTTAAACTTTTAATACTCCTCAAGCTCTACTATATATTATAATTCAATACTTAGCATTTGCTTACATCATACTATCCTATCCTATAACTACTCCATGTATATATATCATTCATATATACTTAGAATTGCACTTAGAAGTGCACTCATCACTTGCACATAACATGTTGACTTTTAAGTCTTGCATACTTTGCCTTTTTAGGCTCACATGAAATGACATAATAACTCATACCAAGACTTTTCTAAAGTCAAACACAATATATCATGATTTTAATATCAATCCAATTTAACATCCAACTTGGTACACTTAACACTTTCCATATATATCAACTTTACAAGTAACCTTAAAAGTGTCCCCTTTGACCAAATCATACAATCAATCTCATAGTCAATTTAAGGTCATTAATTCACAATTAACACATCATAAGGCCTAATTCGAATATCACTTAATCATGTACCATATTAATCAAAATATATCAATTAGGGTTTTGGAAACCCCAGGTAGGTCGAATCTTCATTTGAGTTTCCTAAAGTTCCTCCTTCAACCAACATACAATTAAATCATGTATCATTCATATACACATGTCAACCATCATTAAAATATATATTACAAAAATTATAGACATTGGGATCAAAATCCCACTATAGGCCAAATCAAATAACCATGGATTTTCTTATTTTTTGCACTTTTTGATCATTATAGTATATGTAAACACATGATTTAAACCAATATTTTTCATCTAAACATAATAAAAATTAGTTTAGAATACATTAACATATAAATCAGCACCCTCCCTTTATGCAAATGCTTGACAATTCTGACTTGTAGGTTTTAAGATTCACCTTTGGTGGATTTATGAAGAAAGAGTTGTGTTTACGCTTGAAAATCGGTTTCTCCTTCAAATAAAACACCTAGGCCAAATTAAACATCAAGAAAAATAGTGAATATATAGCCCTATATGAATTTTTCATGGTTATTTTCATTAAAATCAAATAGTAGCTTGAAAGAATAGAAAACTTACGAAGACGATCACAAAATCACAAGGTTTGAAGGCACCTTGTGAATTTCGATTGAAAGAGAGTTTTGAGAGAATTTTCTATAGAAAATATGATGAATAACATAATGGAGGCTGCCACAAGCATTAAGGGCTAAATATTTTGTGTAAATTAGGGTTTTAGGGCAAAATTATAAGTTTGCCATTAATAAACTAGGTTATGAGTATTTTGGTGTGTTGCGCTTTTAGTGAGTTGGGCCTTTAATTTAATATATGGCTTATTATAAATGATCAAAAATAAAATATTTTGCTCCTTATTTTCATTAAAATCCCTCCAAAAATATTTAATTAAAAATATTTTTAAAATACTCTTAAAAATTTATTTTATGCTTAAAAATCGCTTTGCGCATGAAAATTCACTTTATATACAATAAATTAATTTATGCATATGCACTTCACATAAATCACTTATTTCACATTAAAATTCATACTATGCATAATTAGAACTAATCTAACATGCTACATACTCATTAATCCCATAGCACATGTATTTTCATTAAAGCACACACTTTGTCATAATAGTTCTAAATTCAAGTAAATTATCACGAAACTCCTAGGGTGGGTGTGGGCTGTTACAATTGATGAGTCAGCAAGGTAAATTCCAAATTCTATTCTTGCACTTGGAAGTTTCTCTATTAATTTCAAGTGCCGTGAGTTTGGTTATATGACTATGAAGATCATTGGTTTAGAGCTCTATGGTTTAGTACTAAAATGTCATTGGGTTTATATGTATTGTAAATTGTATTGTAATTACTATTATAATAGTGTATTAAGTTATGAACATTTGGATAATGACATGAAATATAAATCTAGAAATTTTATGAGTTGAGTACATAAATGATATTAGTAAATAAGTATTTGGTAATATGTAGAATGATAAACTAGCAATGGACAATAAGGAAAGGTAGTCAGGTTCTGATCTTAGGATAAAGTTCCACATGATAAATGGTAAAGGATTATAAGTTAAATAGGGTTTTACGTATTTAGGTGACTTTATATCTCTCTATGCCCTCAGACTGTCATGGCTTAATAAGTTGATCTTGACAAAATTGGTATTAGAGCAAAGGTTTATGTCTATTTTAGACTTTATAACTATTATGGGTTATAAGTTAAACTATGAGCATAGGAGTTCCTTCTTATCATTTGAAGTCTATGATTAAGTTTAGATCCACGCTACTCATAAAAGTTTAACTCTTTTATTTTAATGTCTGATATATGTGTAATGACAATGGACAAAGAAATAAGAATGAGATATGAATGATATATGTGACCAAATTATATGCTATGGAAATAGGATGAAAAGGATAAAACATATATACGAGAAAATGATTATATATGTGTAAAAAAAGTAT
The DNA here is from genome assembly GCA_947687605.1 of Reutealis trisperma. NCBI lineage: Eukaryota > Viridiplantae > Streptophyta > Magnoliopsida > Malpighiales > Euphorbiaceae > Reutealis > Reutealis trisperma. The sequence goes on from CANTUT010000059.1 coordinate 1,326,263, forward strand.
AAATGAATATTTACATTTGTTTTATTAGGAATAAATTTCCTATTATACTTAACTATCCATTATTGATATGGTTGATAAGTGCTTAACTGACTATATTTTACCCCTTGTTCTTAATGTATTTTATCCTTAAATTGAGTTTGATTCATTTGTTTAGTGCTTTTCTAGAGTTCTCTTAATTAATTTAGTGCCAAATGATGCCATGAATCAAATCTGACCTATAATGGTGAAAGATCAAAGCCAAAATGTTGACTTTTGGAAAAAGATGGGCATTATGGGTGATCACACGGCTGGGATAAGAGCAAATTAGAAATGCATCTAGTAGCCTCCCATGGATGGAGGCATGACTGAGATTTCACCTATGCGAAGTTATGTTATTGGCTCCTAGAGTCGTTGGCATGACTGAAACCCCAGTTGTGGGTCCAGCTATATGAGGTTAAATTCCAAAAATATAAATCAGATCGAATAGCATTGCGGGAGAGTTTTAAAAGGGGGGAGGCTTAGGGAAAATCTTAGCCATAAAGCTGGGAATTCTTAGGTTTCCTTTGGTTTGTAGATAGTCTAGGACTTTCATTTTTGAGTGATTGAAGGTATAAATTAAGATAAAAATCCATCTTTGTATAGATTTGGCATGGAAATCAAGGATTGAAAAAGGGATTTCTTCAACACCATCCATGGATGATTTGAGATTTCTTATTCCTCCTTTCTTTTATTTATTATCTTTCAATTCTGTTATGAACTAATTACTTTCTATCTAGATATTGATGAATCCTAGTTCTTAATTGTATGGATTGAATAATTTCAATATTAATTAATTCATCTTTGATTGTCATGTTTCTATGATTAATCTTATTATTCTAATTGGCAATTGCTAACTTATTGATTAGATATTATTTCCATATTAAATGAGTAGAGATACCATAATATTTATTGATCGCTCATAGAAATTGAGGGTTGATTGGGGCACTAAAGATAGGCCTACAAAACCCTTTGGTATTTTGTTCCTTGTTCTTAATGCATGAACTATTTGATTGTGTTTGAGAAGAGATTCCTTGCACTTTACCTAGGAATTAGGGATTCAATCACTTGAGAGATGTTTTAATCTAAGTTAGTGGAATGCTAACTCAATGCATTGTTTGATTAATTGATTCTTTTATTCATGACATATATGAGAGGCTAAAGGGATTCATATCTAGGTAGCTTTATCCTTGTTTATATTTATCAATCTTCTTATGCTTTAGTTTAGCTTTAGTTTTAATTTTAATTACCCTTGATTGATTATTCACTAGACAATAGTTAAAGTTTGCACTAGTACTTATAAACTATCCTTATGGAGACGATACTCATACTCACTACTTTATTACTTGATAACGACTTATGCACTTGCAGTTTTTAGTTTGCATTTCAGCACATCAAGTTTTTGCCGCCATTGCTAGGGAATTACAAAGCGAATTTATTTGTTTCATTGTAATTATTTTTGTTTCTAGTTTTTATTTACATTTATTTTTCGAGATTTTTATACAAGAGAGAAGATCTCTGGAAGGAGAGATTGTCCTTTTTGTTGATAATGTTCACAGGACAAATGGAAGGAGATTTGACCCAATTGAAGAAGAAACTAGTCAAGGAGAACAAGAAGAAATGTATAGGAATGCTGACCCATGAAGGAGTATGCTCAGCCAATCATAAGCACCTCAACATCATACATTAGACTCGATGTGACTGCCCAAAATTATAAGTTAAAGAATATACATTATAGCATGCTCCTATCATTCTATGGAGTGTCAAATGAAGACCCCCTGAACTTCATCTGAGACTTCTATGCTACCATCCAGACCTCCCCTCTACTAGGTCTGATAAAAGATTAGCTGCGGATGAGATGTTTTCCCTACACTCTAAAAGACAATGCTAAGTCATGGTTGATGACACTTACTCCTAACTCAATGACCACTTGGGAGGAGGTGTATAATAAATTTATGGGAAAGTTCTACTCTCACTAGAAGATAGCTAAATTGAGATCGAAGATTGCAACCTTCACATAGATGGAAGGAGAACCTTTTCATGAGGCATGGGAGAGGTTCAAGATGTTGCAAATCTAGTGCCCACATCATCATTATCCGCTGTAATTACTCAACCAATTTTTCTATGATAGGCTTACATTTCAAAGCCAAAACATCGTTGACAATGCAGCTGGAGGGGCAATATGAGAAATAACTGCTGAGGAGACATATGACCTATTTGAAATGCTTAGTGCTAACTTTTAGCAAAAAAAGTGTGAGAGGGAGAAGAGTTGGAGTATAAGAAAGAGCTTCTAGGAAAGATGTGGCTATGCAAATATTCGAGCTCACTACACAAGTAAAGCTCCTAACCATGAAAGAAAACACACCAGCTCAATAATAAGAGGTATATGGTGTTTATGGTATTTATGGTTATGGTGCTAATGTTTGTCCCTCTGGTTTTAATTTTTATGTAGGTGAACTAGAGCAAGCACAAGCTTTGGATGGTTTCCAACCTAGGTCAAGGAATGACCTATACTCTAATACTTACAACCAAGGTTAGAGAAACCATCCAAACTTCTCCTAGAGAAACAACAACCAATAGTAACAGTAGCCTCAGTTTCAGATGATGCAGAGAGGCCACTAGTTCCAAGTAGAATCATCAAACCAATAACCACAAAGCAAGCCATCCTTAGAGGATAGCTTGAATGCTTTCATTCAAGCTAGTACTCAAAATCAAAAGGCTAACAATAGGAGATTTGATTCCTTGGAAGCTTTTGTTAGAAAGATGGAGACTCAAGTTGGTCAAATTGTAAACCTTATGCAATCACACTAACAAGGGAAACTTCTTAGCCAGCCAGAGCAAGCTAAGGCTATTATAGTCTTTAGGAGTGGTAATGTGATTAATAATACTATTAGTGATGACTTTGATAATATAGGTGACAATCATGTTAAGCTAGAAAGGGAAAAGAGTGATAATAAGCCTACTATAGTTTCAGAAGAGAGGGAGAAAGTGAAAGAGACACCCTCTCCTTCTCAGTTGCATAAGGCAAATGATCCATACTGACCACCCATTCCATTTCTAAGCCATATAAAAAATGGTAAGCAGGATAAGCAATTTAATGAGCTGTTCAAAATGCTATCCAAGGTAAGTGTTAATTTGCTTTTGCTAGATGTGATAAAAAAAAAAAAAAAACATGTGCCTTCTTATGCAAAATTTTTCAAATAATTGAATTCTAAGAAAAGAAGGTTAGAAATGGAAGAAAAAAAATGTTGTGTCTGAGGTAACTAATGTTGTACTCTAGTATAAATTACCTCTGAAAGCTAAAGATCTCAGTAGTTTTGTGATTGATATTAGTATGGACAATGGTGAAAAGACTAAGGGTATGTTAGATTTAGGTGCAAGTATTAATTTGATGCCTTATACCTTGTTTGTGCAATTAAATTTAGGAGAATTAAGACCCACTAAAACGTGTTTGCAACTAGCTTATAGGTCCTTGAGATTCCCTAAGGGAATTAGAGAAGATGTGCTAGTGCAGGTTAGAGGGTTGATTGTGCCTATTATTTTGTGGTATTGACATAGGTGATGAGTTGTCAAATAGGTCAGAATTTCATATTTTATTAGGAAGATCTTTCATGGCAACAATAAATACTTTGATGATGTTAAGAATGGAAAATTAACCATGATTGTTTTGGGTCAAACTATTGAGTTTTCTATTTTTAACCATCTTACTGTTTTTACCACATTATTGTATAAAGAATGCTCCTTTATTGATTGTATAGATAATGTTTCAACAAGTCTTCTTGCAGGATGCTTTTAAGTATAAGCTGGAACTAGCACTTACACTTGAAAAAGAAGATGAGATCTATGTTCCAAAAGTAGTGAGTAACATTGAGTGCTTAGATGAGATGGAAGTAGAGGAGTTAAGAGAGGAGAAGATTGTTGAGATCCCTTTGATCCAAAATAGGAAGAAAGAACCCTCACCAACCTTAGAACTTAAGGAGCTACTAAAGCACCTAAAGTATGTATTCATAAGTGAGGGAGAGAATTCACCTGTGATTATTTCATCTTTGTTGAGTGAAAAGGAAGAGGAGAGATTAGTGAGTGAGCTAAAAAGGTTGAAAAGGCAATAGGTTGGGGGTTAAGTGACATCAAGGGAATTAGTCCCTCTATGTGCATACATAGAATCATATTAGAAGAAGGTGCTAAAACTAAGAGGGAGATGCAGAGAAGGTTGAACCCTAACATGAGTGAGGTAGTAAAGAAGGAAGTGCTAAAATTGCTTAATAAGAGTGATCTATCCTATTGCAGGTAGTGATTGGGTTAGTCTTGTCCATGTGGTTCATAAGAAAATGGGAATCATAGTAGTGAAAAATGCAAACAATGAGTTAGTTCCAACTAGGACTATCACTAGGTGGCATATGTGCATTGATTATAGGAAGTTAAACAATGCCACCAAGAAGGATCACTTCCCCTTACCCTTTATAAATAAAATATTGGACAAGGTTGCTAGACACTCTTATTACTATTTTCCTAATGGACTTTTAGGTTATTATCAAGTGGCAATAGCATCGGAGGATCATACTAAAACTACTTTTACGTGTCCTTTTGGGACATTTTCTTTTTGGCAGATGCCTGTTGGGCTATGCAATGCTCCAGTAACTTTTCAGTGATGCATGATGTCAATGTTTTCTGACATGATAGATGACTTCATTAAGGTATTTATGGATGACTTTTCTATTTTTAGTAATTCATTTGATGATTGTCTCAATAAATTAGTTCTTATGCTTAAAAGATGTATTGAGTGCAATCTTACTTTGAGTTAGGAGAAGAGTCATTTCATGGTAACTCATGGCATTGTTTTGCGTCACATTGTGTCTTGTAAGGGTATAAAGGTTGATAAGACTAAAGTGGACTTGATTGCAAACTTAAATCCTCTTACATCTACTAAGGGGATAAGAAGTTTTTTAAGGCACATAGGTTTTTATAGGAGGTCTATTAAGGATTTTTCTAAGATAAGTCAACCTCTTTATAGGTTACTAGGAAATGATGTTCCTTTTGATTTTGATGATAACTACATGCAGGACTTTAATACCCTAAAAGAAAAGCTCACTACCACACCTGTGATAGTTGCCCCTGATTGCTCTTTACCTTTTAAAATGATGTGTGATGCATCTAATCATGTGTTAAGGGTTGTTTTAGGACAAAGGGTTGAAAAGTTTTTGAGAGTCATATATTATGCTAGACCCTTAATGATGCCCAAGTGAATTACACCACAACTGAGAAGGAAATGTTAGCTGTTGTTTTTACATTAGATAAGTTTAGGGCATATTTGATTAGGTCTAAAGTGATTGTGCATTCTGATCATACTGCTTTAAAATATCTTTTATCTAAACAACATGTTAAAACATGCTTAATTAGGTAGGTGTTACTTTTATAAGAGTTTGATTGTGAGATTTAGGATAAAAAGGGGAGTTAAAATGTTATGGTAGATCATCTATCTAGGCTACCCTTTTTAAATGATGAACTTGCAATGAGTGAGACCCATAAAGATTTAGAGTCATTTCTTGATGAGCAGTTGTTTGTAGTGTCATAAGTCCTATAGTTTGCTAACATTGCCAATTATTTCGCATATGGTGTTTTGTGAACTATTATGTCTTATCAAGAAAAGAAAAGATTCTTCTATGTGTATAGGTACTACTTTTGGGATGAACCTTATTTGTTTAGAATTTATAAGGATGAGATTGTTCGCATGTGTATTCCAAAAGATGAACAACAAAGTGTTCTAAAATTTTGCCACGATCTCAGTTGTGGTGGACATTTTAGAGGAAAGAAGACAACTAAGAAAGTTCTCCAAAGTGGTTTGTATTAGCTTATTATTTTTCAAGATGCTCATACTTATTATAAGCAAAGTGATAAATGCCAAAGAGTAGGTAACATTGGTAGGAGAAATGAAATCCCCTCACTAATTACATTGTTGTTGAAATTTTTTATGTATGGGGTATTGATTTCATAGGGCCCTTCCCCATTTCCTTTGGTTTTCAATTTGTATGGGTTGTCGTAGATTATGTTTCTAAGTGGGTGGAAGTAATTCCTACCCAAACTAACGATGCTCATATTGTTGTTAAATTTGTGAAAGACTTTATTCTTAGCAAGCATGGCACACTAAAGGTGATTGTTAGTGATGGGGGAAGCCATTTTTGCAATAGGCTTTTTGAGAAGCTAATGCAAAAGTCAAGAGTAAAGCATAAGGTGGTGACTCCCTACCATCCATAAACCTTAGGGCAAGTAGAGACCTCCAATAAGCAAATAAAAGGGATTTTAGAGAAGATGGTGAATTTGTCTAGGAAAGATTGGTCGCTTCACCTTAGGGATGCACTGTGGGTGTAGTAAACAGCATATAAGACTCCTTTAGGGATGAGTCCATTTTGGCTTGTATTTGGCAAGGCTTGCCATCTACCAATTGAATTAGAGCATAAAGTGTATTGGGCTATCAAGGCCTTAAATTTTGACTTGGAGAAAGTAAAGGAGAAAAGGATGCTGCAAATGTCAAAATTATATGAGCTCCAAAATGAAGCATATGAGAGCTCTTAGATTTATAAGGAAAGGACTAAGGCTTTGCATGACAAGAACCTTGTTCGAAAGACCATTAAACCAGGTATGAAATTCTTACTCTTCAACTGGCAGTTGCGTCTATTCCCAGGTAAACTCAAAACCTACTAGAGTGGTCTTTTATTGTTAATATGGTATTTCCCTCTGGAGTTGTTGAATTGTTTGACTCTCGTACAAATGAGACTTTTTGAGTCAGTGGTCAGAAAGTTAAGCCATATTATGAGGGTGTTGAAGAGTTTAAGAAAACTCAAAGCATTTTGCTCGAGGATGTCACATCCCAACCTTATGAGATACGACAGTCCTAAAACATGGGGAGACATAAGGTCACCCACGCCCATGCTTTCCGTCTATGGGGAGACAAAACTCAATGCATCATTAAGGTGAAAACTAAATTCTTCTTCTTTTCGTGCTTTTTATCTATTTCAGAAATATGTAAAAACATGGTTTGAACTAAGATTTTCATGTAAACATAACAAAAATCATTTTAGAACTTAAATCCATAAGAATCGGCCACTATTGGTGCCATTAATATATAAAAATTCAATCTTTTGCATTACAGTGCACAAAACATGAGTTTTCTTGTTTTTGGTATTTTTCGGTCATTTCAGAAATATGCAAATAGGTTGTTTAAACCATTATTTTTCATTCAATCATTGAAAATATCAGTTTAGAAAACATTCTTTCACAATTTGGCAACCATAGATGGGGTTTATACGAAAAATTCCAAGTTCAAAGGCTTAGGTGAAAAATCATGAGTTTCGACGCTTTCCGCGCATTTCGTTTATTTCAGCAATAAACAGACACATGATTCAAGTCATTATTTTTCATTTAAACAAAACAAATATCATATTAGAACATCAATTCACACAAATTGGCAGCCATGTATTCATGAAAGAATAAAATTTCCAAATCCTAACATGAAAACCTTGAATTCCTTCGTTTTTCGAAACTTTTTGGTCATCATAGAAATATGCAGAAATATTATTTCATGCAATATTTTTCATCAAAACAAATCAAAAATCAGTTTAGAATGCAAACAAGTACAAATTGCGCACCACCCCCCCCCCCCCCCCCCGCCCTTTATGATGTTTATGCAATAAAATTGTGATTTTAAGTTATAGAATTCACCTTTGGAGAAATCTTGCAGAAAGAATCATGTTTTTGGTAGAAAATAAATTTTCTCTCCCAAAATCTCACTCAAACATAATTGAATCCATAGAAATTAGTAATCAAATAGTTCAAAATAATTTTCCCATAATTTATTTCATAGAAAACAGTTTAGAAATCGAAAGAGAATAAAAACTTACAATTACGGTCACGAAATCGCGAAACGGTAAAGTGCTTTCAATATTTCGGTAGAGAGAATTATTTTGAGAGGTTTTTCTACTATAATATAGAAAGAATAAGGGAATGGCTGCTAGAAATGCTTGTTTGGCCAAAAATTAGAATATACATTAGGGTTGGAGTGGAATTTCCACTATTACCCTTAATGAAATAGGTTAGGAGCATTTTTGTGTAGTGGGCGTTTGGGTATTTGGGCTTTTTCTTTAAAAATTTCAGCTAAATGGATTTAAAATGAAAATAATATTTTTCTTTTTAATTCTAGAATATTTCCCTCAAAAATATTTATTTAAAAATATTTTAAAAATACCCATAAAATTATTTTATGCTTAAAAATTATTTTATGCAAGAAAATTCATTTTATTTAAAATAAATTCTTTTATGCAAATGTACTTCATGTAAATCATTTATTTCATAATAGCAACACATATTATGCATATTAAAATTAATTTAATATGCCACATACTCATCAACCATTTAGATCACAAATTTTCACACGAGCACACACTTAACCTTATAGATTCTAATCAAGCAATTTATCATGAAAATTCCTATGGTGGATGTGGGTTGTTACATTCTTCCCCCCCTCCCCCCCCCCCCCCCCCCTTAAAGAAATTCATCCTCGAATTTAAACCCTTACTTAGTTACTCTTGAAAAGCTGAGGATGCTTCTATCGCATTTCCTCCTTCGCTTCCTAAGTGCACTCATCTATCCCATGATTTTGCCACTGAACCTTAATCATGGGTATCTCCTTATTTCTTAACTTCTTTACTTGTCGCTCCACTATAGCTATTGGTGACTCCTCATAAGATAGTTGTTCATCTAACGTAAAGTCCGGAGGTAAAAGAACGTGCAATGGATCTGACACATATTTTCTTAACATTGAGATATGGAACACTAGGTGTACATGCGCTAAAGTTGGAGGCAGGGCAAGTCTATAAGACACTTCTCCAACCTTATCTAAGATTTCGAAAGGACCTATAAAACAAGGTGAAAATTTTCCTTTCTTGCCAAATCTCATAACTCCTTTCATTAGTGAGACCTTTAAGAACACGTGATCTCCCATGGCGAATTGGACTTCCTTTCGCTTAGGGTCCGCGTAACTCTTTTGTCGACTGAATGTCGTCTTCAGTTGATCTTGAATTATTGGTACTTTCTCGGTGGTCTCCTTAAGTAATTCAGGCATTTCTATATGCTTGTCTCTAGGTTCAATTTGACAAATCAGAGAACGACACTTTCTCCCATACAATGCTTCGTATGGCACCATGTCAATGGACAAATGATAGCTATTGTTGTAGGCGAATTCAATCAGGGGTAAATACTTATCCCAGCTACCACCAAAATCCAAGACACACATCCTTAGCATGTCCTCAAGTGTCTGAATCATTCTTTCATATTGGCCATCCATTTGAGGGTGAAATGCTATACTAAAATCTAATTGTGTTCCTAACGCTTCTTGCAACTTTTGCCAGAACCTTGAGGTGAATTGTGTTCCTCGATCGGAGATGATAGAAATTGGCACTTCGTGTAGTTTTACGATCTCATCTATATATAACTATACATACTGAGCTATAGAATAAGTTGTCTTAACTTCTAGGAAATGGGCAGACTTTGTCAATCTATCTACTATGACCCATATAGAATCATATCCTTTGGAGGTTCTAGGTAAGCCAACAACGAAGTCCATAGTGATGTGCTCCCACTTCCATTCGGGTAATCAAATCTCTTATAGCAATCCTGAGGGTCGTTGATGGTCGTACTTGACTTGTTGGCAAGTCAGGCAGGATGCTACAACCTTAGCTACATCTTTCTTCAATCCAGGCCACCAATAATTAGCTTTCACATTGTGGTACATCTTAGTAGTTCCAGGATGAGCGCAATAAGGTGTCTAATGTGCTTCCTTCAATATCCTTTCCTTTAGTCCATCCACATCAGGCGCGCATACTCATTCTTACACTTTAAAACTCCATTGACTATCTCAAACTTAGGATTCTTTCCTTCTCTCATCTCATCCTTCAACTTCATCAAGTATGGGTCTCTATCTTGTGCATTCCTTATTTCCTCCATTAACTTAGATCTCACTTGGAAATGAGCCAATAGAACTCTTGATCCTCCAATTTCTAGTCTCAATCCTTGATTAAATAATTCCTTTAGTTCCTTCACAATCAACCTTTTTCTCACATCCACATGGGCTAGGCTTCCCATCAACTTTCGACTCAAGGCATCTGCCACTACATTTGCCTTCCCGAGATGGTAGAGAATCTGACAATCATAATCCTTTAATAGTTCGATCCATCTCCTTTGTCTTAGATTGAGGTCTCTTTGGCTCAAGATATATTGAAGTCTCTTATGATCCATGTAGATCTCACACTTCGTCCCATACATGTAATGTCTCCAGATTTTTAGAGCGAACACTACCGCAGCTAATTCTAAATCATGCGTAGGGTAATTCACTTCATGTCTCTTTAGTTGTCGTGAAGCATAGGCGATGACTTTTCCTTTTTGCATCAAAATGCACCCAAGTCCTACTCTCGAAGCGTTGCAATAGACCGTGAATCCTTCTTCCCCTTCATGTACTGTCAAAACTGGTGCCAATACCAAACACTCTTTGAGTTTCTGAAAACTCTTCTTATAGGACTCTTCCCAATTGAACTTAATTTGTTTTCTTGTCAACTTGGTCAATGGGGCTGCTATCTTAGAAAAGTCCTGCACGTCTACGGTAATATCCCGCCATGCCCAAGAAACTTCATACTTCATAAACTGCTGTGGGCCTTGGCCAATTCGCCACTACTTCAACTTTCTTAGGATCAACTTGAATTCCTTCCTTACTTACTACATGTCCAAGAAAGTTGACCGACTCCATCCAAAACTCACACTTAGATAACTTAGCATAAAGTTGGTGATCACGTAACGTTTGAAATACGATCCTTAGATGTTCTTCATGTTCCTCTTTATTCTTCAAATAGATCAGGATGTCATCGATGAATATGGTCATGAACTTGTTAAGGAATGGCTTGAAAACTCGAATCATCAAGTCCATGAAAGCAACAGGAGCATTCGTCAAACCGAATGGCAAAACCGTGAACTCGTAGTGTCCATATCTAGTATGGAAAGCAATCTTACAGATATCTTCTCCTTGAATCTTTAGTTGATGATAGCCAGACCTTAAGTCAATCTTGGAGAAGTGACTAGCTCCTTATAGTTGATCAAAAGATCATCGATCCTCGGCAATGGGTATCTATTCTTCATAATGACTTTGTTAAGTTGACGATAGTCGATGCACATTCGAAATGATCCATCTTTCTTCTTCACGAACAACACTAGAGCATCCTATGGTGAACTGCTTGGTCGAATGAAGCTCTTGTTGAGTAAATCATGCAATTGCGTCTTTAACTCTTTCAGCTCCATTGGTGCTATATGATATGGCGATATCGATATCGGTTGTGTACCGGGTAGCAATTTGATGTTGAACTCAATCTCACAATCAGGGGGTAATCTGGGTAAATCTTCTAGAAAGACATCCATGAACTCATCCACTACTGGAAAGCTCTTGTCTCGAATGGTAGTTTCTTTGTCAGTGTCGACTATGTGAGCTAGATACGCTTAGCATCCTTTCCTTAACATCCGCCTTGCTCCTAAGGCCAATATCAAGTTCAAAGGATTTTCATTCCTATCTCCTTAGTACACAAACTCCTTCCCGTCTCTAGTTCAAAACTTGACAAGTTTCTTCCTACAGTCGATACAAGCTCCATGCTCATACAACCAGTCCATCCCTAATATCACATCTAATTCTAGTACGTCCAATTCTAGCAATACTACCGGAAGTGTTTGTCCATTAATGTCTACATCGCATACCCTATACTTATACTTCACTTCCATCACTTCCCCTAAAGGAGTTGTTATTACTAATGGTTCACTCATCAATTCCTTATCTATACCCAAATACTTAGTAAAACAAGGCGATACAAACGAATGGGTAGCACCAAAATCAATTAAACATTTTGCGCTAGAACTTTGGATGGGGATGATACCTGTGATAGCGGTGTGCAAATTGCGAGCCTCTTGCAAATTTAACACGAAGACTCGACCCTTGCCCTTATTCTCTATCGTCGGTGCATTCCCAACTGTTGGTCCTTTGTCCTTGACTCCTTGTCCTTGCATTTGTAATGGCTTGGGTTGTGGTCGTACCGTGGTCCCACTCCCTTGGCTCCTCATCTGAGGGTAGTCCTTTATGAAGTGCCCCATTTACCCACACTTAAGGCAAGCACCAGTATCTTTTCGGCAGATTCCAGGATGTTTCCTTCCACATCTGCCGTATGTGGGGATCTCTTGCTTAGTTTGACCATTTCGTGGTCCAGATATTGGAAACTCTTTCCTTTGCTCCCCTCCATTTCCATCCTGTCCTTTATGACCTTTGTTCTTATGCCTTCCCTTCTGGTCTCGTTTAGCTCATTCGGCTCTCTCCACCTTGTATCTCTTTTTTATGACCTTGGCCTTATCTATGAGCTTGGCTAAGGTTGGAAACTCGGTTGCTGCCAATGAATTGAATAGAGGCATAATCAATCCTCTAAGGAAATGATTGACGCATCTTGCTTTGGTAGGAACGATGTTGATAGCAAAATGACTAAGTCGGTTAAACTCCTTAGCATAATCAGACACAGACATTCCTGGTCTTTGCTTCAGTTGCTCGAACTGCAGTGCCCTATCTTGCCTTTCTCCTTCTAGCAAGAACTGATCCATTACTTCCTGCTTAAATTCTGCCCATATAGGTGGGTCAACTCCATAAAGTCGTTCCTCGATATTCCTCTCATACTAGTACCAAGCTTCTTTCTTGAGTTGGAGTCATACCAACTCAATCACTCGAGCATCTGAGCATGATAAGTGATGGACTAGCTTATCCATCTCATCTAAAAATTCATGAGGGTCATCTCCTTCCTCACCACAAAAAGTAGGCGGTTGCAGCTCCGTAAATTTTTCCACGGTCATTCCCTCATCAGGTAGTCATTTCCTCTCTCTCTGAACAAGTGTCACCACCGTAGGTGGCCTAACTCCATTCCTTTCTTAAGTCAGTGACGCTTCCCGCCTTTGAGCTCATAGCTCGTCCAGTTCCTTGCGCAAATCTTCTATTTCTTTGCACATGGTGTGCACATGTTGTGAAGTTGCTTGCTCATTAGAGCCCATGGTCGGTGCCCTCGAGTTGGATCTTTCTCTTAACCATATAGGTATAGAGGCAGCATTCGATGCGGTGTCCAATATAACATTGTCATTAGCCCTAATGGATTGGGCAACTGTGCAAACCTTCTTCTTGGGAGGCATTCTGTCTATCATAATAAGGGAATTTAGTACTAATCCCCTATCCTAACCCATTTAACTTCCCCCTTATCCTAGCACACATTATCATGCATTTACCATGTCACATCACTAAGCACATGTCATATATAAATCACATATCACATAGTTTTGCACATATCACATATCATAATCATATAGCATATATCTCATAATATCACACTATAGCATGATAATGAAGGAAATCATCTCATCCTAGGTAACTAGGCAATCAAGGAAAAATCATTTATATCATATAAAGTGCTATGCCGTTACGTCGATCATCATATCTACTCGACCTAATTATCGTGTCCACCTCTAGAGCAATCAAGAGCGACATGGCCACTATTGCCACATCGATAGCAAAGAAGATCTCTATCTTGACAATGATTAGCTAAAGATGCAGACCTCACTGGTGAGTAGTCCCCTCTATGCTCAACAATCCCTGACCTGAGCTGCTCTATATCCTCTCTTAGTGCTTGAATCATTACCTTAAGATGTCGGTTTTCCTCTTTCAAGTATGAACAGTTATCCTCTAATTTTTGAACCTTACTATATACCCAATCAGGATCTAAATGCTCCTCGGGGTCCTCTTCTTTGTCATGGGTCTTCTCTTTTGTGGGGCGAATCACATTACAACTTTCTCGAGCATCTCTGGCCAAGTCCTCTTACAAGTCACACGGGGTGCTCTAGGTCACGGTCCTCGAGCAGGCGTAATCTTCTTGGTCATTTGTCAGAAGGATCGTAAGGCAAGTAAACAATAACAAGGATTACTAGTCCACTAGGATTTCACGGAACTAGGCTAGCGATGGACTGCAAGTGACATGACAGAAAAATTCCTATGCTCTAAGATTTTACTTAATTAACTCATATAAAACAAGCCTAAACTACACTTTTAAAAACTACGGCTCTGATACCACCTTTGTCATAGCCCACCCTTATGAGATACGACGGTCCTAGAACATGGGGAGACATAAGGTCACCCACGCCCGTAGAACCCATTAACATATAACAATCATACCTAGGATCTTACCGAACCTCTTTCATTAACTCATTTAAAGCATTTAGATAAATACTAAAATTTGCGGAAGACTTAAAGTGAATCATTTCATATAAAATCCATAAGGAAAGTAATATAAATCTCGATAAGTATCAATCAACATTCCCGGAGCATCTAAGGACAAAACTTCATAAACATAGTATTATTGATAACTTGGACAAGGAATTCACCAAGCGAAGAAGAATGCTTGAGCCATCACCTTGCCTCCTCACATTTGCTCACCTGGAACCACACAAGGAAAAGGGGTGAGATAGATGATCTCAATGAGTAAACAAAAAGGCACATACATTATCACATATTCCTTTAAAAGGAAACACATAGCTTATATACATAGTTCATGGTTTATAACTCATGAATCAGGTTGCAATTTAAGCAAGGTTTCAATTTAGCAAGTTTGCAGAAATCACACTTATACACTTATAAAGTGAAGACTATACTCAATTCACTCAAAACACATCAAGGAGAGGTGGCCTTTGCCAAATTCCAACTCCTATCACATAGAAAGCGTGAAGTTGATCAGGCTCCACGGCTAGAACCGCCCCTTCTAGCTGAGGTGGATACACTACCCCTATCCATCGGGTTAAGACCATGTGTATAGGTTCCTATGATTACCCGCATCGGCAAAATGATTCTGCATAAAGGGTAAAGGTACCATAGCTAGAGCTATTGGTAAACACAATTAACAATATCACATAAGGCAACAATAGCATGTATTTCAATAACAATTGTAGTTTGGCTTTCAACAATAATACAATGAAAGTGTAGTTCTAGAAAGAATACAAGTTAGGGTGTCATTCACAAAAAAGTTCTCATTGGATAAATAAAATAGTTTTGGACCAAATGTCCTTTGGCAACCCAAGCTTAACAAAGAAAATCATGTATTAACATTTAGAATAGAAAGAACTTAGGTTTCAAAGATCACAAAGGTTCACATAGCAATATATCACATTCTTGTAATACAACAAAATGTTGTTTACACTTATAACATGAATATGATGTTTACTCACACTTGTAGAATGAATACAATGTTTACTCACCTTGGGGTTCCTTTGCTCCTAGTACTCGTAGTCCCTTTTGCACTTCTAAGGCTCCTCAAACTCTAACATAATATTTGATTTAATACTTAGTATTTATTTATTCATGATGTTCCTATCCCATAACTATCCATGTACATATAACATACACATACACTTAGAGTCCACACCTAGGTGTACTCATCACTTGCACATATCACGTTGACTTAAAAGTCTTGCATATATAGTCCTTATAGGCTCACATGAAAACACATTGCAATCATATCAATACCTTTTTTAAGGTCATCACATTATCATTACCCTAATATCAATTCACTTGTCAATTATCTTAGTTCACTTTACACTTCCATACATGTCAACTTAACAATTAATCCTTCAAACATCATACTTAACTCTTATGATCCCTTTTACTTCATTAAATCATAACCATATATTCATCATCAAGTCATCATAAAAACTAGTTCCATATTTCCTAATCACATTTGCATTCTAACCACAATATAATATTAAGATACCTTAAGTATACCTTAAGTATACCAAAATGCATTTAAGCTTATCTAGGATGATACCTTCAACTAACATGCAATTTCATCATCTACTATACATACATTCATGTCAACAATCACCAAGACACATCATATAAAATTTATAAACATTTGGACACAATTGTTCATGTAGGCCGAATGCATCATTAAGGTGAAAACCAAATTCTTCTTCTTTTCATGCTTTCCGTCTATTTCATAAATATGTAAAAACATGGTTTGAACTAAGATTTTCATGTAAACATAACAAAAATCATTTTAGAACTTAAATCCATAAGAATCAGCCACTATTGGTGCCATTAATATATAAAAATTCAATCTTTTGCATTACAGAGCACAAAACATAAGTTTTCTTGTTTTCAGTATTTTTCGGTCATTTCAGAAATATGCAAACAGGTTGTTTAAACCATTATTTTTCATTCAATCATTGAAAATATCAGTTTAGAACACATTCTTTCACATTTTTGGCAGCCATAGATAGGGTTTATACAAAAAGTTCCAAGTTCAAAGGCTTAGGTGAAAAATCATGAGTTTCCGCGCTTTCCATGCATTTTGTTTATTTCAGCAATAAACTGACACATGATTCAAGTCATTATTTTTCATCTAAACAAAAAAATATCATATTAGAACATCAATTCACACAAATCGGCAGCCATGTATTCATGAAAGAATAAAATTTCCAAATTTCCAAATCCTAACACGAAAACCTTGAATTCCTTTGTTTTTCGAAACTTTTCAATCATCACAGAAATATGCAGAAATATTATTTCATGCAATATTTTTCATCAAAACAAATCAAAAATTAGTTTAGAATGCAAACAAGTACAAATTTCCCCCCCCCTGATGTTTATGCAATAAAATTGTGATTTTAAGTTATAGAATTCACCTTTGGAGAAATCTTGCGGAAAGAATCGTGTTTTCGGTAGAAAATAAATTTTCTCTCCCAAAATTTCACTCAAACAAAATTGAATCTGTAGAAATCGAAAGAGAATAAAAACTTATGATTACGATCACGAAATTGCGAAACGGAATATATATTAGGGTTGGAGTGGAATTTCCACTATTACCTTAATAAAATAGGTTAGGAGCATTTTTGTGTAGTAGGCTTTTGGGTATTTGGGCTTTTTCTTTAAAAATTTCAGCTAAATGGATTTAAAATGAAAATAATATTTTTCTTTTTAATTCTGGAATATTTCCCTCAAAAATATTTATTTAAAAATATTTTAAAAATACCTATAAAATTATTTTATGCTTAAAAATTGTTTTATGCATGAAAATTCATTTTATTTAAAATTAAATAAATTCTTTTATGCAAATGTACTTCATGTAAATCATTTATTTCACAATAGCAACACATATTATGCATATTAAAATTAATTTAATATGCCACATACTCATCAACCATTTAGATTACAATTTTTCACACAAGCACACACTTAACCTTATAGATTCTAATTAAGCAATTTATCACGAAAATTCCTAGGGTGGGTGTGGATTGTTACAAAGGACCCCTAAATCCTTTGATAATGTCCAACTAAGATAATGTTAAAGAAGTGCTCATTGGGAGGCAACCCAAGTTAATTACCTTCATTTTATTGATCCTAGTTTATATATATATATATATATATATATATATATATATATATATATATATATATATATATATATATATATATATATGTATGTATGTATGTATGTATGTATGTATGTATGTATGTATGTATGTATATATATATATATATATATATATATATACATACATACATACATACATACATACATACATACATATATATATATATATATATATATATATATATATGTAATTACCTTGATTTTATTGATCCTAGTTTATATATATATATATATATATATATATATATATATATATATATATATATATATATATATATATAAAATAAAGCAAAATAAAATCAATTTAAAAGTCTTTGGGTCGTTCCTTTTAGTATTTGTTTTTCAATTATTTTTAGTCATTTTCAGTTCAAGTTTATGCATTAGTTAGGTTGTGATTTTTGTGGTAATCAAGTGCTAGAAGATGTACAACAAAAGCTTAAGTTTTATGGGAGATTAGTTGGTGTAAAAAAAGGATGTCAATTTGAAGTGTCAGCTGCAAAATTAAGTGTGGAATGCGCAGGAACAACCATGGAGCATGCAAGAGCATACAGGCTACCAATAAGCTCACAGCAACACTTGGCAACAATCAATGGCCTGTGCCATAGTAACAAGCCATTAAGGAGCTCATAGCAATGCTTCACAACACTTCCCTGGCACACACAGTAGAAGCTGATCCACATCAAGCGCATAGCAGTGCTTTGTAGCACTTCCTTAGTGCAAGTAGCAACAGTTGTTCTTACTACAGCTCAATAATGTTTTATGAAGGGCATTTTCAAATTTTTGGGATACCAACACTTCAATTTAAACCTAAAACTCATCAAATCTACTAATTCCCCTCAAGTTCTCACATTAATAACCTCTCCCCTTGAACCCTAACACTTTCTTTTTTTTTTTTACAAGGCCCATCCTTAAAAATTCATTCTTCTTTCCAAATTTCTGCAATTTTCTCACATAATTTCTTTCAATCAAGCAAGTCATGTCTAAGAGGGTCAAGAGTGTGGGGAAGAAAGGTTCCAAGACTAAAGGCAAAGGAAGGAAGGATGTGGAGGATTTGAGAGACCATCATGGAGCTCCATTTCAAATTCTTACAAAAGCGAAAGGAGAAAGGTATGAGGAACTTACTCAAACTAATCATGCTTTTAAACCTTGCCAGTACCTTAATTTTGATGATTTGAAAATGTTGGGTTTAGATGTTGAAATAGAAAGATTGAGTGCAATTTTGGGTTGGGAGGAATTTATAAAGATTGATTATGATGTATACCCTAAGATTGCACTTGAATTTTTTACCTCATATTGTCCAATTGATGATGCAAATCAAATTTACTTTAGAATATAAGATAAGGAGTATAGACTTAGGGATGAAAAATTTTGTGAGTTTTTTCGATTTCCTAAGGATGCTTATGATTGTATGGAGAGTAAGTTTGACGTGAATGAATTTTGGGAACAATTGACTAGGCTTAAAAAATTTTATCCGAACAAGGCTTCTAATGGGTTTATTAAAGAACATACTACTCTCATTTTGCATAAATTCATGTGCCATGCTATGTTTGGGAAATTAGAGAGTAGTAAAGTTTCATATAAGGAATTATGTGTGTTATGGTGCTTGGCAAACGAGAAACAAATTAACACGGCATCTTTATTGCATCAAACAATGATGGATATGATCATTCATAAATGGTATAATTTGAACATAGGGCATATTGTTTCAGCAATAGTGTTTTCCTATGAGCTTATTGATTCAAATTCTAGGGAATTACAACCATTACCAAAATGGAATTTCATTGTGGATTCATGAATTTAGTCCAAGGTGATTACCATGGAATGATGTATGAGGGAACTAGAAATGCCAAAATGTTGGAGGGGTCACCGGCTCAAGAACCCACCATTAAATGTGTTGTATAGAGGGTCCTCCTTAAGTAATCTTAAGAGTGAGCATGCCACTGAGATAGCTCCTCCTGCGGAACCCATTGGTGATGTGGAAGGGTGGCAAATAGTTTTGAGCAAACTTGATTTGATGAAAGAGCAAAACTGGGCTAGCAAGGCTAAAATAAACAAAAGATTCAATAAGTTAGAGAAAGAACAAAAGTCTCAAAGCCATAAGTTAGCACAAATCAGTAAGCAATATGGCATTACGTTAGAATCACCCCCACCTTCGCCGCCAAAAGTGGATGTGTAAGGTAACCTTCCTGTTTTAGCATTTAATTTATAGTATCTAGTTTCTAATAGTCCTTTGTGTTTAGATGCATGCATTTCCATATTGAGGGTAATGTGGAGTTTAAGTGTGGGGGGGAGTAATTTCTTTATTTCATTATTAATTTGTGTACTATTTTGTTTAGTGTTATGTATATTGTGTAAATGTTTTGTGAGTTACTCCTTTGTTTTGTCCCCTTTGTTAAGCTTACTTGACTATTTACTTGGTTTGGCTCGAGGTGTTGATTTTGGAATTAAAATTTAAGTGTGGCTAATGATATAATAAGATTGCATTTGAATTAGATTATTTGTAATTGCTATGGATATTAAACTCTTTTTGCACTAGATCATTACTTTGAATCAAAGTTCAATCTTTGATTTGTTTGAATTACTATAAGAAGCTTGTGTATGCTAAACTTAGAAAGGGTTTATGCAACGTGTTATCACTGAGCAATCTTGCCTACCTTAGAACACGCTAGCCAATTAGTCAAAGTGAAATTTTAAGTCCACTTAGGGAAGGAAGAAATGATTAAGGCACTTCTTTGTTTTAACCAAATCCTTATACCTACCTATTTTAAGTAGTTACCCCTAGTTAGCCCTTTGAACTATATAAATGCATTAACATGCATATTTTAAACTTGAGTTTCTTTATGTAATTCAACCACATTATCACCACCCTTGTGTTTTCTTTGAGTAATGATGCAAAGTTGGTTAAGATAGTAACTTCTTCAAGATTGTTTATAATTGAGTGGAGTGATGGAAAATTAATAGAACTCTTGCACAAACATAAGTGTGGGGGAAACTATAAAAGAAAAATACAAAAAGAAGAGAGATAATTCCCTCTTTAAGTTAATTCAAAGGAGTTTGAAGTATAAAGTGCTTATTGCTCTATTATTTTTCTTAAAAGAGAGAAGTGGTTTCTATTGAGGTTCGTTTGTGTTTTGCATCATTTAAAAAAAAAAATTGTGTTCATTTTAACTTGTTTCTTGATTAGCCCATTACCCTTTAAACCTCCATTACAATCCTAATAAAGACCTTTTAATCTTTTTGACCTTTATGAACTCCATTAGTAGAGATAAAATTGGTTAGTGTGCCTATGAGGTGGATGAGCATGCATGGATATAAATCATTTGATTAGAGATTATCTTTGATAATATTGAGTGTATATACCTATCATGAAGTGCAACAAGCTTTCTTTTTGGTAATCCTTGCAAAGATTTGATTGATACTTAGTGCATTTGTGGTGATTTTGGGTAAATGGTGTTGTGTATTCTACAATTATTTCTATACTCTTATTCGAACATTCATCTTTTGAGGCAACACTATGTTTTCTTAAGTATATAAGGTTCTTGATGCTAACTAAGGAAAATTATTGAGTATGGTTTTACTTAAGGACAAGCAAAGGGTAAGTGTAGGGGAAGTTGTTGGTGGCATATTTGCATTGTTTTTATTCATGTTATATTAAGCATTTTTTGTTTAATTCATGTCTATATAGGTTAGGTTGTGTTATTTTATTCTCTTTTTAGGTTTGAGGAAGGTTTAACCTTATTTTGCAGGAATTAGGCTTGAAAATGGAAGTTTGGAGAAAAAACAAAAAATTTGGTGGAACGTTGCACAGCAGTATGTGCAGCAGCAAGACACGCCTCAACAACACCTCGCAGCAAACACTCAACATGCCCAGCTGAGTGCTATCTACAGCCTACATAGTCCTAGCACCCACAGTAGACTCCCAACACATGCCATAGGATACACAGCCTGCAAAAATTATCCCAGCGCTTAACTGCAAACTCTTGGCACCTTGCTGTACTTCTTCTGAGCAGTTATTGAATTTTATCCGAGTTTTTAAGGGTGTTTTTGGACCCTAGGTTATTTTGAAAAGTATAAATAGAAGGGAAAACATATTATTGAAGAGAGCCATCTGGAGAAGGAGGCTAAGCTATTATTGATTTGATTTTTTTTGACATTATTTTTCTCCTTCTATTTCTCATATAGTTTTCAAATTTCTACTTACATTAGAATCAAATTCAGTTATTGGGAACTCTATTGTAACGATTCAAGTGATTAAATCATATCGAATGGGTTTAGTTATGAGATTTGAATCTTATTTATTCATTACTTTCTTTTGAATTATTAAATTAATAAAATTGATTTAATGGATTCATTTGAATATAATGGAATTAAGATGATTTCTTTGTTTACCATGAACTGAATTCATCATTGTCTAAGGTTTGTATGTTGTGTTCATGATAAGGAATTCAATTAAATCCCATTTGATTATTTTTATTATTCTTAATTGAATTGATTGATTGATATTGGACAATTGCTTAGCTACCAATTGTTTGACTTAGGTTTTGAATGAAGGAATGAGAGTTGAAGTTCAATTATGGATTTCATTCCTTTAAGATCTTAAAATGAATTAGAAATATAAGTTTTAAGATTATGTTTTAGTTTTTGATATATGATTTGATAGAATGATTTCTATGAATGCCATTGCTAATAGATTGATTTTTATCATTTGAATTATTAGAAACTAAAGCTTTAGCATAATCAATTAGGTATATTCATGAACATATAAGATTGATAAACTAAATACAAACCCCAAGCATCCTTCATTCTTTGCATTTAAACCTATAGCATTTTAATCAACATTTTCTTTTAATTTTCTATTTTGTAATTATTTATTTCTTTTCAAATTCAAACCAAACAAACCTTTTTACATTTACTTTGCTTCAAATAGGAATAAGTGATTTCCATTTGCATTTCCTTAAGGGATAAGACCTTGGGTGCTTCCGAAATACTATAATTGCCTTGTATACTTGCGGGTCGCTTTTGGATAGTATATTTTGAGGCAAACAATGGTTTAGTGCAATTGACATTCTAAAAAATATTTACATAATGTGAATAAGGATGAAGGTATACAACATTCTTAGTGCTTTCAATGCTTACGATGTATTTGTGCAACAATTATTAGCTAAATGCTATTAAGTGAAAAGCTAAATGTGATTTCATGAAAAGTTCATGAAATGTGAATAGTGATGCAAATATATTTACCCTTACATATACTAGAGTATGTGCGATGTTTAGGATATGAGATATCCTAAGGTAGGTTGTATAATAATAGTGATAGAGCCTCTGGGAATTAATGAGACTAGATTATAAATAGATAGATTTTCAATATAGAAAATGTTACTTATGTATGCGTAATAAAGAGTTTAAATTAGGAAATAACTGATACAATACCATAGTTCTTTTGTATCTATGCAATAAGTGACTATTGTACGAAAGTTGAAATAACTAATGTTTGAACTGCTCTTTAAAGTAATAACAAATATATTTATATGCATAATGATGAAACCCTAATATTAGAGAAGGTTGAAAATAAGGCCCCGTAACACAACCCAACAAAATAGCCTATGAAAGTGCATAAAAAGTTTAATAAGAAACTTTAGAGCCTTGAAAACAGTTTCAAACGATTGAATTTAGGCCTAAAAGTGGGTAGTATTAGTAAACTCAAACACAAACATAAATCTTTGAATGAGTTTCAATTTGATATATTATGGGCCCTATAACTCATCTGTAGCTAAAAGTTATGGCCTTACAAAGTTGAGTTGCATAGGAAGATGATGTCCACTATTCATTTAGCTGAGTCACAATCGCAACTTCTTATTCTGGGTCTCGATTCTCTGTTGCACCCTAAGTCGCGGTTGCAACCTAGGTCGTGAAGTGCACTATGTCTCAAGGTTTAAATTTGATGTTTTGTTGTTTAAATTAGTTGCGGTTGTGACATTTGGATTATGATCACGATATCAAGTCACCAAAGTGTGTAGTGCTTACAATTCTGAGGCTCATTTCATGACTTAAAGGAACTTTTGAATCTTTTAGAAATTATGATCTTTTAATGAATTATATCTATGAAATACACACCTAGTGAACATGTTAAATAATTTTAAGTTGATTTGCCAGGATTAGAAAGAGAAGTTGACTAAGTTTAATCCAATATAGATCAATGATTGATATAATGTTATGCTATTTGAAATACTTATATGTGATAATGGTTTGATATGTGAATTAGATGGAATTATTAAATAATATTTGTGATTGATGCCATAAAAAGAGAAATGATGTTTAGTAATGATCAATATAAGAATGAAATAAATCAGTTACATTTTATATATATATAAGGTATGAATTAAGTGAACTATATTGAGAAATTTATGGCTTAGATGCTACCTTGCAGACTAGAACAATAAGAAAGGTAAGGATTTCTTTGTCACTAATATAAATATCAAGTATAGTCGAAGAAAGAATGTTAATCTAATTTGATCTAGAGAAGATCACTTCGTAATCAAAGAAGAAAGCGATCAATCGTGTATATGTTAATATGACCTTAGGAAAGGCGATTATGTATGTGTAATAGGGAAGTTCTTAAACCCACTAAGGGAATAAAGTTGTGAGGTAAATAAAGAACCAAAGTAGAATATGACTTAATGTTGGATCATTCCAAAAGAAGAGTGTATGAAATTGACAATTTCAAAAAGGTATATATGCTTAAGGAATAGTCTTTAAAAAGAAAGTAAGGAGCTAAGGAAGATTTGACTTAAAAAGGATGAGTGTAAGCTAAGAACAAATTGGTGCAAAAACATGGATTGATTTTGGACAAAATACCTTATATCGAGAATGAGTTCATAATGGAAAGAATACCTGTAAAATAAGATAGGTATGAAATTGGAGACTTACATGTTAATTAGGAAAACAACTTGAATGTGGTCAAGCAAAGTAAGTAAGATGTAAAAAGGTAAAAATAGTGAATGATAAGGCAAAGAATGTATGAGGAAATACTAAATATATGAAGTAATTGAATTAAAGAGAACTAAAAGGAAACAAATGTTATGACATAAAAGGAGTTTATAAAGCTGACTAATTAGACAGACCTCATCCAAGAGAAATAAGTTATGTTGAAATTGAATTGATGATGAAATAGAATTGAATAAGTTAAAAGTAGATGCGCTAAGGAATGGTAAGCTTTGAAAGTATCTCAATGAAGTAAGTGTGAGATGGATTAAGTTTTAAGGTGGAAAACATAGAAAATTATGAGGCAAAGGAGATTATAAGAGTTAAAGAGAACATAACATAAGGGATGAAATAATTTGGATAAAGGAATTTTATTGATAAGGATAAGATTATAGAAAGGTAAATAGAGAAAAATTATAGAGATAAGTGAATGATGAAAAAAAAAATTTTACTTAAATAGGACAAAGATTCGAATATGGAAAAAAAATTAGCTAATACAATACTACAATTGGGAATAATCCTAATGGATTATTTAACTGATGTAATATAATGTATTGGTTACAATGATGTTTTTAATGTTAAGTAAGAATGAGAAGTGTAAATGTTTACGAGTGATATAGAATTTAAAGAGTGTGAAAGACACATGAATATGGGAGAATAGTATTGATAGAATTTTATTAAGGATGGTGCATGTTCCAAATGAACTAGACCTAGAGAAAAGAAAATGTGAAATTGTTAAGGAAAGAGAGAATTGATGTGAAGTATATGAAGAGACATATAATGTAACATGTGTAATTCTTGAGAAAAATATGACATATAGATATATGAATTTTTATATTTAAAGCTATAATTATTACTCTAGTGAGGAACACTATGAAGTGGGGAACATCTCGCTAGAGTGAGAACATGATTTAAAATGTTAATTCGAATGTTAAACTCTATTATAATGAATAAATGATATCTACTCAATTAGGAAAAGGCTCCTTAATGGGAAAGTAAATAAGATCTGCCATTAGATATGAAAGTCAGGAAATGAGGAAAACCTACTAGATAAAGAGATGATGTGATGAAACAAGATGGTCAAGGAAATAGATGCCTCCTCCTTTAATGCTATAATAGCAATCTAAATGTCCAAAGGTATAGGAGCTCACTCAAATTCTTACATTCTATGATATATTAAAGCAAGTTAAACAATAATAAATGTTTGATAAGGAACTTAATTTTTGAGAAAATTTCTAATGAAGCTTGGTTCTTTATTTAGAGGCTTATAAGGACAATGGCATAATTCTGCTCATAGATGCCCTAATAGATACCCTTTAAAGCCACTTGACTAGTGACAAAATTGATGGTACTAGTCTCCTAAGGATCATTTTTAAAAATAAAGAGGATAAGTTCATATAGTGAATGACATACTCAAATTCAAAAGAAGAGAAGTATTTCAAGATAACCATAGTCCAAACAAAGGCTTAAGCAATAGAGTAAGAAGGAAAAAAATAATTAGTCGAAATAAGAATATGAATATAGAAAAGGAAAGTTGACACGAGTCTAGTAATAGAGATGTTCAAAACTATTGATAGATGAAGAATGAAAGGGAGATAAGAGATATGATATAAGTGCTAGAAATTTTCATGGATCGTAAATAGACTATATATTAGAGTAATAGAAATAAAGATCTAGATAATCATGTTAGAATATACCAAAGGATGGTGTTGATCAAATCAAATTGCATTTCTCCATTGTACTTATCAAAACATAAGTCTAGAATTAGAAAGAAAGGTGAGTGATGATTTAATAATCAAATAAGGGAAGCAAGTAAAAGAGAAGAAAATGATAAATATAAATGTCAATAAAATTTAAGATTGAAGTGCATGACATATAAAGTGATTAAGTTTGGTTAGATGTACTACAAAGAGAACTTAAAAATTTAAAGGAATGTATATGCTTTATTGAGCTTAATAGGAAGATCTTTGTAAAGAATAAATGAATCTTATTTAGGAAGAGAAAAGAGGAAATCAAATTATATGATATGAGGAATTAAAAGGAAGTTAGACTAGAATAGCAATTACAAATACATGAGACTTAATGTGAAAATTTTTCAAGTAAAGTAAAACCAAAAAGAGTACAATACAAAATGGAATAGAATTACTCAAAGTTTAATAGTAAATGTCCTATTGCCTTAATAGAATTAATGTAATGATTAATACTTTAAATAGGAAATCAATTAGCAGACCCCTTCTATATGATGATATACAATGAGATATGTTACTAAGAAATTAGAAATATCTGTTGATAAAGGATTATGATTAAAGGAAGATGAAGCATGACTATTGTTAGATTACTTCAAGTGAAACTAAAAGCCACAAGTGAGACAAAGAACAAGGAATTGTAATTGATCAAAAAATAAGGAAAAAGTGAAAAGAATCAAGTTTCTATATTGGAAGTTAAGGATAATACTCATAAGTGAGGGAATGACAAAGATGAACTATGTATATAAGGAAAAAACTGTATATCCAACTGTATAAGTGTGTATGTGGGCCTGTATATAAGGGCAAGTATGAAAATGACAAGAATATTAAACTGTGGAATAGTTGAGACAATTAATAATAATAAAGAATCTAAGAATATATATATATATATATATATATATATATATATATATATATATATATATATATATATATATATATATATATATATATATATATAATAATTTGATATTTTATAGAATTATAAGGATTTGATTAAAATTTGTGAACTTGGTTTGTGGAGATCGGACATATAAGTTAATGAAAGAATTAAGGTGAACTTTGTTATGTTTCTCATTTATATGATTATTTACATTCCAAAGATGATAAAGTAACCAAAGTAGTAGAATAATCTTTAATAAAGGATAAAAAGATTGAAGATTTACTGTAATAAAATAAATAACAAATTCCTTGCAGACATACATGATTAAAGATGGATTAGTTAAGGAAAGAACTCTTCAATAGTGAGTGAAAAGTAGAAATGGTAATGATATATCTAAAGTGTGGGTACTTGTAATTTGTAATGACTATTAAGAGTGACCATGATCACCGGACATGGGATTATAGCATCTTAAGTTACTCTTATGGTGGTTTAGAATGAAATAATAAGATATATGTATAGTGCCCTAAGAATTATTAAGTTATGATGAGTTTAACATGAGGAAATAGACTTATAGTACCCAAAGTGACAAAAGAGATATTACATTAGAAAATTGAGGTAACATTGATTCCATAATGGATCTTATGATATAAAAGTTGTTATTAAAGAGGAATTATCAGAAAATTTTGAATAATTAAACAAGAAAATGATAAAAAATTCATAGGGATAATAAATATGTATGAGAAAACAACTGAGACATTTAACCTAAGTATTATCATTTGCCTTATAAATTAAGAGTATCTACTTCAAAAATTCAAGGATGAATTTTCTAAAAGGGGGTAGAATGTAATACCCAAGATTTCCTTAACCTATTAGAGTCAATAATGGTGACGCCATAATGTTCATCTACTATACAATTCAAGGCCTTTCTAGCATACTAAGAATTATAAGAATACCATAAGAATTAATTTTAAATGAATAATGTGACAATGAGTAAAAAATATAATCAATTTTGATAAGTACTTTTATGATAAAATGAAAGTCAAACTGAGTTTGACTTAATGTGATTATGTTAATAATTTATTTGAAATGTGAATCTAAGGTGCTAGTGAATGGGCATTAGTATCTCCTAAATCATTAGAAGATAATAATAGTGACATGATAAGTTGATTTCAATTAAAGTTACAATGGTACAATAGAAATCAAACTTAGGTTGACCAAGTGAGTCTATATGATTTACATACATGAACAATGCTAATGAAGGGCTAGAATAAGTGCACTATAGAGTGAATAAGATTTATATAGTAATGTTTAAAGTGTGTATGATATTAAAATTTATAAATATGTATAACAAATTGAAAGAAATGAAATGAAAAATGTATTAAGTTACTAAGTTTGAAATGTGTGTATATAGATTTATTAATGGGCTTTTAGACTCCAAGGCCCAAGCCTATTGGATGGCCAGCCCACAAGGCCCAAATATAGATGAACATACACTTACCTAGAGTAAGAAATAGCTAACCATGATTAAATATGTGTAAGATGAGCTAGCCACAAAATTTGACTAAGAAGCCACCATTTTTTACTAAGACAAATCCTTTTACAACATGAATTCTCACTTTTCCTACACCAAATTCTAAATTCATTTTTACTTTTTCCACACCATATGATGACTATCACCAAATTAGATGAAATCCTAGCCATTGGATTAAGTGTGATTAAATCACCATCATCCATCTTCCATATATAAGCAATAAGACGAGCATTTTTCTCCATTTTTGCAAAACCTATCACAGAAACCCATCCTAATAGAGAAATAGACTCCAAATTTCGTGCCACCACCATAGAATTCAAAATAAGGCTTCCCAAGGTAAGAGTTTTTGCTCATCTCTTCCTTTATGTGTTCTAAACATGACTTTGGTGTTATAATTGTAAAAAACTTCTTTTTCTTCCATATATATGATTCAGCCAAAAGCTAATGTAATTACGAAATATTTATTTTATATGCTCTTTAATTAAATATGGGGATTAGCCTTTATAGGCCCATATGAAAATACATTATAACTCATACCAAGAATTTTCTAAAGTCAAACACAATATATTATGATCTTAATATAAATTTTATTAAACATTCATCTTAGTACACTTAACACTTTGCATAAACATCAACTTAACAAATAACCTTGAAAGTCATGCCTACCTCTTTTGAACAAATCATACCATCAATATCATAGTCAATTAAGATCATTAATTCATTATTAACTCATCATAAAACCTATTTTCCATATCACTTAATCATATTAACCATACATAGTAATCGGGTTAGGAAACCCTAGGTATACCTAATTGTCTCTGGACTTGTCTAGAGTTATTCCTTTAATCAACATGCAATTAAATCATTTATCATTCATATATATATGTCAATAATCATCAAAATACATCACATAAAAATTATAGACATTAGGATTAAATTCCCAATGTAGGCTAAATCATCTATAAAAATGGAAAACAAGATTTTTCTCACTTTTTGCACTTTCTGTTCATTACAGTAATATGTAAACACATGATTTAAACCAATGTTTTTCATGTAAACATGTCAAAAATCATTTTAGAATTCTCCAATGTACAAATCGACACCCATATAGATATATATGCATGAAAATTTTTGAACATCAACATGTAGGAATCCATAGCCCTTGGTAATTCATAAGCATGAAAATTCCAATTTTAAGTTTTAGAGTGAAAATCATGAGTTTTCTTGCTTTTCGATATTTTTTGATATTACAGTAATATACATAAATATGTTTTAAATTAATATTTTTCATCTAAACACGACAAAAATCTATTTAAAACACAATGAAAAACAAATTGGCAGGCTGTCCCACTATTATACATGAAAATTCCAAACTTTGAGTTTTCGGGTTCACGCTTGGAGGATTCGCATAGAAAGGTTTGTGTTTTCGTTTGAAAATCAATTTCTCCTTCCAAACAATCATCTAGGTTGAATTTTATCAATAGAAAATCAGTAAATACATAGCCCAAAATATTTTTCCCATGGTTGGTTTCATAAAATCAAATAATAATTTGAAAGAAGAGAAAAACTTATAAAAACGGTCAAGAAATCGCAAGGTTTGAAGGCACCTTGTGAATTTCAGTTAGGAGAATATTTTTGAGAGAATTTTCTACTGGAAATATGATAGAAAATAGAATGGTAGCTACTACAACTAAGGCTGGCTGAAATTAGCTTATTATATTTAGGGTTTTGGCAAAGTTCCAAGTTTACCCTTAATGAGCTAGGTTATGAGTGTTTTGATGTAGTGGGCTTTTGGAAAATTAGGCCTTTTATTTAATTTATGGGCTGATTATAGGTAATTAAAAATAAAATATTTTTCTTATTATTTTCATTGAAAATCCCCCCAAAATATTTATTTAAAAATATTTTAAAAATGCTCATAAAAATTATTTTATGCTTAAAAATCGCTTTCTGCATGAAAATTCAGTTTATGTGAAATAAATTATTTTATGCTAATGCATTACATATAAATCACCTACTTCACCATAATAATTCATATTATGCATATTAGAGCTAATCTAATATGCCACATGCTCATCAATCACATAACACATAAATTTTCTTAAAAGCACACTCTTAGCCATAATAGCTCTAAATTCAAGAAATTTGTCACTAAACTCTTATGGTAGGTGTGGGTTGTTACAAACATCATCTATAATAGTGTCACATGCTAACTTTGAAGATATAACTATCCTAGAACATAGGGAGACATAAGGTCACCCACGCCCATAGAACCCATTCATGCTCATATAAACACTGCCTAAGATGGTACCAAAATCTCATACATTAACTTATTCTGACCATTAATAAAAGGAAACCTTAATTTATGGAAGAACAATTTAAAAAAATACTTTAAATACAATACATAAGAAAGTAATATTTAAGACTCCAAATAAATCATCAAGTAAATAATGTTCTAAAAAGAAACTCCCCAAACAAGAACTTCCGGAGCATTTAAAAGAGACTCTTTATATCATAGCATGATAATAAACTTGGACAAGGAAATCCCCCAAGCGGAGTAGATTGCTTGAGCTATCACCTTGCCCCCTTATAATGCTCACTTGGAAACCACATAAGAAAAAGGGATGAGATAGATTATCTCAATGAGTAAAAAATACAACTTGTACAATAACACATATGGCTTTATAAGGGTTCATAATTCATAATTCGTAGTTTACGATTTAGCAAGGTTCACAAAATATCAAACTTGTAACTTGTAGAGTGACGACTTTTGCCTTATTCACTCATGGGAGAGGTGGCATCATACCAAATTCCAACTCCTAACTTGAAAAAGAAGTGTGAGGCTGATTAGGCTTCACAGTTAGAACTGCCCCTCTAGCTGAGGTGGATACACTACCATTATCCATCGGGTTAAGACCATATGCACATGTTCTGATGATTTCCCACATCGGCATGAGGATTTCTGCATAAAAGGGTCATAGGTACCATAGCCAAAGCTAATGGCAATCACATATAACAATAGCATTAAAAAATGCAATCACATGTAACATAATAGCAATAGAAGTTTAGCTTATTGAACAAAAGATAAATAAAAGTGTGGTTCTAGAAAGAATGTTAGGTAAGGCAACAATCACAAAGGTTATTTCTTATCATTGAATAAACAATAATAGTTTCCAACCAATTGTCCTTTAGCAATCCAAGCTTAACAAAGAAATCATATAATTAGAATTGATAATAGAAAGGAACTTGGGTTTCAAGAATCTCAAAGGTTCACATATCATGATAACTTGAACTTGAAACATGAACATAATATTTACTCACCTTGTGGTTCCTTAGCTCCTAATGCTTGAACCCTTGCACTTCTAAAAATTCTCAAGCTCTAACATAACATTATAATTTAATACTTAGCATTTGCTTAACATTATGCTATCATATCCCATAACTACCCCATGCACATTATCACATCCTAATTTTAGAGACATGACGGTCCTAGAACATAAGGAGACATAAGGTCACCTATACCCATAGAACCTTCTTATACTTATACAAATCATGCCTAGGATCATACCAAACACCATGTACTAACTTAAATATCTAATAATATAGAAACTTCAATAAACAGAAGAATAGTTTAACAAAATACTTTGAAAACATCTTATAAGGGAAATAACTTTTAAAGTCTTAAAATAAATCATCAATGATTAATACTCCAAAATAAACTACTAGACCATCTATGAGTAACACTTTATAACATAGTATAATTAAAGACTTAGACAAGGAATCCCCCCAATCGAAGTAGAATGCTTGAGCCCACCTTGCCTCCTCATATTACTCACCTGGAACCACACAAGACGAAGGGGTGAGATAGATGATCTCAATGAGTAAAAATACAGCATAAACGATATCATACATCCCATTTTTAAAGAAAACCTATTGCGTATAACACATAGTTCATGATTTACAAATCATGGTTTCACAGTTTCAATTTAGCAAGATTTTCACTTTAGCAGGATCGCAGAGATCACACTTATAACACTTATTACCTAATAATAGTAAATGACTATGCTAGCTCATTCACTTAAGGGAGAGGTGGCCTCATTCCAAAATTCCAACTCCCAATCCAATAACTTATAAAGTCGTTAAATTGATTAGGCTCCACAGCTAGAAGCACCCCTTGTAGCTGAGGTGGATACACTACCCCTATCCATTAGGTTAAGACCATGTGCACAAGTTCTAATGATTACCCGCATCGGCACAAGAATTTTGCATAAAGGGTTAAAGTTACCATAACTAGAGCTAATGGTATTCACATATAACAATAGCACTTAAGGCAACAATAACATGCACCATAATAACCATAGTAGTTTCACTTTTTGAACAAAATATACAACAATAGTGCAGTTCCAGAAAGGAAGTAGGTAAGGTACAATTACAAAAGGTTTTTCATATCATTGAATAAACATTATTGGTTTTAGACCAATTATTTTTTGGCAACCCAAGCTTAACAAAGAAATCATATAATCAAATTTAAAATGGAAGTGAACTTGGGTTTCAAGAATCTCAAAAGTTCCCATTAACTTAATCATGACAGCTTGTACTTGTAATAATAACGTAATGTTTACTCACCTTATGTGTAACAACCCACATCTACCCTAGGAGTTTTCGTAACAAATTGTTTGAATTTAGGGTTATTGTGACAAAATGTTTGACTATATAAAAATTCATTTGTGATGTGATTTATAGGTATGTAGCATGTTAAATTAATTTTAATATGTCTAATATGAATTATTATTGTGAAATAAATTATTTAAATGAAGTACATTAGCATGAAATAATTTATTTTTCATAAAATGAATTTTCATGCAAAAATATGATTTTTAAGCATAAAATAATTTTATGAGCATTTTTAAAAATGTTTTTGAATAAATATTTTGGGGGGAATATTAATGAAAATAATAGGAAAAATATTTTATTTCTAATTACCTATAATCAACTTAAAATTAATTAAAAAGCCCAAATAACCAAAAGCCAATTACACCAAAACACTTCTAACCTAGCTCATTAAGGGTAAACTTGGAAATTGCACCCCAAACCCTAATATTTAATGTAAAATTCAGCCAGCCCTTCATTCCAACAGCCACCATTCTATTATTTCATGATTTTGGCAGAAAAATTCTCTCAAAAATAATCTATCTACCTGTGAACCCTCAAAATTGCACCCTTGGGATTCAGCCACAACTTGACACTTGTTAAGATTAGTGCACTATGCATACAGTGGTCCTGCTAGCTAGTTAGTGGGCAGAGGCTAAAGGGGCAATGCCCTTTGCGAGGTGTGGGGCAGCACCCTATTGAAAAATAAATTTCTTGAATCTTGGACCTTTAGTCAACCGTTTTTCAGTTATAAACCCATAGAATTAAACCAGACTCAAATCAGATCAGAAATGGACTAGAAACAACCAAAACAATATAGATTAGGTTGGACCAGTAGTTTTGGCGGTGTGCCAAGAGTGTCACCACCTTGGGCGGCATGCACGGCGTGCCGGCGTTAGGGCGGCATACCCTAAGTGCTAGCAACATGCCCAACATGCCACCATGTCGGCCGGCGAGTTACTGGTGCCACCGAAAGGTAGCTGCTTTATAAATAGAGCCTCCTTCAAGCTTATTTGGCATGATTTATGATATAGAAACTATCATATAGTACTCTACTGGTTTTGCTAAAATTTTCTTAGAAATTTGATACTAGAATCTGTCGTCTTAAATTTTCATTTATTACGCTATTTTTGCTAAGCTTTTGCTGTTTAAGGTCAACTTCTGGGTTCCAAATCTAAGGTGGAGCTTAGATCCAGAGCTAGACTTGTTCCATACCCTAAGTGCTAGCAGCATGCCCAACATGCCACCCTATCAGCCGGCGAGTTACTGATGCCACCGAAAGGTAGCTGCTTTATAAATAGAGCCTTCTTCAAGCTCATTTGGCATGATTTATGATATAGAAACTGTCATATAGTACTCTACTAGTTTTGCTGAAATTTTCTTGGAAATTTGAACTAGAATCTGTCGTCTTAAATTTTCATTTATTACACTATTTTTGCTAAGCTTTTGCTGTTCAAGGTCAACTTATTGGTTCCAAATCCAAGGTGGAGCTTAGATCCGGAGCTAGACTCATTCCATTCATTCAAAAATCAAGAAAAGAGAAGGTATAATCGCTTTCATTTCAAATCTAGAATCCCCTTTAGGTCTAAAATAGAAAAATCTAAAATTTATTAATTTAAAGATCAGAATTAAATTAATAAACTAAACTAATACTTTTTCCTAAACCCCTCATTCGTAAGAAGGAAGAACTGCGTGGGGTTTGATTCCTATTCAATAGGATATGCAAGCTGCCATTCTAAAAAGGTATAAACTCTAAAATCTTTTAATAACATTTTTTCCTTTTTACTTTGATTCATTTGTATTAATACTTTATTTCTAATTTTTTTGAGGAATGTGTGCTTTTCCTTGTACCCATAAGGGCTAGAGAAAAGATCCTCTTTATTTCATCCATTTTGATTTGTAATAATTAAGTAGGATTTATTCTTTACTTATTTATTTATAATTGTCATTTCATCTCACTTTATCATATATATTTATTTCATTCATCATTTTAATCCTATTCATGCATACATGAAAATTCCTTTTAAGAGTTATTTTGCAATTTTTAGCCAAACTGAAGAAAAACATATTTTCTCAATTGTGCAATTACCAAAACCTAATCCCCGACCCCTCTTTGGTCACTTACGGATTAGTACATTTTCCATGGGATAAATCAAATATTTTTGGAGTTAATCAAATTAGGTTTTTCTTTAATTTTCCCCATTAAAATAAATAAATTAAAGTGGCAACTCTCTTCCACAAACAACAAATTACAAAAATCAATTTTCTAAACTCACAGTGAGTTCCAATCATGGATTTTATCATGAAGAGCATTTTGATTCCTCTGTGGAACAGATCAATGCTTGAGCGAGGCCTCACACTATCAAAATTCACAAAATACTTTCAAACTCTGCATTTTTGGGACTATTTCATAAGTTTTTCCTTTCCTTTCAATTTGCTATTTGATTTTTATGAAACTAATCTTGGAAAATTTATGTTGAACTTAATATTTACTGATTTTTACTAATAAAATTTGGGCTAGGTAATTTCTTGAGAGAAAAATCAATTTTTCTACCAAAAGCACCAACCTCTCTACGTGATTTCTCCAAAGGTGAATCATGTAACTCAAAATTGAAATTTTCATACATAGACCATACCAAGAGGGGATATTTCTACATCATTGAATTCTAAACTGATTTTTGATATTTTTTGATGAAAAATATTGGATTAAATTATATTTTTACATATTACTATAATAACCAAAAAGTTTCAGAAAATAAGGAAATTCAAGGTTTTCGTGCTAAAACTTAGAAGTTATAAAATTCTATGATTTCTTAAACATAAGGCTGCCAATTTGTGTATGGGTGCATTCTAAACTGATATTTATTTTGTTTGGATGAAAAAGAATGACTTAAATAATGTGTTTGCATATTACTGTAATGAATAGAAAGCGCCAAAACTCATTATTTTCACCCTAAAACTTGAAACTTGTAATTTTCATGCATAATTATGATCAATGGCTGTCGATTCATACATGTGGATGTTCTAAACTGATATTTGTTGTGATTGAATGAAAAATAATGGTTTAAACCACCTATTTACATATTACTATAATGACAAAAAAATACCAAAAATAAGAAAACTCGTGATTTTTCATCCTAGAAACTAAAGTTAGAAATTTTCATGCATATGGATTTATATATGAGCTTATTCCTATTTCATTGTGTTCTAAAATGATTTTTGTTTTGATTACATGAAAAATCTTGGTTCAAACCATGTTTTTACATATTACTATAATAGACGGAAAATGCGAAAAGTAAGAAAAATTCAGTTTTTCCCTTGATGATGTATTCAGCCTACGATGGAATTTTTATCCCAATGTCTATAAATTTTATGTGATGTATTTTGTTAATTATTGATATGTATGTATGAATGATAAATGGTTAAATTACATGTTGATTAAAGGAATTACCCTAAACAAGCCTAGATGCAATTTGGTATACTTAAGGTATCTTAACCTTATGTTGTGATTAATATGTGAATGTGATTGGATAATATGGAAGTAGGTTGTATGATGAGTTAATAATGAATTAATGATCTTGAATCTATGAATAGATTGATTGAAGGAATTGGTCATAAGAGATAATCATGATGCTTGAAAGGTTATTTGTTAAGTAGACATATGTCAAAGTGTTAAGTGTACTAAAATGATTGTTAAAGTGAATTTATATTAAGGTAATGATATTATGTTGACCTTAGAAAGGTACTGGCATGATTATAATGTGTTTTCATATGGGCCTATAAAGGCTAAGTGTACAAGACTTTTAAAGTCAACATGTGATGTGCAAGTAATGAGTGTACTTCTATGTGCAACCCTAAGTATATGTGAATGTTACATGTGCATGGGGTAGTTATAGGATATGATAGCATCATAATTAAATAAATACTAAGTATTGAATTAAATATTATGTTAGAGCTTGAGGAGTTTTAGAGGTTCAAAAGGGCTACTTTTACTAGGAGCGAAGAAACCACAAGGTGAGTAAATATTGTATTCATGCAACAAGTGTGAGTAAACATTATTTTTCAAGTTACAAGTGTAAGCTATCATGTTTTATAAACCTTTGATATCTTAAAACCCAAGTTCTTTTCTATTTTAATGATTCTTTGTACACTTGGGTTGCCAAAGGGCAATTGGTCCAAAATAATGTTTTATTATCCAGTGATACTACCTTTGCGATTATTGCC
Organism: Reutealis trisperma; assembly: GCA_947687605.1. Classification (NCBI taxonomy): domain Eukaryota; kingdom Viridiplantae; phylum Streptophyta; class Magnoliopsida; order Malpighiales; family Euphorbiaceae; genus Reutealis; species Reutealis trisperma. The sequence continues at coordinate 1,363,820 of CANTUT010000059.1, forward strand.
CTAACTTATATTTTTCTAGAACTATACTATTGTTCATCTTTTGCTAAATAAGCTAAACTTTTATTGCTATTATGTTACATGTGATTGCATCCTTCAATGCTATTGTTACCTTTATATGTTACATATTATGTTATGAGTTATGTGTGAACATGGCAGCAGCCTTCACTTTACATGTTATCAATTATGTGTGAACATGGCAGCAACCTTCACCTTATATGTTATGAGTTATATGTAGACAAGGCAGCCGCCTTCACTCTATATTATGTTATGAGTGGACAAAGTAGCAGCCTTCACTCTATATTCTATTATGAGTGGACAAGGCAACAGCTTTCACTCTATATTATGTTACGAGCGTACAAAGCAGTAGCCTCCACTCTATATGTATTATGAGTTATAAGTTGATTTCTATAAACATTGTTAAATTACAAGCTATGAACTGTGAATCATAAATTTTGAAAGATGAGCTATAAAATCTTCTAAGGGATATATGTTATTGTATAAGTTGTGTTGTATACTTATTGAAATGATCTATCTCACTCCTTTTTCCTCATGTGGTTCCAGGTGAACAGTACGAGGAGGCAAGGTAATCACACAAGCTGCCTACTCCATTTAGGAAATTCCCTTATCAAAGTTATAATAATACCATGTTATAATAAGTCATTAAATGCTCCAGAGTTGTTATGGGAACTTTACTTTAAGATATTATATTAGAGAATTTACTTGGAGTCTTATTATTGTTTTCCTATGAATTGTAATAAAGTATATTTTTAGCTTCCACAACTTAAAGTTTTTCCTTTATAAAAGGTTTTATTAAGTTAATGTATGAGATTTGGTATGATCCTAGGCAATTTTTGCATATGTATGAGTGGGTTTTATAGGCGTGGGTAACCTTATGTCTCCCCATGTTCTAGGACCATCATATCTTTAAAGTTGGGATGTGACATTATGGTTCCTTCGCTCCTAGAACTCGTGGTCCTTAAACCTCTAAAACTTCTTAAGCTCTAATATAATATTTAATTCAATACTTAGTATATATTTAATCATTATGCTATCCTATCCCATAAGTATCCCATGCACATATAACATTCGCATACACTTAGAGTTGCACATGGATGTGCACTTATCACTTGCACAAAACATGTTCACTTTAAAAGTCTTGCCCATTTGGCCTTCATAGACTCCCAAGAAAACACATTAATTCATACCAATACTTCTCTCAAGTCAAACACTATATCATAATCTTAATATTAATTCGTTTTAACAATCATCTCAGTACACTTAACACTTCCATACTTGTCAACTTATTAATAGCCTTCCAAGTGTCATGCCTATCTCTTATGACCAATTCATTCAATCAATCTCTTCATCAATTCAAGATCATTAATTCATTATTAACTCATCATAAAACCTATTTCCTTATTACCCAATCACATTCATATTCTAATCACAACATAAGGTTAAGATACCTTAAGTGTACCAAATTGCCTTTAACATTGCCTTTAACATTGTCTAGAGTCATTCCTTCAACCAACATGTAATTTAACCATTTATCATTCATACATACATATCAATAATCATTAAAATACATTGCATAAAAATTATAGACATTGAGATAAAAATTCCAACAATGGCCGAATGCACTAACAAAAGAAAATCTAAATTTTTCTTACTTTTCGCACTTTTTGTCTATTACATTAATATGCATAAACATGGTTTGGACCAAGATTTTTCATATAATCAAAACAAAAATCTTTTTAGAACATGAACATGTAGGATTCATCACCTATATAGATTCATATGTAAGAAGATTTTCTAACTTTATGTGTTAGGGTGAAAATCATGAATCTTTCTTATTTCTGATACGTTCCAGTCATTACAGTAATATGTAAACACGTGATTTAAATCATTATTTTTCATTCAATCATAACAAGTATCAATTTAGAATTCATAACACACAAATTGGCTGCCATACTTGCATGTACACATGAAATTTTCTAACCTTTAAGTTTTAAGACAAAAACTATGAATTTTCTTGTTTTTTGAAACATTTTATTCATTACAATAATATGCATAAATATGATTTAATTCTATAATTTTCATCTAAAAACATCAAAAATCTATTTAGAACACAAGCATGTAAAAATTGACACCCCCCCCCCCCTATTGAGTTTACGCATGAAATTTTCAATTTTGAGTTATAGGATTCACCTTTGGAGAAATCGCGTAGAGAGGTTAGTGTTTTCGGTAGAAAAATCATTTTCTCTTCCAAAAACTCACCTAGGCTGAATGTAATCAATAAAAATCAATAAATATTTAGTTTAAAATAATTTTCTCTTGATTGGTTTCATAGGAACCAAATAATAAATTGAAAGAAAAGAAAAACTTACGAATATGGTCAAAAAATCGCAAGGTTTGAAGGTATTTTGTGAATTTTGGTAGAGAGAATAATTTTGAGAGAATTTTTCTATCAACATAATGAAATAATAGAATGATGGCTGCTAGAAGCTAGGGCTGGCTGAATTTTTTTGTTAAATATATAGAGTTTTGGGCAATTTCCAAGATTACCCTTAATGAGCTAGGTTAGGAATATTTTGGTATAGTGGGCTTTTAGGTATTTAGGCTTTTTAATTAATCTTGGGGCTAATTGTAGGTAATTAAAAATAAAATATTTTTCTTATTATTTTCTTTAAAATTTTCTCCAAAACATTTATTTAAAAATTATTTTAAAATACTCAAAAAATTATTTTATGCTTAAAAATCGCCCTTTTGCATGAAAATTCATTTTATGTAAAATAAATTATTCTATGCTAATGCATTTCATATAAATTATTTAGTTCACAATAATAACCCCTATTATGCATATTAAAACTAATTTAACATGCCACATACTTATCAATCACATAGCCCATAAATTTTCATAAAAGCACGTACTTAGTCTTAATAGTTCTATCTCAAGCAAATTGTTACAAAAATTCCTAAGGTGGTTGTAGGTTGTTATATTCTACCCCCTTTAAAAGAAATTCACAAAAATTCTAATTTTAGAGATATAATGGTCCTAAAATATAGGGAGACATAAGGTTACCCACGCCTATAAAACCCACTTGTATTCATACAAATCATGCCTAGGATCATACCAAACCCTATGTACTAACTTAAATATCCAATAATATAGGAAAATTCAATATGTAGAAGAATAGTTTAATAAAATACTTTGAAATATCTTATAAGGGAATTGACATTTAAAGTATTAAAATAAATCATCAATGATTAATATTCCAAGATAAACTCTTGGAGTGTCTATGAGTAACTCTTCATAACATAGTATAATTAAAGACCTAGACAAGAAATCTCCCAAGCAAAGTAGAATGTTTGAGCCATCACCTTGCCTCCTCATATTACTCACCTGGAACCATGCAAGAGGAAGGGGTGAGATAGATGATCTCAATGAGTAAACAATATAGCATAAACGATATCATACATCCCATTTTTAAAGAAAACCCATTGTGTATAACACATAGTTCATGATTTACAAATCATGGTAACACAGTTTCAATTTAGCAAGATTTTCATTTTAGTAGGTTCGCAAAGATCACACTTATAACACTTATTACCCAATAAGAGTAAATGACTATGCTAGCTCATTTACTCAAAGGAGAAGTGGCTTCATACCAAAATTCCAACTCCTAACCCAATAACTTATAAAGTCATGAAACTGATCAGGCTCCATGGCTAGAACCATCCCTTCTAGTTGAGGTGGACACACTACCCCTATCCATCGATTTAAGATTATGTGCATAAGTTCTGATGATTACCCGTATTGGCACGAGGATTTCTGCATAAAGAGTTAAAGGTACCATAGCTAGAGCTAATGATATTCACATATAACAATAGCGCTTAAGGCAATAATAACATGTACCACAATAACCATAGCAGTTTAACTTTTTGAACAAAAGATACAATAATAGTGTAGTTCCACGAGAAGTAGGTAAGGTACAATTACAAAAGTTTTTTCATATCATTGAATAAACATCATTAGTTTTAGACCAATTATCCTTTGGCAACCCAAGCTTAACAAATAAATCACATAATCAAATTTAAAATGGAAGTGAACTTAGGTTTCAGGAATCTCAAAGGTTCCCATTAACTTAATTATGATAGCTTGTAATTGTAACAATAGCATAACATTTACTCACCTTGCGGTTCCTTCGCTCGTACTACTCACAGCCCTTTAACCTCTAAAACTCCTCAAGCTCTAATATAATATTTAATTTAATACTTAATATATATTTAATCATCATGCTATCCTATCCCATAAGTATCCCATGCACATATAACATTCGCATACACTTAGAGTTACATATGGATGTGCACTTATCACTTGCACAAAACATGTTCACTTTAAAAGTCTTGCCCATTTGGCCTTCATAGACTCCCAAGAAAACACATTAATTCATACCAATACTTCTCTCAAGTCAAACACTATATCATAATCTTAATATTAATTCGTTTTAACAATCATCTCAGTACACTTAACACTTCCATACTTGTCAACTTATTAATAGCCTTCCAAGTGTCATGCCTATCTCTTATGACCAATTCATTCAATCAATCTCTTCATCAATTCAAGATCATTAATTCATTATTAACTCATCATAAAACCTATTTCCTTATTACCCAATCACATTCATATTTTTATCACAACATAAGGTTAAGATACCTTAAGTATACCAAATTGCCTCTAGCATTGTCTAGAGTCATTCCTTCAACCAACATGCAATTTAACCATTTATTATTCATAAATACATATCAATAATCATTCAAATACATTGCATAAAAATTATAGCCATTGGGATAAAAATCCCAACAATAGCTGAATGCACTAACAAAATAAAACCTGAATTTTTCTTACTTTGCGCACTTTCCGTCTATTACAGTAATAAGCAAAAACATGGTTTGGACCAAGATTTTTCATGTAATCAAAACAAAAATCTTTTTAAAACATGAACATGTAGGATTTGGCACCTATATAGATTCATATGTATGAAGATTTTCTAACTTTAGGTGTTAGGGTGAAAATCATGATTCTTTCTTATTTCTGATACTTTCCAGTCATTACAGTAATATATAAACACATCATTTAAACCATTATTTTTCATTCAACCATAACAAGTATCAGTTTAGAATTCATATACATAGAAATTGGCAGCCATACTTGCATGTACACATGAAATTTTCTAACCTTTAAGTTCTATGACAAAAACTATGAATTTTCTTATTTTCTGAAACTTTTAGTCATTACAGTAATATGCATAAATATGATTTAATTCGATATTTTTCATCTAAACACATCAAAAATCTATTTAGAACACAAGCATGTAAAAATTGACACCCCCCCCCCCCTTGAGTCTATGCATGAAATTTTCAATTTTGAGTTATAGGATTTATCTTTGGAGAAATCACATAAAGAGGTTGGTATATTTAGTAGAAAAATCATTTTCTCTTCCAAAAACTGACTTAGGCCAAATTTAATCAATAAATATTTAGTTCAAAACAATTTTCTCTTGATTGGTTTCATAGGAATCACATAATAAATTGGAAGGAGAGAAAAACTTACGAATACAGTCAAGAAATCGCAACGTTTGAAGGTATTTTATGAATTTCGGTAGAGAGAATAGTTTTGAGAGAATTTTTCCATCAAAATAGTGAAATAACATAATGGTAGCTACTAGAAGCTAGGGCTAGCTGAATTTTCTTATTAAATATATAGGATTTTGGGCAATTTCCTATATTACCCTTAATGAGCTAGGTTATGAGTGTTTTGGTGTAGTGGGCTTTAGGGTATGTAGGCTTTTTAATTAATTTTAGGGTTGATTATAGGTAATTAAAAATAAAATATTTTTCTTGTTATTTTCTTTAAAATTTTCCCCAAAACATTTATTTAAAAATTATTTTAAAATACTCACAAAATTATTTTATGCTTAAAAATTGCCCTTTTACATGAAAATTTATTTTATGTAAAATAAATTATTCTATCCTAATGCACTTCATATAAATTATTTATTTCACAATAATAACCCATATTATGCATATTAAAATTAATTTAACATGCCACATACTCATCAATCATACAACACATAAATTTCCATAAAAGCACATACTTAGTCTCAATAGTTCTATGTCAAGCAAATTGTCACGAAAATTTCTAGGGTGGTTGTAGGTTATTACACACATATATCATTTACATACACTTGGAGTTGCACTAAGAAGTGTACTAATCACTTGCACATAACATGTTAACTTTTAAGTCTTACATACTTTGCCTTCTTAAGCTCACATGAAATCGCATAATAACTCATACCAATACTTTTCTAAAGCCAAACACAATAAATTATGATCTTAATATCAATTCAATTCAACTTCCAACTTGGTACACTTAATACTTTCCATATATATCAACTTAACAAGTAAACCTTAAAAGAGTCTTACTTGTCTCCTTTGAGCAAATCATACAATCAATCTCATAGTCAATTTGAAATCATTAATTCATAATTAACACATCATAAAGCCTAATTCACATGTCACTTAATCATGTACACATATTAATCGAACATAATAATTAGAGTTCGAAAATCCTAGGTAGGCCAAAACACTTTAGGTGTTCCTATAGCTACTTCTTCAACCAACATGCAATAAAATCATATATCATTATATATACATATTAACAACCATTAAAATGTATCATACAAAAATTATAAGCCTTAGGATCAAAATCCCAAGGTAGGCTGAAACCACATAACTATGAAAACTATGGATTTTCTTGCTTTTCATACTTTACGATCATTACAATAATATGCAAACGCATGATTTAAACCAACATTTTTCATGTAAACATAACAAAAATCAATTTAGAACATAAAAATGTAGAAATTTCCCCCCTATGATCATATACATGAAAATTCTAACTTTTAAGTTTTAGGGTTCACCTTTAATGGATTTATGAAGAAAGAGTTATGTTTACTGTTGGAAATTAGTGTCTCATTCAAAAAACAACCTAGGCCAAATTTAACAAGAAAAAAAAAGTAAATATAAGCCTCCATATGGATTACTCATGATTAGTTTCATAAAAAACAAATTGTAGCTTGAAAGAAAAGAAAAACTTATGAAGACAATCACAAAATTGCAAGGTTTAGAGGCGCATTTGTGAATTTCGGTTGATAGAGAATTTTTGAGAGAAAATTATATAAAAATCAAATGGAAAAATAGAACAGAGGCTGCCATAATAAGGGGGAGGCTGAATATTAGGTTTATTTTAGGATTTTGGGCAAAATAACAAGTTTATCATTAATGAGCTAGGTTAAGAGTGTTTTGGTGTATTGGGCTTTTGGTGAGTTCAGCCTTTAATCTAATTTATAGGCTGATTATAAATAATTAAAAATAAAATATTTTGCTTCTTATTTTCATTAAAATTCCCCCAAAAATATTTAATTTAAAATATTTTAAAAATGCTCATAAAAATTATTTTATGCTTAAAAATCGCTTTATGCATGAAAATTCACTTTGTATGTAATAAATCATTTTATGCTTTTGCACTTCACATATATCACCTATTTCATATCTAAATTCATATTATGCATACTAGAACTAATCTAGCTTGCCACTTACTCATCAATCATGTAACACATGAATTTTCATGAAAGCACATTGCAACACCCGAGGTTTCTTAATAGTAACGATGATGTTACAACGTCTATATACTATGCTATTTAGGGCCTTAAGAACCATAACAGTATTAAAAGAAGTGAAAGTTAAATCAAGTTGAATTTAATGTGACTATGCTAATAAGTTAGTTGAGATACAAATCTAAAGTATTAGTGATTGGGCTTTGACATCTCCTAAGATATTGGGAGATGATGATAGTAATATGAAAGTTTGATTTCAATCAAAGTTACAAGGGTATACCGAAAGTCAAACCTAGTTTGATCTAGTGGGCTTATAGGATATACATATTTGATCAATCCTAATAGAATAGTGAAAGAAAACCAGTTGGCATTGTTGTATTATCAATGGGAATGTTGCCTAAATTGGAGTGTCAAAAATTAGATACCTAAAGACAAGTTGTGCCATTGATAAAAGGGAAGGGACTCAGCCATGGCTAGCCACATGGCTGGGATTCTAGCCATGTGATAAGGGCATATAAGAATTTATCCAGTAGCTTCACACAGGTGGAGACACGATTGAGGTTTCACTCGTGGGAAGTCTACCAGCAAGCCAAAGAATTATATAAAATATGAAGCTTATGAGCAAGGTCGATTGGTCAAAATAAAAGACAAAAGATGTTGTAGAGAATGAATTGTAAGCTTTTGATTAGCTTGCCAGCAAAGTTGACTAAATAAAATCCCAAACCAAGTTGAATTCTTATTCTTCTTACATGTGATTCTAGAGCTTTCCATTGGACACCTCACCATCTAAGGATAATCATCACCATTATGGAGGCAATTATAGCCATCCATCTTGATTAATTATCCATCTTGATCAAATGTTAGCCATTGGATTTAACTTAATAAATCCTTACCATCCAACTTAACATCTATATAAGCAAAATTATGTTAGAGAAATTCATTTTTAGCCACTTTCTCTACACAAAATCCTCCACCCTCTCTCTACAATTCTCTCTATCTCTCTTGCAACAAGAACTTTGGAAAATCAAAGCTAATCAAGGTAAGGGATTATGTTTATTCTTTCTTTTTTTTTTTATGTTTTAAAGTTGATTTTAGTGACTAGGTTGCTTGAGAAATCTTTTGTGCACCTTATATGGGGATTCGGCCATGTTGGTGTATGACTATAGAATTATTCTAAATTATGATTGATTACATCTATGGGTGCTTTAGATGAAGAATAATGAATTAGAAGTATTAAAGTGAACCTTGGAAGCTTGGGTTAAGATTTGAACATCTTAAGGGAACTCAAACTTTTTGTGCTAGATATTGACAATTGAATGATTATATGGGTTTTATGTTATGCTAATTACATAGTTCTATGATCAATTTGGAGATTTGATGAAGAGTTAATAGCTTTCCCAAATTCTAGGTTTATGGGAAAATTAGAGATTTTAAGTATTGAATTTGAATTCATAAAAGTAAAGGGAAAATCAAGCTTAAGAATGGAATTAGATGATTTGTATAATGTTAGTTTTTAAATCCAATTGACAGAAGTGACTTTCCTCAAAATTAATGAACTAGATCTATTTATGGAATTTAATTGTAGAAGTAGAGTAGATTCTATTGAACATTAGAATTTGTTTGTATTGTTGCACTCAAAGTTAAAATGTGAGATTTAGAGGAAAGGAATTATCCTTCCTACAATGAATTGCCTTGGCCATTTAAAGAATGACTAAGAAAAATGTTAAGATTAGTAATAGGTATATGTGTAGTATATCTTGACTTTAATAGTGATTGATGTACAATTGAATTGCAAATGTGTAGAGTCTAAAGGCAAGAGCAAGGATGTTGTCATAAGTGTGAAGAGCACTACTAGCCTCAAGAGTCAAGTGTAATAGGAGCAAAGGAGTCCAAGGTGAGTACTTAATAATATATCATAACTTGTACTATATGTCTTTATTGTTCAAACCATGATCATTGAAACATTCCAATGCCTTGATGAGCTTGAATTACCTATTAAACAATGAGCCTTTAAATTGATGCTTCTTGATGATAATTGATTATTGTGAACCTAGCATGTTGAATTTGTGATGTGTTTATGGGATTCCTCAATTTGCACCTTATACAAATTGTCCCATTGGAAACCTATTGATAAGCAAAAACCTCTTTTTAATATTGGGAAAGACACCAAACCTTGTGCACTTGGTAAAGCTTGTGGGTAGGGTAAGAGTACCCAACCTCTGTCAGTGCGGAATGCCTAATCATAAGACCTAATCAATCTTACGTAACGTGATACTTATGAGTGAGCAAGGCTTAGGCCACCACTCTTGAATTTATATACGTGGGTAGCATCTTGCTTCCATGAGTGGGTTATTTCTGCTAATGATATTGTTTCCAACTTAAATGAGAAATTGAACCTAATGATAACATTGATTGAAACTGTTCCATTTCTACAAAGAGCCTTTTTGCTGTTAATTCTTGTACTCACTATGCATTTATGTATATGTGTATGTATTTTGTATTATTATGTGCTCATTGAGTCTTATCTCATTCTCTAGTGGTTTCAATTTCTCAAGCATGATCGATAAGTCAATAAGATGAACTCCAATCCATATTCTTCTGCTTGGAAATCGTTCGGTAAATTACAAGTGTCATGATTCTCAATTTTTGAAGACCACTATTTAGAGCTCCATGGTAGTTAGAGGTTTAGTATTAGAATGTTACTGGTTACATGTATTGTAAAAATTGTTGTATTATTATTATGAAATGTATGAATAATGTATATTGAATTACTAATATGGAATGAAATCCTAGAAATCTTATAAGTTATGATTATGAGTGGTCTTATAAGTTAGTTAAGAAATGGTAAACGAGTAATAGGTAATAAGGAAAGGGTATCAGGTTATGATCTTAGGGTAAGGTATAATATGATAATTGAATGAGGTTGTAGGTTAAGTGGGTTCTACGGGTTTAAATGACCTTATGTCTCCCTATGCCCTAGGACCGTCACGGCTCTAAAGGCGAGTTGTGACACACATGCTTTGTCATAGTAGTTTGCAATCAAGCAATTTTGTCACAAAACTCATACCTCAAGTATAGGTTGTTACATTCTCCCCCCTTAAAAGAAATTCATCCTGGAATTTAGGCACTTACTTAGATGCTCTCAAAAAGTTGAGGATGCTTCTGCCACATCTCTTCCTCGGCTTCCCAGGTACATTCGTCTATTCCATGATTTGGCCATTGGACATTGATCATAGGTATCTCCTTATTTCTTAATCTTTTTACTTACTGATCCAATATGGCTATTGGTAACTCTTCATAAGACAATTGCTCATCTATTGTAATATCTAAAGGTGAAAGAACATGGGATGGATCCAATACATATTTCCTCAATGTCGAGATGTGAAATATCAAGTGCACATGTGTCATGGTTGGGGGTAGGGCAAGTCTATAAGAAACTTCCCCAACCTTATCCAAGATCTCGAAAGGACTAATGAAACGAGGTGATAGCTTTCCTTTCTTACCGAACCTCATGACACCTTTCATTAGGGAAACCTTCAAGAAAATGTGATCTCCCAAGGCAAAATGAATGTCCTTTCTCTTAGGATCCTCATAGCTCTTTTATCGATTAAAGGCCATTTTCAATTGATCTTGTATCAATGGTACCTTTTCAATAGTCTCCTTCAGCAATTTTGGGATCTCTATATATTTGTCTTTCAGTTCAACCCAACAAACTGGAGAATGACATTTCCTTCCATACAAGGCTTCGTATGGTGCCAAGCCAATGGATGAATGGTAATTGTTATTGTAGGCGAACTCAATCAAAGGTAGGTACTTATCCCAACAACCACCAAAATCTAGGACACACATTCTTAACATGCCTTTTAATGTCTATATTGTCCTTTTGGACTATCCATCCGTCTGAGGGTGAAATGCAGTACTGAACTCCAACTATGTTCCCAATGCTTCTAGCAACTTTTGCTAGAACCTTGAGGTAACTGAGTGCCTTGATCCAAGATGATGGACATCGATACCCTATACAGTTTTATTATCTTGTCGATATATAATTGTGCATATTGGGCTACAAATATATGGTCTTAACTTTTAGAAAATGAAGTGACTTTATTAGTTAGTCTACTATGACTTATGCAGAGTCATAACCTTTAGAGGTTCTAGGTAAACCAACTATGAAGTCCATTGTGATATGCTTCCACTTCCATTCAGGTAGTTTAATCTCTTATAGCAGTCTAGAGGATCATTGGTGTTTATACTTGACTTGTTAACAAGTTAGGCAAGATGCCACAAACTTATCCACGTCCTTCTTCAATCTAGGCCACCAATAACTTACTCTTACATCATGGTACATTTTGGTAGTTTCAAGATGAGCATAGTAGGGTGTTTGATGTAATTCTTTCAATATCTTCTCCCTTAGTCCATTCACATCAGGTACACAACCCTCTTCCCATACTTCAGAATCCCATCAACTGTTTCAAACTCATGGTTATTTCCTTTCTCAGTATCATCCCTTAGTTTAGCCAAGTGCAGAACCTTATCTTGTGAAGTCTTTATCTCATCCAATAACTTTGACTTCACTTGAAAATGTGCCACTAGCACTTGCGATTCTTTAACCACCAGCCTCAAGCCCTGGCTAAGTAATCCTCTTAACTCCTTTATGATAGGCCTTTTGTGCACAGCCACATGGGCTAGGCTTCCCATCAATTTTTCACTTAAAGCATCAACCACAATGTTTGCCTTTATGGGATGGTAGAGAATTTGGTAGTCATAGTCCTTAAGCAAATCAATCCATCTCCTCTGCCTTAAGTTGAGGTATTGTCACATCCTAACTTTAGAGACATGATGAACCTAGAACATAGGGAGACATAAGGTCACCCACACCCATAGAACTCACTTATACATATACAATTCTTGCCTAGGATCATACCAAACCCCATGCACTAACTTAAATATCTAGTAATATAATAAACCTTAATATGTAAAAGAATAGTTTAGTAAAACACTTGGAAAACATCTAATAAGAAAATAACATTTAAAGTTTTAAGACAAATTCATCAATAATTAATATCCCAAAATAAACTCTCAGAGCATTTACGAATATCTCTTCATAACATAGTATTACTAAAGTCTTTGACAAGGAATCCCTAAGCAAAGTAGAATGCTTGAGCCATCACCTTGCCTCCTCATATTACTTGCCTAGAACTGCACAAGAAAATGGGGTGAGATAGATGATCTCAATGAGTAAACAATATAGCATAAATGATGTTATATATCCCATTGTAAAGGAAAGCCCATTACATATAACACATAGTTCATGATTTACAAATCATTGTTTCACAATTTTCAATTTAGCAAGATTATCACTTTAGCAAGTTTGTAGAAATCACACTTAAAACACTTATTACCCAATCAAAGTAAATAGCTATACTAACTCATTCACTCAAGGAAGAGGTGGCCTCATACCAAATTCCAACTCCCAACCCATTACTTATAAAGTCATGAAACTTATCAGGCTCCACAGCTAGAACCACCCCTTCTAGCTAAGGTGGATACACAACCCCTATCCATTGAGTTAAGATCATGTGCACAGGTTTCAATGATTACCCACATCGGCATGAGGACTTCTACATAAAGGGCTATAGGTACTATAGCTAGAACTAATGGTAATCACAAATAACAATATCCCATAAAGTAATAATAACAAGTATCCCAATAGCAATAGTACTTTAACTTTTGAATAAAAGATATAATGATAGTGTAGTTCCAGAAAGAATATAAGTTAGTGTAATAATCACAAAGGTATTATCCTTGGATAGTTAAAAATGGTTTTGGACCAAATGTCCTTTGGCAACCCAAGCTTAACAAAGAAATCACATAGTCAACTTTAAAATGGAACTGAACTTGGGTTTCAAGAATCTCAAAGGTTCCTATAACATAATCATGATAACTTGAACTTGTAACAATAGCATAATATTTACTCACTTTGTGGTTCCTTCACTCCTAATACACGTAGCCTTTGGACTTCTAAGACTCCTCGAGCTCTATCATAATATTTAATTCAATACTTAGTATTTATTTAGTCATGATGCTATCCTATCCCATAATTGCCCTATGCACATATAACATTCACATACACTTAAAGTTGCACATATAAGTGCACTCATCACTTGTACATAGCATGTTGACTTTAAAAGACTTTAAAAGTCTTGCCCATTTAGCCTTCATAAGCTCATATGAAAACATATTATAATTCATACCAAAACTTTTCTTAAGTCAAACACAATGTCATAATCTTAATATCAATTCACTTTAACAATCATCTTAGCACACTTAACACTTCCATCATGTCAACTTATCAATAGCCTTTCAAATGTTATGTCTATCTCTTATGCCCAATTCATTCAATCAATCTCTTTATCAATTCAAGGTCATTAATTTATTATTGATTCATCATAAACCTATTTCCATATTACCCAATCACATTCACATTCTAATCATAACATAAGGTTAAGATACCTTAAGTATACCAAAGTGTCTCTAGGCTTATCTAGTGTCTTCCCTTCAACCAACATGCAATTTAACCATTTATCATACATAAATACATGTCAATAATCATTAAAACATATCACATAAAAATTATAAACATTGGGATAAAAATCCCTTGGTAGGCCGAATACCCTATTAAGAGAAAAACTGAATTTTTTCTTACTTTTCGCACTTTCCGTCTATTACAGTAATATGTAAAAACATGGTTTGAATCAATAGTTTTCATATAAACACAAAAAAAATCATTTTAGAATATTAATCTACATGAGCTGGCAGCAATAGGTATGTCTCATACATGAAAATTCAAATTTTGGGTTTTAGGATGCAAAACCATGAGTTTTCTTATTTTCGGTATTTTCTAGTCATTACAGTAATATGTACATAGATGGTTTAAACCATTATTTTTTATTCAATCACAGAAAATATCAATTTAGAACATCCTCATGTATGAATTGGCACCCTTTGATCATAATTTATGTATGAAAATTCCAAGTTTGGTGAAAATCATAAGTTTTCATGCTTTCTGCACTTTTCGTTCATTACAATAATATATAACCACATGATTTAAATCATTATTTTTTATGTAAACAAAACAAATATCAGTTTAGAATATTAAATATCACAAATTGACAGCCATTAAGTTGTCAAATCATAGAATTTTCTAACTTCTAAGTTCTAGCACAAAAACATTGAATTTCCATATTTTCTGAAATTTTTTGGTCATTATAGTAATATGCATAAATATAATTTAATCTAATATTTTTTATCAAAACACATCAAAAATTATTTTAAAATTCAGTGATGCAGAAATCACCCCCTTGGTATGGTCTATTCATAAAAATTTCAATTTTGAGTTACAAGATTCACCTCTAGAGGAATCGCATAGAGAGATTAGTGCATTCGGTAGAAAAATTAATTTTTCTCTCAAAAAATCACCTAGCCCAAATTTTATTAATAAAAATAAATAAATATTTAGTTCAAAATAATTTTTCCAAGATTAGTTTCATAAAAATCAAATAGCAAATTGAAAGGGAAAGAAAAACTTACGAAACGATCGCGAAATCGCAAAGTTGAAAGTGTTTTCTAGAGAGAAATATTTTGAGAGAATTTTTCTATCAAAATATTGAAAAACAAAATGTTGGCTACTGAAAATCAAGGGCTGGCCGAAATTCTCATTATATATTAGGGTTTGGGGTGAAATTTCCAAATTTACCCTTAATGAGCTAGGTTAGGAGTGTTTAAGTGTAGTGGGTTTCGGGTATTTGAGCTTTTATTTAATTTTGGGGCTGATTATAAGTAATTAAAAATAAAATTTTTTTTCTTATTATTTCCATTAAAATTTCCCCTAAAACATTTATTTAAAAATTATTTTAAAATACTCATAAAATTATTTTATGCTTAAAAATTGACTTTTTGCATGAAAATTCATTTTATGAAAAATAAATTATTTTATGCCAACGTACTTCATGTAAATTATTTATTTCACAATAATAACTCATATTAGGCATATTAAAATTAAAATTAATTTAACATGCCACATACTCATAAATCACATAGCACATGATTTTTCATAAAATCACATATTTTGTCACAACAACTCTAACTTCAAGCAATTTATCACAAAAACTCTTAGAGTAGATGGGGGTTATTATAGGTATCTTTGGCTAAAGATATACTGAAGACTTTTATGATCCATATAGATCTCACACTTTGTTCCATACATGTAGTGTCCCCAGATCTTTAAAGTGAACACTACCACAGCCAATTCCAAATCATGATTAGGGTAATTCACTTCATGCTTCTTAAGTTGCCATGACGCATAGGCAATAAGCTTACCATTTTATATCAGGATGCATCCAGGCCCTATTCTTGAGGCATCGCAGTAGACAGTGAACCCTTCTTCACCTTCTGGTACAGCCAGTATCGGAGCTAATGTCAAGCACTTATTGAGCTTTTGGAAACTCTCTTCATAGGATTCTTCCCAATTAAACTTAACTTGTTTCCTAGTCAACTTGGTCAATAGTGATGCTATCTTAGAGAAGTCCTATAAAAATCTGCGATAATAGCCGGCCATACCCAAGAAACTCTAAACTTTAGAAACTGTTATGGGTCATGGCCAATTGGCTATTGCTTCAAATTTTTTAGGATCAACTTGAATTGCTTCTTTACTTACTACATGCTTAAGAAAATTGATAGACTCTATCCAAAACTCATACTTAGATAACTTACCGTAAAGTTGGTGATCACGTAGCGTTTGCAACACGATCCTCATATGCTCTTTATGTTCCTCTTTACTCTTAGGGTAAATCAAGATGTCATCCATGAAAATGATCATTAACTAATTGAGAAATGGCTTGAACACTTGATTTATCAAGTCCATGAAAGCAGCTAGAGTATTCATCAAACCAAACGGTAGAACTATGAACTTATAGTGACCGTATCTTGTATAAAAAGTAGTCTTATAGATGTCTTCTCTATGGATCTTTAGCTGATGATAACCAGACCTTAAGTCAATCTTAGAAAAGTAACTATCTCCTTGTAGTTGATCAAATAGATCATTTATCCTTAGTAAAGGATACTTGTTCTTTACAGTGACCTTATTTAGTTAACGATAATCGTTGCACATCTAGAATGAGCTGTCTTTCTTTTTCATGAATAGCACTGGAGTGCCCCATAGCGAGCTACTCAGTCTGATGAAACCTTTATTGAGTAGATCATGCAGTTTTGTCTTTAATTCATTTTGATATGTGTGGTCCTATGAATATGAGCGCTAAGCATAAAGCTTTTTATTTCATCACATTTATTGATGACTTCACTCTATTTAGTTGTATCTACTTGATTTCTCACAAATCTGAAGCATTGAGTTGTTTTAGAAATTATATAAACTTAGTTGAAAATCAATTAGATAGAAAAATAAAAGCACTTAGAACCGATCGAGGCCAAGAATATCTTTGATTAGTTTAGAAAATTATGTGATGAAAATGGAACACAACATTAGTTGAGTATTCCCACAACTCCACAATGAAACAATGTTGCGGAAAAGAGAAATAAAATGCTTCTTGAGATAGTTAGGCCCATGATGGCACAAGCCCACTTGCCTCTCTCCTTTTAGGGAGATGCAATGTTAACTGCCATATGTATACTTAATCAAGTGCCTACAAAGTTAGTTGCACCACTCTATATGAGTTATAGACTAGTAGAAAATCCGAACTGAGTGTTGTAAAACCTTGGTGATATGCCGCTTATATATATATATGATTCCTCCTATATATATGGAAAACTAGGACTAAGAGGAAAGAAAAGTATCTTTATAAGGTCCTCCAAAACTTAAAAAATTACATGTTTATAGGTGAGCAAGATAGAGGGAGTATAACTGAATTTGAATCAAATGATGCCATAATCTTAGAGAATAAAGTTTCCCAAATAAGGTAAAATGGTTTGAGACCTTTCACTATTTGAGACTATGGTTCAACACTCGTTAGTATCATCTCACAAGTGGGAGGATTTTAACAAATGATGAATTAGTTTCAGCAACTATTTCGAATCCATCATCTTATATGAATGAAGGTAATCCTAGTCTGAGTGGGAGTGATTTGAGAATTGATGAATCTCATATGCATGAAAGCAATTGTGGAAGCATTCCTCACCATCGATTTAAGATTAAAGATGGTGAAGCTTTTTTTATTCCTCTAGAAGAAGAGGATGAGCCAGAGAACGTCAAAGAGGCTCTTTCTTGTCCTACTAAGGATAAATGGATTAAAGCAATGGAAGAAGAAATGGAGTCCATGAGATCTAACTAAGTTTGGGAACTAGTTGATCTCCTAAAAGGAAAAAAAGATATTGGGAATAAATGGTTTCTCAAAATAAAGAGAAATGTTGATGGTACCACTGAAAGGTACAAACTCGCCTAGTTACAAAAGGATACACACAATAGGAAGGAATTGATTATGAGGAAACTTTTTCATATGTTGTGCATTTTACCTTAGTTCGCTTAATTTTAGCTATTATCGCAAGCTTGGACCTTGAATTATATCAAATGGATGAAAAGACCACCTCTCTCAGTGGAGAATTATATTAAGAGATCTAAATGGAATAATCGGTGGATTTCATTAAGGAAGGCCAAGAACACCAAGTTTGTAGACTTCAGAAGTTTATTTATGGCCTCAAGCAGTCTTCTAGGCAATGGTATATTTGCTTTCATAATGTGATCATTTCATATGATTTTATTATGATTGATGAAGATAATTGTGTTACACCAAGAGGTCCAAATATAAATTTGTGTTATTATCATTATATATCGATGATATCCTAATAGCTAGAAACAATAAGGGCTATGTTCATGACATTAAAACATGGTTATCATCAAACTTTGAAATGAAGGATGTGGGTGAAGCTAAATATATTCTTAGAGTTAAGATTTCAAGAGATCCTCTAAGGAAAATATTGCCTCTTTTGCAGGAGA